>VZRN01003035.1:2201874-2224653 GCA_013397935.1 Dasyornis broadbenti | reverse complement strand
TGGCATAAAATAAAATATTTATTAAAAAAAAAAAAAAAAAAGGCAATTTTCTACATCAGTCATCTTTTTAAGCAACTGTCAATACTGGAACAAGCTTTAGGTAGATGGGCTAAGGAAAAAACCAAAAAGGAGCTTCTAGCAGACTGAAAGGTAAAGCGAATTTTTAAATCAGGGGATATTTGTAGCCCATCTAAACTTAGAATATATTAGTTTTGAGTGTCTCTGAGTGCACTACAAGTTTATCTCAATTTGACATATGCTTTTTGAAAATGTTTTTAATTTTAAGTAGATTCATGAATGCATAAACTTTAATGGATAAAACATGATCGTTCTGCTGAGGAGTTTCAACTGTAACTAAAAAATGGGTGCATTTCATCCTGTTATTTGCAAATTGTGAGTAAATCTGTCACAGGTACCCTGAGCTGTTTGAAACAATGCAAGTGACTTGTGAGTCCAGTCAGCCTCTTCCAGAGACTGGCTTAAATGGTCTGTGAGCTGTACATAATAAAACCAGTGACACTTAGAACCATATTCTTTTGAAAAGGATTTGCCTGCTTGAAATCTGAGAATCTGGGCAAAGTAGGTACTCCAAACCAAATGTTTGTTAAGAAACTAAATGAACTAAAACCAAAGTTTTAATGGGAGATATAATGCAATAAAATCTGATCAGCTGAAACTTCAGGCACAAAGTTATCCAGCCTGCTTGTAACATGTTTTTAAAAAGTGAAAAGAAAATACGAATTTTCATTTTATGGATTCCTTAAATCTGAAGTTTCAGTTGACTGCCATTTGGAAGCGGAGAAAGAGCTTAGGAGCCCTTTGTGGAACACAGTTACTGTAATTTCCCTACCACCACTGGGAGACTTGAGGGTGTCACTCTGGCAGATTGCCTTGGAGCCACAGGAACCTTACGAGACCTCTTCTTGAGCAGCGCAGTTACAGCAGGGCAGACATTCCCAGCAGGACATCCCGGAGCCAAAAGTTAGGAAGGACAAGGTTGCTAGGAACCTGACAAGAAATCAGAAAATATGTCAACTCTGCTGCCTTTTTTTCTTTTGTTTGTTTTTAATTCTGCTTGCTTTCAGCAGAGCTGTGTGTCGATTGACTAGCAGAATTGTTCATGCTTTAGTAAGGCTTTGATTTGTTCTGTTTTATGGAAAATCCAAATGACAGCTTATGTTGTAAATGGGATAAACTTTCTATGCTTCGGAAGTTTATATAAGGAGCAAATGCTCCATTGAGAACTTTGTTACTATTCTGTCCTCTTTTGACCTTTTTTGGTTCCTGAGTGTGTTTGTATTCCAACTGGTTTGTTATGAGCAATCTGATTAGAACAGCCATGCTCCAGTTCAAGAATCCTGGCTCAGTCTGTTGTGTTGCCTCCTATCAGTTACTCAGTTTTTATCCCTTTCTCTTTTATATGTCCACCTACAGTGGAGAATGCAAGAAAATGTCAAAGCAACACAACAAAATATCATGTTGTTGTTAGGCACTGAACTGCACATAAAGTAAGGACCCTGATTCCTACCGCTAATGATATTGAAGTTTTCCAGAACCACATTAGCAGCTACGGCTTTCAATCCCCCTCATTTCTTAGCAGTGCTGTGAGAGTTTCTAATAAGAAGTCAGTCATACACTGCTGCTCTTGCTTTCCCCTCATCCAGGTCTCTCCAGAGCAGAATTTCTAATCTTGCCTATCATTCTGCTAAATAAACAGTGCCCATATTCTAATAGTCTTTGCATTATTAGTGAGGGTTATCAGTGTGAGTTTTGTGATGCTGTTAAGATTTGCGGCCAGCTGTAAATTGATCTCCTTTGGACATGGCACAGTGCAAATCACCACAATCCTTGGCAAGTGCTGTTTCTGTTGGTCATCACTTAAAGCCAATGGTCCAAGTAATAAGAGCCCAGCCATCTAACCGAACATTTACACACTGTCAGTTCCAAGACTTGTTTGTGTTTTCCTTTGGTTTTTTTTTCCCTTTGTGTTTTTAAGGGGTATTCAATACAGTTTTAAGTATCCAGTAGTTTTGAGTCGAGAATCAAGATGAGTATGGTAACTATACAAATAAAATGGGATTAATTTAGGTTTAAAACTATTTCCATTTTCATCCTAATTCAATTTCATTTAGGGGAAAAAAAAAAAAATCAAGGTGTCCAGCCTTTTCCAGAGTTTGATTATGGCCTCCCTTTTGTTGATGATTTCTTTCAAACCTAATGAAAGCAGAACAAGTGTATTTTTACCCTCTCCATTTCCACTGTAAACTTGATTCAAACGTGACTTGCCACAGAAGTGTAGTGGATTCAAGGAGGGAAAGGACTGAGTAAAAGGTGGGTTAGGAAGCACATGTTCAGTCCAGCATGAAGGCAGATCCTGGAATAATTTTCAACAAAGGAAAGGAGAAGATGTATGAGAGGAGTATGAGAAGCCTTCTGGAACAGGCTATAATTCATCATCCCTGTGACAGCCCCCTTTCTCAGGAGAGCCCTTTCCTTCCTGCTCTTTGCCCTTCTATGAACTCCAGCATTCGTAGTGTGGGGGTTTTTTTGTGTGGGTTTATTTTGTTTTTCTTTAATTCAAAGGCTTTCAGGGTAGATATACACTGGAAAGGCCTTTGAAACAGGAAATACAGAAATCTGACAAAAGTTACTGGATATTCATTTTCTACCTTCCTCTCTGTTGCTTCCTCTCAACACAATACTAAGGCAAAAATGCATTTTCTCTTCAATCAGCTGAAACATATTCTTTCCTGTGATGTCAGCAATGAAATGTATTTTCTAAGTTTAATTGGCAAGTCAAATAATAACACAAATGCTTCTGCAGAATGGTGCTAAAGGTTCTCTATCCTCAGTTCAATAGCAAAAGTCCTAGAGAGCATGTGCTTTGGGTTTTGTCATTTGCAGAGAGCATCTATTTAATTTTTTTTTCTGGCTTTCACAAGCAAGCTGACTGATGGCTGGTTTGTTCTCTATTTCAGGTCGTGGAGACTAATTTGGTTGCCTTTGACTGTCACTGGATCATTATAAATGAGGTAACTGTCAAGTGAACACTGTTATGAACCATGAATCCTGTTTTTAGGCTTACTGGCAATATTCATGCTGATTCTCACTTTGCCAACAGGAAGCAGTAGCTATGACAAAGTTCAAGCACACTGAGGGAGAGGATGTTGCTTAATAAAAGTAGAATGACAGGTTCTTGGACTTTGCTGTTTTGTCTTGCCTGTTTTAAATGGAAGTCCCTGAATGAATAAATGGAAAATAAGATTTTAAAAACCCCTTTATTTCTGAGTATCTCGAGACTTCACAATTGAGCTGTCTGTTTTCACAAGATCTTTTCAAAGCCTTTTTTTTAATATGTAATTTTTGTGTTGGAATCCTTGCATTTTGTTTATATTTTAATGATTTTTTTCTTAATAATTAAAATAATAATAATAATAATAAAATCCCGTATTTCCCTTTCCTTTATGAATTCTCCAAATGTTCAGTGGTGGTTGACATCCAAACCTGTTGATATTAGTGGGAGGCTTTTTGGTATACTTCTAGATTAGGTCATATATAAATGTTCATAAAGGGAAAAAAGAAAGTTAAATTGAGATCCTGTTTATACATTGTGAAATCAGTTCTTCCATGAAAGCTTGTCAGCTAAAATATGACAAGTATATGGGAAGTAGTTTTGTACAAAAAACATTGAATAACACAGTTCAGGTTTGACAGCATTCAGGGTTTTCTTCTGTTTTTTGAAAAATAGTTTAGGTACAGAATAGCTGGATTCCCTGAGTAGACGACTGTCTCCTAACATGTAGATCATGAAGCTTCTGTATATTCTCAGGATAAAAGATTGCTCGGAGATATTGCATATAAATTCCATGTCTTACTATCTGGATATACTGTACACTTCTGTTTTCATGCTTAATTATTAGACTTTCATTCGTATACTGTGCTAAACCAGTGGATTTTTAGCCAGTTTTCCCTGGAGAAAAATATGTCTCAGGAAGTGCTGTGAAGACAAACCAGGTCCAGCATAAATATTAGTCTGGGCCCTGCCTTACTCTTGAAAAGTAATATGTGTATTTTTGAGCACCAGATGGTGCTTTGCTGGGAGAAAACCCAGCTTTAATCTACAGGTGGTCATGTGAACAACATAGATGTTTTTTTTTTTCATGTCAGATTCAGCTAGAATTCACTTCAGAGTTAACACTCGGTATTTTACAAAGAGCGTTAAAAAAATGCTGTCCTCTGTATCAGTAGATCAGATAGCAGTTTCTTAGACAAAGCCCAGATTTTGGCTTGCTGTCCAAGTTAATGACACTGCCATTGATTTTTCATTTTAAATGTTATATACTTTCCAAAAGTCCTGAGGACAGTGCTTGCTTGTAGCTGTTTCAGCTCCTTCAACCTCAAAAAATAAAACAAGACTGAAGATCCATTCCTAGCACATATGCTTTGTCTTTGTTTTTTAGTCAGAAATTAGTGTCTTTGTGAAAAAAAAAAAAAAAAAAATCTGCTTTGTAAGCATTGTTATTTGCACATTGCAGCAGATGAAATGGCAGAGCAATCAAAGTGGTTACCACTCAGCTGTTTTCTCCACTCCAAAACTCTTTCTCTGGGCTGCAGTCCCAGCAGCAGGAAAAGGTGCATGTTCTGCAGAGAGAAATGTGCATTGTCCCTTCTTAGTTTTGTGTATGAAAATGGGGAAAGCCATGACTAAGTTCATTCCAACAAAGTGCTCTAAACCACGGTCATTAAAGCCTCTGCATCTCGTTCAGTAATTCCTCTTTTCTCTTTTAGAGAAGGTGTATATGTTTAGTGCTATCTCAGCTTAATCTGCTTCTGGACCTAAATCCATATTCCCACTTAGGCAGCTTTCTAGCTCTGTTTCAAAATGCAAATAATCTCAGTACGATGTGGAGGTAGAAATTATATTAGCAATACATAAGATTGGTAGATCATAATATGTCAAGAGTTCTGCTTTGCCCAATTTTTCCTTATCACTAGGTTCAAATTACAACAGAAATCTGCATATTTCCTGAGTGTTTAATGTTGGGTAATTGCTTATTGCAACATTTTGCCAGTTCAGTAATGAGATTGCAATGCCTCTATTTGGCAGTGCAGGACTTGAAAATTCAGAGATTTGTGAGCCCCATTCTGTGTGATATATAAAACAGCTATCTTTATATCCCAGTGCATTTGAGGTGGTCGTCTGTTACCTGTTGATGATCACAATACTTCCTTATGTCTGTGAAATGATCTCAGAGCTCTGCACATTTTCTTGCGTCTATGAATCTTTTGTGGCAACTTAGACATCTGTGCTTGAATACCTATATTGGCTAAATGACACTCTCAAATAAGTAACTGTAGCTCCGCTTCTCTGGCCTCCTAATTTGAAATTCTAGGGTGATCTATGACAGTGAAAATGCATTGCTTTGCAAATTATGCATATAATTCAAATAATTCCTTGCCTTGAGATACAAAAATAAGCTGGAGTCGTCTTTCCTTTGCATCACTGTGCCAAGGGAATACAACATTCCTACCAGCTAAAGTAATACAGAAGCAAATATTACCTTCAGTTTTGTGATCAGGAATCTGCTTAGGCTTTGTGAGGTAACATCTGCTATTTTAATTGCTCTCTCTAAATGCTATAATGCCTGCAAAGAGTTCCTTAATTTTTATTGTCCCATTAGTTGCTACTTTATGCAATACAGCAAATTTTCTTGAAGACTGTGTATCATAATGAGAATGTGTGTGTGGGAGGGTTTGTTCCCATAAAATGAAAGAATTCATAATTTTCTAAAACACAATGCATCGTATTAGACCATAACAAATAATGCAAATCTCTTCTGATCAGTGTAGTCAGCTGAGGAAAGACTCTCCAAATAAATGTTCCTATTTCTTCAGGGCCTTAAAGCAGATGTTACAATTCTTTATTTAAAATTTGCAGGAGTCATAGATTTGAATGTAGTCATGATCAAATATGCCTTAACAAAATGTGAGAATGGATTTCTCACACTCTCTCTCCCTCTATCTGTCTTTGCTTGCTTCATTTCCTCTGCACAATAGTAAATATAGCTTCAAAGTCCCAGGATGGAAAATGACATTTCTTCCATGACTCTTAAATCACAACTGCACGGTAATCTTAGATTTTATTTAGTGAAAGTGGAGAAGGGACGTTTATATGATTTTCATCCCTTTCACTGCCTCTTTTTAAATGAAAGAACTGTCCATTATTCTATTTTAAATCATGTTTCTCTCAAGCTTTTTCCTTTGTTAAAACATTCAGGGTTATCTTACTATTATCTTGCTATACCCAAGGCTGCCACCAGTTCTCTTTTTCTATTGTTTACCCAAGGACAGCCCCAAACACTTTCCACTGCATACTGTTGCAATGCAGGAGGTGAAAATATTAATGCTACTTTACAAAGGATTGTTTAGATTTCATCTGCAATAATGTGCACAATTATGACCAGGTCTATTAGAATTACAATGGAATGAGAGCACAGAAAAGCTGATTTGTGTAAGAAGAGACTGGAAAGGTTGGCTTGATTAGCGTATGGAAGCAAAGACTGAAAGAGGATGTGCTCTTGTGTATAAACACGCACAGAATGTGAATAAATGCGTCATTGTCAAGAGGTAGAAGACAAGGTAGACATAAGAACAAATGAGTTCAATTTGTCCACGAGTAAACAGAGGCCAAAAGTTGGTGAAAGGTTTCTAATTACCAGAGGCATCTGAGTCTGGAAAAACTCCTTCTTGATGAAAGAATAAAAAAAACCCTCTAAACCCTTTTAAAGACCAGTTTATGTGAAAAGGTCCAGCAGGTTTGCCCATCATAGCACAAGAGAGGACTATGGGACCTACAAGGCTGTATTCAAAGGTTACTTTCTGATGAATGCATTTTTCCTAGGAAAGGGCTTGTCCTTGGCCCATGTATTTATCTTGTTTCATTGTCTTTCAGCCCAATACACTCCACCGTGAATAAGAGTGTAGAGCATAACTATGTTTTGAGCTCGAGCTGTTCGATCAGGTCCTACAATCACAGCTCAGTTCCAGGAGCTCACATAAGTCAACATTTTCGTATGGATAATGATTAATAATAGCTTTAGAGCTTCGTTTAAACCCTTACATTTTCCAGTGGGCTAGTGGGTCTGGCGTGAAATGACTCCATTTGGAACAGGTAGGCAACCAAGTTGCCAGCTCCTGGCATTAGTGAGAGTTAATGCGTAGACAGAGTGAACCCTGCTTTCTCCAAGATCTTGGACTTTTTTTCTCTGTGAAAGCTTAAAATTGACTTCTCCTTGTCCTATCGGGGTTTAATCATCTTCCTCTGCAAAGCCTAAGAAACCTAAGGGAGATACAATAGAGCAAGTGATGATGCAGTTCAAACCTCCTTTTACTTGTCTTGGAGCTTCATCTAGTTTTGCCTTTCCCTCGACTTCTCTTTGGAAAGTGCTGAGAAAATCAGGAAGGGCAGAGCTCAAATGTGCTCTGGCATGGGCAGAGGTAGCTGAGAGGCCTCAAGCCACCCTTCTTCTGCCCTCTGCTGACTTTTGGAGGAGGAAGAAACACTCTCCACGCTGAGTGTCATGATTGTCTCTTATGAAATCCTGGCATGCACTGGAAAATAAGGCATGTCCACTATATTATAAATACTGGAACCATCTTCTTGGCCCAAAGTTAAGATGTTTCCATAAGAAAAGGTATTGCTGGCTTTGTTTGATTCTTATTACAGTAGCGTGTAAATAAATTCTTTCCCTCCATGTCTCTCACTGCTGGTATAACTGCTCTGTGTTGAATAGTAAATCTCTGCATAGGCTGCTTATCCTGAAATAATGGGACAAATATCAGATGTCCAGTATATAGTCTTGATTCTCACTGGAGTCTTGCCTTATATGTCAAGATGATCCTCTTCAATTCTCGTTTCCTAATTCATGTGTAAAGAGTTATTAATTTAAAACATCATTTGTTTCCTTATTTATTTACCTGCTTAGGTACATCTTAATTTATTTGCCTGCTTAGGTACATCTAAATTTATCCTTGTTCCATTGTGTGACAGGACAGTCTCCTCTTAATTCCAAGTTCAGACCAGCAAAAGAAAGGCTTGGAACTATATATTGAATTTATGATGGAAAAAAAAACCAAACAACCCTACATAACCTAGCCTAAATTTATTCAGGTGCCAACTCAGTTCAACTTGGCCAACTTTCTAATTTTTTTTGACATTCGAAGCTTGTATAACAGATCATCTGCCGCCCTTATATCATTACACTGTATCCTCCTCTGAAGTGCAAATGAAAATTGTTTCCTCTCATACAATAGTTGCTTTATATAGTTTTCTTAAGTCAGATCCAAAATTCAAGAATGAGAGATGATATTGGAGAGTCATTATATAAAAGGCTTGTCACTCAGTCAATGCCAAGTATTTAAAAAATGACAAAGAAATACATAGCAAATGACTAATGTTGAATTTGGGTTTGCATGGCATTGCTTTGTTGTCAATCTAAAATCTGGATTTATGATATAATCAGTGGAATTCACAGCATTTAAAATAATAGCTATCATTAATCTATAGATGTGTATACCTCCTTGGCCACCACACAAAAATGTCTTTGGTGTTTGAATTCTATTATTATTTCCCAGGTGATGTATAAAAACATGAGGCAGTAACCTAGAGGTTAAAATGAGAACATTCTATTTAAAATGCACCAAAAAGTGCTGAATACAGAAAGCATAAATACACTTTTATGGCTGAAAAGATAAATGCTTGAGGATTTGAAAGTCAAAATCTCTTTTAAAGTAGTATTTGGCAGTATAATGTGGCCATGCAGGTATCTGTTTTTACAATATTAGAGTGAGTCTAATAATCTTGGTGCTACAGTTTAGGCATGCTGTATAATGAAACCAGGAAAACTTTTTTAAATCCTCTGAGGAAGTATATCATTTAAAATCAAGATAAGAAGTTTCTTGAGCTCTCCTTTATGATTATATTGAAAGGATTATATATATATAAAAAAATATATATATAGCTAAAGCAGCATCCTATATGGTATTTTTTTACCTCACAGCTAGTGAAATGATACAGGCTAAATGAAAAGACAGCATCTTAAGCTGAGATAAGCCATTATCTGTGGTACATTAAGAATTAATCGACCAGAAATGCAAGATATTACACTGAAAACAGCTGATGTATGTGTTATTTCTCTTTGCAGAAAAAATCTATATTTCATAAAGTCCATTAATAACAGATGAATTCAGAAACTATGATAATCTGTGAAGGCAAATAAAATACTTTTACTGTAGTGGAGACAGTAGAAGTTATAATTTACATCTCACATATTTTTTTTCTAAAATTTAAGGGAAATAAACAAATACCAGTATGTCCATAGTCGTTCCTTCAAAATAATGAAAGGATTTTATACTGAAACAGCAAAAAAAGCCAACATAACTGGGATGGTTGTCTTAACGTTTAAAGAGCTGCTTTTGCAAAAAGCTTGGCTTCTTTTCCACAAGAAAGATTCCATAATTTGAGATCGAGTCTGTTTCCTGGTGTCTCCTAAATTCTTTCATATGGTTTTACGTCAGGAAGCGAAAGGCAGAAAGAGATGGTGGGATTTCATTACAGATATAACAATGCAGATGTGTTGTATCCTTTGAAAAATGACAAAGCTGTAAATACACAAATGAGAATCGAAAACATTCCATAAACTGTGGCTGTGTGCAAGGCAATACTTAATGCAGGCTGCTAATGGGAGCTTCTTGATCACCTCTGTTCCTAGGGGTATATCCACAATTTTAAATGTCTGGAAAGTTTAGGGCATCAGCCTCTGTAATTAGGACAGATCATGGACAGACAGTTCAGCATGATGAAAAAGAGATCCTGGTTAAAAAGGCTCTACAAATTTTAGATTATTTCTACTATGTTACAGAAAAATACGGACACAGAATTGACTTGAAAGCTACCATCTGACCCTACTTGAATCACCAGAAAAAAAACCCCATGTTTCACTAAATTTCAAGTTCTTATATGAAGGCTGGAGTCAGTTGCTGCCGGTTGGGAGCCCATGTTCCTTTTTCTCAACGTTCCCTGAGGGACTCATCGTTCAGCACTGTAAAACACCATGTTCCCAAACGGCAGGAATTTCTGCTATGTAAAAAATTGTTTTTCTGATTTCCCTAACCTGTCTTAAACTTAATATTTTAGGCTTAATATTGGTGTATTTACTTAGGATTTTTTCTGTAAAGTATTTGTCTGTAGAGCTGAGTGTTCAGCTGTAAGCCTTAATAGGTACCCTATGGAATTAAAATTTGATTTTAAATTAGGTCTTGCTATAAACAAGCACATTCCTACCTAGAAAATGCTCTTATGCATTTTCTTTGCCCTTTTGGTAAATGATGTTTGCTAACTTGCACATTGTTTATAGGTCCTTGATATTCTGTTTCTAGGAAATGAACACTTAAGGGCTGAAAAATTGTCTCTACCTTCACAGCTCCTAAGCAATGCTACACTCAGAAATACATCATGGTATGGCTTCCTACTGATTTACACATTATCTGTCAATGATGCTGTGAAACACTTTTAAATAAAAGATCAGAAGAGGTAAAAAGAGAGGCGGAGAAAACCCCAAATGAAACAACTAGGCTCAGTTCCATCTACAAATATTTGGTGAGGTTTGAGCACTGTACACTTTGAACTTTTGCAATTAAGGGTGGTATATCAGTTGTTCTAATGAGCATGTACATACTGGTTTTGAGGCTGTGGTGGAGTTTGAAAACAGCTCTGTGTCAATCACGGGGCTCTTGGTCCACTCAGTTTATTTTTTGTTTATAATTTGGTGGTCACATTTCTGAATTTTAACTCTCATGCATATTCTCTCCCTTGCCTTATCTTTCAGGAAATAAATGATGTGGATGTGCAGGAGCTGGTGAGAAGGTCAATCGGAAGGTTAACAATTATTCGACAGACATTTCCAGTACCCCAAAACATAAGTCAGCGCTGTTTCCGTGGCAACCACAGAATATCTTCATCGCTGTGTGATCCGAAGGACCCTTTCTCCCAAAGCATGGAGGTAGCTGATATACCAGTCTATCCCCACCTGGGAACTGTCTTTCTAGATAAGTTTTAACTTTTTCCCAAGGGTCTTAGTGTAACTTAATGTTATTTTTCACGTCCTCCTTGACGTATAGTTTAATGGGTTATGGCATGACAAGGAAATACTTGGAGTGCTGCGGGTGAATGTGTCTGATGGAGAACAACAACTTACCTGCTCCACAGCAATAGAGATAAACATCAAAAAAAATCCACCTGATCTCCCAGTAGTAGGGTAGTCATTTTGCTGCCCTGCTACATTTTAATTTTTTGTCATCTCAGCAAGAATTTCCTCCCTATAGTCAATGTCTCCCGAGTCGTTGTGCTTCTCTAAGCCTCAAATGTATTGTCAATAAGCAAATCTTCCTGGGAGCATCCAAATAATCTTAAGCGCCTTAGTGTATACATCTAAATCTATGTGTAAGTTCCAAGGAGGCCTTGTTTTCAGGGTTGTTAATCACACGTTACAAATAAACTATAAAAGCCTTCCTCTACCACATGAATTTAGCAACAGGATCCCTGTTCTCCTGACTTCACATAGTTTTTCCAAGAACATGTCCTCTGTCTCTCTCATCAGGCTTCATCACGACAAAGCTATGGCAAATCAGGGGTCTGAAATTGGGCTTAAGATGTTGATTTTATTTTGGGGGTTCTTTTTGGGGGGATCATTTGTGCAGTTGTAGAAAGATGACTGTATATTGTTATTTTTAGCAGTGGAGAGAGGAGTATATCTGACCTAGAAGCTAAAAGCAACCACCTCGTGATTCAGAAACAGAAGAATGAGAGGAAACAATGGGAGGAAAATAAGGAGGTTTTGATGAGTGTCTTTGTTTAAAATGAAATTATGTAAGGGGGAAAGTGTGGATAGTCTTGCCCTGTTTCAGTTTGATTGCAAGAGCCTTTGTCTCACTAATTGTTCACTAAGCAGCCAGCCAGCAATTATTGATGACATGAAGAACTGGCTGTAGCGCACTGCACAGTGATCCTATTAGACTTCTCAAAACAAACAAGGCTGTGTGACGCCCACTGGTGCATAGGATATCTCTACAGACTATTTAGGAAATGCAAAAATCCTTTAGGCTGTGCCATTCTGTTATAGCAGGCTGGTCCCAGGGGAAGCTTTGGTAGTCTACGGACAACGCATTCCAGCTGAGGGCGTGCAAGGCAGAAAGCAAGAATCATGTAAGGATGGCAAGCTTCACATTTTGATTTGGCTTTCTCTTCAGCTTCACTTTCATTTTTCACTTCAACAGTCGGCTGACTCTAGGAAAGATAAGTTCTAGAATTCGAAGTTTATTTTCTACAAATTGGCAAATTCCATATAAATTCTAAGATTGGATCTTATACCTTAAGGTGTGCTTCATGATATACCTATAGCTTGGAAGGCTACAATATTCATATTGAAAGCTTTATGAGCATTTTGGTTCAAAGGAATGATGGAAGCTTGACTGGTTTAATTGTTCTGTACAATTCAGTTGCTTTTTTCACACTTTCCCTGAGATGGCTGTACTTCATTTTAGCTGAGTGGGACAGCATTACAAACTGAAAGGAAGGAAAGTTCTGACACAATTTCCCCTGTGTCTTCATATGATGCACAGTCCTTTGAGTAGCTGTGGGGTTTGTTTGCTGCTTCTTTGTTCTACCCAACAATATTATAAATTAGTTTCTAATCCACTGGGGAGTTGGAACAGTTTATAAATTGAAATTACTAATTTTTTTTTTTTTTATGACATCGAAGTGTGACTAATCAGAAACATTCTCTGGAAATTATGAGGTTGAATTTCTTGATTTATTTTATCTGAATTACTCCCCCTAAACTCTGTGTGAATAATTAATTTTTTTCAGCATCTTTATTAAACCAGTGAAAAATATCCTGGTGAAGGGGTCTCATTGTGTCTTTGGGACTGGCCTAGTTGAAATAAAATCTAGAAATTTATATCATTTTGAAGGCAGAAAGTTAAAAACTGGATTCAGAGAAGAATTTAGTACTCTAACCCTTTTGTCTAAAAACTATGTGTAATATTGTAGGTACACATAAAATAGACACTGATAATCCAGATTAATCACTGATCCTTAATCTGATTGCTAAGCACCTTTTTTCCACACTCTGGATAAACAATAGCATCTGAATTTTGAATTGCATCAACAGAAGGTTATGTAAATAAATACTTCTTGGTAACGCAAGTGTCCAACCATTAGTCTAACTGACTTGGAATAAATAAAGGATTAGTAATGGACACGAGGCAATGCGTTAAATGCCCCAGTAAGTTTACGTGGGAAATTAATAAAAGTGTAAAGTGACTTTAAATTACAACCCCCTTCTGTTCATCAGGACAGTTATTAACGAAGCATACTCCTGCTAGTGACAGGGAAGGGTGATTTTGAGGAACAGGAATTAATTGTAGTGTCTTTATCATTGCATTATCAGTGATTGATTGCTGTAAATGTTAAGCTCAACTATTAGTGAAGGAATAACAATGCTTAATAACTGCTGAAGTCTGTCCTCCTGAGCCCTGTTAATACTTGATGAAGGCCCAGCTATATTACTCTTAGATTAGTGAGTGCATCCTTCCTCATGAACTGTGACGATTGTCTTCTATTCCCATGATAGTAGGTTACAGGAGTTACCTTGAAAGCAATGTCGTTTTGTTGGGAAATGATGACTTGGCAACCACAGCCCTTCATGTACCAATTTAGTCTCATTAGTGACCTTATTCCTCTGCTCTCCAGAGGTGGTGTGGGGTTTCTTTTCCCTTTGGCAAAGGCTTATATAAAAAAAAAGTTTGCCTCACAGCACAGTAAAAATTCCTTCCTTCCCTGCTCCAACAAATCTCCCTCTAGTGCTGACTTCTTTAGGGGAACACAGTTTTAGCTGAAATACTTTGAATTCCTCGTAGGTTTACAATATGCAGGCAATCCAAGTTGTTTTAAAAATGCTTGATTAACCTGGACCCAGATCCTCAATCCATGCTTTTAATCCTGTCATGGACAGTGATGCCTGGCCTGTGCATCTGAAGAAAGTAGATTTGTTCCTGGGTGAATTCCAAAATGGAAATGTTCATAGCTACTGCAGTCACTGGAGGACCTCAAGTAAGAATAAAGAAGCACCTTCCAGAAAGACAGAGTGAAGGATCATTTAAAGAAAAAGGGCAATAAGGATCAGAGGTTCTGTGCATCTGTGGTATTAACAGTGCAGAGCAGTAAAGGCAATGGAAGATTCCTGGAGTTTATCAGAAGGGAAAGCAGCAGATAATTTGACTTCCTTTGATAAAATTGGGAAGTCAAAATGTCTTAAGTAATTCTAGCAAGGTAAGGAGAAAGAGAACCTCTTTCGTGGATGCTACACAGGGGAAGAAACAAAACCTTCCTGGGAACAGTATAGAGCAGGTTGTGGATGACACAAGCAAAGCCAGCATAAAGATGGAATTTACAAAAGGAAATAAAAGCATAAAGATAGGTTTTTGGAAAGGAATAATTAGGCAGGAAGAGAGGTGGTGTTTTATAAATGTTATTTTTTGCCCCGCCCTCAAAGTGATGTGTGTATTTTGCCAATCAGTGTCTCAGATCTTCAGCATTATTGTGCTTCCTTGCCATATAGCCCCTCCCAACAGCTGCAGGGCTTTCCCAGTCTTTAGATATATTTAAAAAGTAGAATAGGGCCACTAAGTTCCTGTACTTTCCTGTTGTAAGTTTCCTTCTTCTTGTAAGATTTTTGAGCACACCACCTGTATCTGTGTAAGAAACCCTTACAGAGAGCAGCCAACATATCCCACAAATCTGAGGAAGTGTCTTTTGGCTTGTCTGTGACTGATGGAGAAAAAACCCCAGCAAACTTGCCTCAGATTGCCACTGGCTAATTTGTTGTCAGGCATTAGGAATGCTCTTCAGACCCCTTTATCATGCAGCTGAGGAAACTGAGTTTCCCTCAATAACCTCAGATGACCAATACGTTATCTAAAAATAATATTCCCAAAAGTCCTTTTCATTTCTAAACATAATTTTTCTTCATGAAAACCTCTGTTAAGGACAGCTGAGGTTTCTTTTTCTGATACTGTCAGTAACTTAAATGTTTCTGCCATTTGAGGACAGAAAAAAAACTGATATAAAGTTATATTGTAAATCATTTGTTCAAGAAATGTTCATGAATTCTGAGCTTCTGTTCTTTTACGCTTAATTGTGCCTTTCATATCTGACTTTGCACTGTGTACATTTAAAAGCACATACATAGAAACAGAACATGGTTAAGTGGAAGTGGCACACAAGTGATTTCTCGAGTTCCACTGTTCTGTCTTTGATCCCAAACTGCAACTTCCTCACACTGTATGCAGCTGTGCTCACAGTAAAACAAACACATTTACTCTGTAGGAGTTTTGTCCAAGGAATTAACAGCCAATGTCAAATACTCTGACAGCAAACACTATAAATTGCAGAATCAACATGCAATTGCACCCTGACAAAAATTCCATTGAGTCGTATTTCATGCCAGAAAGGGTCAATCAGAACTGACTGCACAAATCAGGAGCAAAGAACACAATGAAATGGTCTATTCTAAATTTTCAGAGTTGCTGCTTTTCAAAAGAACAAAACAGCCTTGAAGATAATTTGATGGTGTCCAAATACCTGGTGACTGAAAAATTGAGTCTCACAAGCAACTGGTTAAAAATAAAAGAAAGTCTGTTTACAGTCATAAGTAGAGCTGTAAATCTGGCAAGTGGAGCTGTGCCAGTGACTGGGCTGCCTGTACTTCTCATGTGTGTGTAGTTTGTTGCTGCAAATCACTTTTAGCATTACAGCCCCCAGCTGCAGATTTTACCAGAGCCCAAAGGTGTGACATTTTGCCTCTTACAGGTTCTTCTTAATACCAAATAAAGTATTTAATTATCAGAGGATTATAAGTGAAGCAAAACAAATGATAAATTCTGGCTGCTGGCAGGAGACCACAAATAATAATGCTAATGCTTCCCTTTTGATGTCTTTACAGATTTCAAACCTGTACATATACGACACTGTCCTCCTGCTGGCAAATGCCTTCCATAAGAAGCTGGAGGACAGGAAGTGGCACAGCATGGCCAGCCTCACCTGCATCAGGAAGAACTCTAAGCCCTGGCAGGGTGGACGGTCAATGTTGGAAACCATCAAGAAGGTACTTTTCCCCTGTATTTCAAATCGTTGATTTCTAAAATATTTGCATTAGGCAGTATTTCCTCCTGGGATGCTTATTACTCTAATCAGTACCAGCAGTATAGTTTTTATGTATTCACTGTTCCTGAATGGAAGCAGTCTTTATTTGGTTTGGGTTGTTTGTTGGTTGTTTGGGTTTTTTTCTATGTCATAATAATCATATTGAAATAAAATTAATAATTTGTTTACCAAAACTATCAAACCAGTTGGATGTTCAAGGAAGAAAAAGTGTCACAGGTGAGCAAGCATCAGGGTTGAAAAAGTTTCACAGGTTAGGAAGCAAAGAAAATAAAATTACTATTTTATTTGTAAAAGAAAGACGAAAAAGTTGCAGAATTACACTTGGGTAATGTTCTGTGGAATTCGTTGTTGCACTGTTTTTGATGTTAATAAAGTAAAATCATAGAAATGGGAGTAAGGAACCCCCTAAATTATCTAGGCTATATCCTGCCACCGCAAAACTGTCCCTGGAGCAGTCTCTACAGAGCTTTATCCAATGTCAAGATCTCTCTGCTTCCCTGTGATTTTTATTTTATACCTTAATCATGCTCATGCCCAAGATGCTTTTCCTGTTCTTCAGTCTTTAAAGATAATTTTTCTTGGTTATTTCCTTTCTTCATGATGTTTACAGCCTCCACATACTTACAGACAAATATTGCAGCCTTCTGGGTCAATATTTAGTCAATATGAACACGCTCATAGTTTGCCCTTCCTTGTAATTTATTCACCTCGTTCTCCTTATGTTATTGATGTCTTTCATAAAACTGCTTTCTCATTTGCCTACATACACTTCCTGCTAATGTATACTTACAGTTAAAGTACTGGCATTGTAAACACAGAAAAAAATAGATAATTTAAAAAAAAAATTAAAAATTGTGATTTATTAATGGCTTTCACTACAGGACATAAAAGTAATTTAAAATATAATGTTGTCTTGAGAAGTTGCCATTCTGCATTAGGCATTTAGCTATACCAGAAATTATGATGATGCAGGCAAAATGTAAGGCTCCTTTGAGCACTGCTTACATTTTACCCAGTCCCAGGTTAATCTGCATTACCTCCAAAACGATAGTTCAAGGATTTCTTTGGTATCTCTTTCCACTTTCCATTCTAACAGTTTGAAGTAATGAGACTGCAAGAATAATCCAGGACAGATTTCTTATTTCAGGGGCAGGATATGGCTTTAAGGGGCTCCAAACTGTATTGCTCTTAACCTATCAGAGCAACTTCAAACTCACATTTGGCAGACCCATGTATTTTGAGCTATGTTTCAGGCAAGGCTGGTTCTCTTCTCGCCTTGGATTTTGTAAATACCATTGCACACTTTTCCATTTAAGTGGCCAGGAGAATTATGAAAGCAATCAAGAAGGCGGGAGCAAGTGAAAATTTCAGAGTTGTTGTTAGCTTGCTAAAACATTAATCAAATGCCAAAAGAATTCCTGATCTGTGCAGCTAACCACACTTCCATCCTGTCGCTTTTGGGTTTCTCTGCTATTTCAATTAGATGGCTTGGATAAGGAACTATTTTATTAGTGTAAATTGAATAATCCAAATACTCCTTACAGTGCATTGTGCTGACAGAGATGAATTTCTAGAATGTGCTGAAATTGAAAGTCAAAATTTAATCCAAATGAAATACAGAAATTTTATTCTGTGTGGATGTTAGAAGCATTTCAATCCATGGGCAGAGGAAAGCTAAAGTTTGCAGCTGAGAGTTGGAATTGCACAGGAACAGGAATTCTGCTTTAGTTTTGTGGCCTAGTTTCCCTTTTCTTTCACTAAATCACTTATGTAGAAGAACTTTGGGATCACAGCTGTGTATTTTTTAAATTAAAAATTTGGCATTGATGAATGCCTGATGAGGTATAAGAAAAACAATAAAATCCAAAAGTAATGAAGGGGGGAAAGCCCCCACTAAATCTCCCTTCTTGAGAATGCTTCTCTTTGCCATCTTGCCTTATTCTTTAAACATCTCTCCTGTTGTCCTGGAGAATCCTCTGAAATCAACTGAAATACAAGTGTTTTTTCTCAAAAACATACCAGTTTTCCTTAATTTTGAAAGCAAACGGGAAGAAGTTACCACATGGTATTTAAATAGTTTCTGAATAAAAAGTTCTGCTTTTTCCTTTTGAAATCACCACTTTTTTCCAAGATGTAGTTTGGAAGGGAAAAAGAGTTGAGGAAGCGATGTCTGATTGCAGTCTGCCTGCCTCAGGAGAGGACCAGCAACTGAAGCAGTTGTTCTCCTGGCAACAGCAAAACAAAAGCACGACGGTGCTTTTGCTGCTAAAAAGAAAAAAAAAAACAAAAAAAACAAAAAAAACAAAAAAACAAAAAAAAACTAGTTCTAGAGGAAGATTTTATGGAAGAAATATCTGTCTTTTAGAATTCAAGATCCAGAAACAGGGGAACATCTGGCAGTGTTTTAGCTGCAGAGGGAAATCTTTCATTGATTTCTGGAGGAGGAAATGAGAGAAGAGTTGGAAAGTCTTTATTAAGCTACTCACTGAAGAAGGAAAGAGAAAGGGTTGCTGATGCTCTACGTGCAGCAGCAATTGTTAAAAACAGAACTCTGGTGGTAAATAAACTAGTTTCTTTATAGTTAATGAGCTAGTCAGGGAGAGTAGGGAATGAGAGGAAATTAGAGTTTGAAACATTTCTTAAAATGGTAAAAAAGCTGTCTAAATCATTTCTTATTGTCATTTGTTACTTTTCACTGTTGAATATTTGACTCATGCATCGCTGTTTCCACAAACAGCTACAAAAGCTGGTGTTTTCTTTGTGAATTCAGCTGATTGGATAAAGCCTAAAGAAAACATTTTGAGCCCACCACAATTATTTAAATCTAATATCTGTTTCTACCCATTCTGGAACTGAATAAACAGTTAAATTCATCAGGAAATACAATCCTTCTAATGAATTTGGCCAGCTCTAGCAATTAGTTTAAATTCACTTCTGTAATAGGAACTATCCCTAAACACATGTTCACTTGTTTATTTCTCAGTAAAGCTATTTCACAGTTGGAGGTATAAGTATCACTAGAAAATAATTCTACTTTGGGAAAAATTAATCTTCCTGAATAGCCTGGGAATAAATTTAAGTAGGATTATAGGGAGGATCAACTAAGCAAGATGGCATCAAGTTTATGCATACGCTTTCTCTCAGATGTCTTGGGTCTCTTCCCAGTCACATTTGTTTAGCTCGCTAACAGCAAATTCTTAGTGCTAGCAGCAACATATAACCTATCTCTTCGTGGAAAATGAGCTCTACCTATGGAATTGGCAACAAGTTCTGGTCTCAGAAATGTCAGTGACACTCGGTGGTGACTTGCAAAAAAGATGCCGAATTGTTTTCCAGGTAGTAGTTTGGATTGCCTGTGCTAGCTGAAAACTCAACAACGTTCTCAAGATCAGATTTTTTCAATAATAAAATGGGGAACTCGTATTTACTGTTTATAGCATTTCTTCCTGCTTATAGCCACATTTTTTATCCTTAATTGCAAAATAGCTAGCATCTGAGAATAACCCTATTTTGAAGAAAAGAGAAGAGGAAGTTTGAACAGAAGCTGAGAGCAAGTACAATATTTTGTATAGCTGATGACTGGCAAGCTGACATTCCCAAGTGAGGTCCTGACTGCTAGGTAAATAGTGCTTTCTTCAGGGACTTACAGTATAGTAGTGCCTAAGCATATATAAACTGCAGTTTATCTTGCCAGTCTAGATGGGACTCAAGCAGGCTTTAATTATATTGCCAAGCTTTATAACAGCTCTGCAAAGCCCAGAGCAGTGATCAGAATCATAAGTAAAACATTTTTGTCCTAGCAACTGACATTTCACTCTTCAGTTTTATATGTGTCAGGAAATTGCATGGTTGCAGCTGAACCTTAGAAGAATTTGAGAAGGTAGATAGCAAATGTGTCTTCATTTTTCCCCAAATAGCATTGTTTCTGTACGTCAAATGGAATGAAAAATTTCTTTTACTCTTGCCCATTATCATGATTAACACTAAAATCACTTGGAAAAATCTCATCAGGAAGTTACTGGATCAGTAGCTGTCATACAGATTGTCATTTCCTCTGTGATCTCCTTCCACTATGCATTAGCAGAGGGATAAAACACATGCCATAAATCAAGTGTTTCAGAGAGATGCACACTGTGAGATTCTGTGCATAAAAATTGGAGCAGCGTACTGAAAATCTTCCTAGGCGATATCCTGTTCCATTCTACCATCCCTAAGCAATAAACCAGATTTGTGTAAGCCTTGTAAAAAGGCTGTGTGGGACAATGAGGAGTAGCAGAGAGCAATAACAGGATTGCTTGGCCTGCAGGTCCAACAAGATCAATCCCAGACAGGGAGGAGAAACCAAGACCTCCAAGAAATTTCCCATAAATTTAGTATTGTTGGTATTAAGTGGGTGGTTCTTTGCTGTTTTGTCTTTCTGCCTCTGCCCTTCCTGAGCCAGCAGCATTCCCATCTAATCTGAGCTCTTATTACACTGTTTTCAAATGTACACAGTCTAGGAGAGGAAGCTCTGATTAAGACAATCCTACATGAGAAATTTTCAAAGAATGACAGAATTGCCAAAATAGATAAATGAGAAAGAATGTTGTCATGGTTAAGATTGGATTCCAGACAAATAAATCTGATGGACTTTCAGTTTGTATCTTGCCCTGACAATTGCAGCCATTTAAAAATCGAGGTGTATAAACTTATACAACTTAAACAATGTTTCTAGATAGAGATCAAATTCCAAAATATGTTAGGTAATTCTGTTAACCTGGACTGTATGTCTAGATGTCTATATTT
Source organism: Dasyornis broadbenti (assembly GCA_013397935.1). Lineage (NCBI taxonomy): Eukaryota > Metazoa > Chordata > Aves > Passeriformes > Dasyornithidae > Dasyornis > Dasyornis broadbenti. The sequence continues at coordinate 2,203,586 of VZRN01003035.1, read as the reverse complement.
CCAAAGAATTCTCTGTTTTCTTAAGAAATTGATTGATTACTTCAAGAGCAATTGAAGTTAAATGATTCTTTAGATTATTTTTAATCATATTTGCTCAAATAAGGACAGAGGTTTTAAAAAAATTCTAACAGTTTATTAAAATTTTAAATTGGTATCTCAAATCTCAAAAAATCATTTACATTTTAGATATGTTTCTATCTTCATGTTCCTTTAAGTATTGGAACCACCCTCAATCTGGAAAATAAAGTCACTTTAATTTTGTAGAGGGACAATCCTACAGTCTTTATTTCTATTTTCTGCTGTACAAAGCATCTGTGTTTAAGAGACTGTAATAATTTTTTTCTTTTTTTCTTTTTTTTCAATATTTCCTTTCTTTCACCATTTTATCCCAGAGTTTTCCCTTCATTTTTCCAGGTCCTGCTTGTGATCCTACTTGAAATCGTGGTGCTGCTCAGGTGGTCTATAACAGTTGAACTAATTTTCATGCTTTACCTACCTCACACCCACAGCTTTAATACCCAGTGTGGGGAAAAGTTTGGGAATTGATACAGGAAATATTCTGTATGATATAACCAAATCAGGATCTGGTACGGGGTCAGAGTGGTGCAGGACTAGGAACAGGTGTCTGTGTGCTGCCAGGGAGGGTGAGTCAGCCAGGTGGAGACCTTGAGCAATCTGCTGGGCGTTCAGCCCTTGCAGGTCTGTGCCGCTTTGCAGGCATTTCTACATTACATGTTCTGTGAAACTGTGCCTTAGTTAATCAAAAAGCCAGAATAAGACCATATGAGAGAAAAAGTACGTGGAGCAGGTTTCTGCTTCTGGTCCACGAGCACGATGAAGTCAACTTTAAGTTAGAGGAAAAGGTTTATATTTGTGAGACTCGGTTATTTACCAAAGGATACATTCAAGTGATTTTGTGGGTAAACACAAGGTCACCCTGTCTTTACTCTGAACCAGTCAGAGGTGTGCTAACCCTAATCTAAAAGCCATGAAGGTGTGGTTATTGCAGGATTGTAGTCAAGCTGAAAAATAATCCAAGTGTCGTGCTAACCACAACATGTGCCAAAATTATCTGGTTTGCAATTGACAGAGACTTCCTGCAAAAGACTGTTCAGATGTACCCTTAATCTCAATATTGGGCTTCTTTTTTTTTTTTTTTTTTAATTTATTTTTGATCTAGTATGGAATAAAAAAGTAAATATTATAGAAAATATTTTTTTTAAGTTGCTAAATATGTCTATACACAAAGTATTTTCTTAGTTTTAACTGTAAGTGGCACTCAGTAAATATTTGTATTTTTATTTTAATATATAAGTATTTATGTGTTATTCCCTGATAATGCTAGTTTCTAGTAGTCTAGTAAATTCTAACGGTATTATCTCAATGATCAATTTCATTACTTTTGTTATAATCATCGTAATGTTTTATAAAAGTAGGAGAACTTTCTGTTAGTTTGCAGCAATCTCCATTGGAGATGCAAATTTTGTATTCCTTCCTGGATTTTCTCCAAAATGAAGATGTAAAAATAGAGCTTTTAATATCATGATTCAGCAAGGCTCATGTGCTTAGCTAGGTAGTTTATACTGTGAGTTCTTCCAGTTCAAACACAAAAAGCTCCTAAGTAAAACAGCAATCATAACTGCAAAGTTCTTACCTTATGTTTTGGGGAAAACTATGCATTTCATAGGGTTTTATACCAGAGGCAGATTTTT
>VZRN01003035.1:2062805-2201833 GCA_013397935.1 Dasyornis broadbenti | reverse complement strand
TTTTTTTTTTTTTTGAGGGAGAGGGCTAAACATCAAATTTTTCCTGAATTTGTAAACTGAAGAAATTTTTGAAGGGTAAAGGTTTTCATTATCAGCATTTCACATGGTTCTGTTGATTTTGCAGTCCAGCTCATCACAGTTCTTATACAAAGATGAAATGTGTGTCATGTTGAATTAACTCTGGAATATATTTTGGGTATGACTGTGGCATGTATAGCCCTTTCAACTCTAATTCTTTGTAGGGATTTACTGTTTCATCTCTAGTATTTTAACCCCTTCCAGCAAAACAGCTGCATTGTTGCGCATGTCATGTATTCTTAGTAGTAAACAGTTTTAGAGGAAAAAGAAAAAACACTGCATTCAGCTAGACAAGTGAAAATCACATATGTTAAGCTCGAAAAGCATGTAACTTCAGGTAAAACTCAACCTGCCCTTATGTGGAAATTTTTCATGAGGGAGAAACATTTGAGGGGAGAAAGCAAAAATCAAGAAATGTAACTAACTTCTGTGCAATTTTTAAATATATCTGTGTTTAGCTTCATTTTCACTAAAATTAGTTACAAAACCCTTTTTTCTTTAATTTGTTGGGGTTAACGTGTCAATACATATGTGTTGAAGGGTAAAAGAACAAAAATTGGTGTGCATATATGCTAAGACTTAGACTATTGCTTGTATGGCATCTGCTTAACATTGCTGAGTTTAATTCTTCTGTGAAGAACTTAATTATGATGCAGGACTTATTTAAGCTTCAGAATTCTTAGGCAAATATGGTCTTTGGAAAACTATCCTTGTTTTGATGGTTACCTGTGTATTCTGCATAGTTGGTGCATAAATTGCTTTGAGAAACAAAGGGTTATTACAATTACCTGCTTATGAGTTTTCATTCTATTTTCTTTTTTTTCTTTCTCCAATAGGGTGGAGTGAATGGCTTGACTGGAGAACTGGAATTTGCAGAAAATGGGGGGAATCCCAATGTGCATTTTGAAATTTTGGGGACAAACTATGGAGAAGATCTTGGCAGAGGCATCCGCAAGGTGAGGCTACATATATTCGAACAAGAGACTGTTTTTACTGATATTTTCAAAACCTTTCTTGTGTTTCATGTTAATAGCAAAGCATTTGATGGCAGATGACGTGGTGTTCTGTATTGTTAAAGGGAGTAAAGATGGGAGAAAAGCCTTCAACTTTGAGATCCTCATCTATTTTTTTTATTTCAAATAGGCCTTGGAGCAGGTTGTGTTGATCGAGGTGTCTTTTGTAATACAGAATGTCTTAAGCTGCTGAGCGACTGTCCCAAAAGACCAGTGAAAGCTGTTGTTGTGTAACCCTTGCTACCCCTGTCCAAAATAGCAAATTTTGCACTGAATTATGTTTAGGTCACCCTGATTGGTCCCCGATATTTGGTCAAAGTGGGATGCTCCACCTGCTAGATGATTAAAATTCAAAGCTAAGGAAAGAGAAAATCTCTTGTAGTATAGGTAACATTTCTGTAGCGTCTTCATGAAATAAATATATGGTGTTTTAATAGGCGTTAACTTTTACAGAATAAGTTATGTATTTTGCTGCCAGACACAATCCAAATGCTTGAACTTGGGTTTTTACAGGGAATGGGATATATCTCCAGCAAAATTACTCTTTCTTGGTGTTTGAGTTTTGCCAGTCTAAAACAAACTTTAAAGTCCCATATAAGAAATGGTGGAAACAGGTCTCTATTTGCAATGCATATCCTTAACTTTGACCAGCTGCTCGTCTGGTATGGCAAAAATCATGTTACTTCCCAGGTAAGTAAAAGACTTAAAAGGCTTTTCCAGGAGCAGCTCTCCTTCAAAGACAGACTTCCTGAAAAACACCAAGATCTCTTCATTTAGTGTATCACATCATATATGTTTTATATAGGAGGAACATGGAGAGATTGTGTGAAAGGAAGTGATAGAGTTTTCTTAGTATAAGTATAGTGGTTCCATGTGTCAGTGTCACTGTATGATGAAGTACATCATTTGTCTGCATACTTTCTGGAGCAACAGATAAGTACTCTGCAAGAAGGAAGAGATAAATAAGAAGTCTAAAGAGCCTAAGACCTGAAATTTCTCCCCCAATATTAATTGGAATTGTTTTTCTGTTCCTGCTTTTCATCTCTTGTCAATACCCTGATGTACACACATACGTATAGTTATGTCACCTTGAGCAGAGGTCCTGACAGATGCTTCAGAAACGAGACAGAACTAGATCTTGTTATTTGGAGGTGCTTCACAGAGTTTTTGGGAGACCAGAATGTTGGATATGTCCTTATTCCCTTACCTTTATGTTCTGTCTGTTTCAACATATTTTGACTTATTTTCCATGCTGTACACTGAGGAGCTATTTATTCTTTAGAGCAACCTTCCTAAGGCAAATCTCTGTCTCTTCGTTTAATTTAATTGGTTGACTTTGCGTTTTTTTCGACTTCGGGCCTGTCTGGGTGAATGCCTGAGTGAAACACTAAATTGTGTTCTTTTATTCCCAAAAATATAGAAGAGAAGGAGAGACTCACAGAAAGATGGTGCAAATACAGAAGTACAGAAAGGACTTCCTAGCTGTTCTAACTCTTTTTTGATAGTGTAATTTAGAATTGTACTGCTAATTTAAGCTATGGTAGAGTTTAATTTTAAAACAGATATTAATGGCTGTGGGCACACCTAACTTGTGTAAAACAGTGGGATAATGCAAACAGGCTTTTTGAACCTTCCTTATTTACTCTTTATGATAGCTCAAGAACAAAGTGACACTCACTGTTCTTGGAAGAAAATAGATCTGAAGTTGGTCAAAGAGAATAGAGCTTTGCTTAGAATATAATTAAAAGATGAAACTCAGCATTGTACAGCCCTGTTGAGGAGAAAAGGGAAGTGAATGTATGTGGGTTTTTTTTACATTTGCCAAGATGAGTATTTAAAATTAAATATCGGTATAAAATGATAGTCACTAAATGCCTATTCTTAGAGTTTTGTGATGCACTGCAGCTGGTAAAAAAGAAAGAAGTGTCCAGGGCAGAACAGATTAAAACTGTTTCAATTTTCTTTTTTTTCCCCTAAACAGCATTCAGTAATCCAGAGCAAGCTTTAGAAGAAGTCCTGGTGTACAGAAAGGAATTTTCTTTAGAAAGAAATTTCTGTATATATTGCGAGAATGTGACCATTGTGCTCAGAAATTTCTTTCAAAAAATTAATTCCAGTTAATTATTGCAAATTTTTACAATAAATTGAATAATAAAATTTAAAATTAATATGATATTTCTAGTCAATGTCGCAGAGTTAAAAAAAACAAGGTGGGTTTCTTAAAACAATCACCTCAGAGACAGAGAAGACAAATTTTAGGGGGTTTCAGTATCTGACTAAAGTTCACCTCTTTTTATCTTTGATTGGGTTTTACTTTACAGCATATGAGCTACTAGTGTTGGAAGCAAATCACAATAATTACAGGAGTCAGATATATTTTTGTTAACTACACTAATTAAAGTACACTTCAGGTTTTCATGTATTCAGTGATCTGACTGCAGAAATACCTAAGCATTTTTATTTCTCAACTCTGGGAGAAGCAGCTGCAATTAGCAGACTGACTGAAATTTCTAAGCTAATGCATCTTCCCTAATCAACATATTTTCAAGTACTTTTATAGAAGATAATGACGGGTACAATCATTACAAAAGGCCCATTGAAGTCATTGGGACCAGAGATTCCCATCAAGTCGCTTGTGTAAAGAATTGCTATTTTGTTTTCCTGAGAAACAGTCAATTGATTTTAATAAAGCAAGTAAGATTTTAGCACACACTCGAATTTCTCAAGAGCCAAAATTCTGCTTGAAGTCAGTTCTGCTTGCGTTCTGGCGTCATTTACACTTCCCAGGACTCAAAAAGCAAATAGTTTAGGATACACCAAGAATTCATGTTTATGTTTGTTTTATTTGAACAAATTAAGCCATGTATCTAGCAGAAACTATCTTCACACCCCCACACCCCCCCCTTCGACTTTCATGGGTTACTGTCCAACCTGGAAAGCAGAGGGAGAATTCATGTGAAAGGCCGTTGTGCTGTGCTCCTTCATCCAGTGACGAGTTAGCAAATTCCAGAGTGGGATTTGCCTGAAACAGCAGTTTTGTATCCTTACGACTGTAAATGTTATCCATCACCTTACAGATCATGGATCACTTAGCCCATACTTTCTGCTAGGGTTGGGTACTTGGAGTAATACAGTCAGATTGCTGCCAGATACTGATTTTACTGACACCAGAGGTATGACAACCCCAAAGGAACTGAAGGAAAACACTTGCTTTTACAAATCATACTGTGGCTTGCATTTGTGCGGATGTAGTTATATTCAGTGGGAGACATGGGTGTATTTCTGACATTTCTCTGTTGGCATTTGTCTGTTGGTATTTGACATTTGAGTATGTATTCTTTGACATTTAAATTTCAGTGCAATACTTTTATCTGTGCTGCTGAAATAAAAGCTGCCATTCCTGTGAATAACCATCCAACAAACAAATGAACAAAAGGGAGCTGATAGCTCCAAGTACTGTCTTATATCTTAGTGGTGTAGAAAACAGCACGGCAGAAATAAAGTGGTTTTCATGTTTCTTCCAGTGCTCCTTGTAATTCAGAATGGCTCATCTTCAGAGGCTCTGTTCTACATCTTTTGAAGTTTAGACAACTTTCTTTCTGTTCCCACGCTGGTTTTCTTACCTTATGTGGACCTTTGAAGATTGTGGTGTGTTTTTCTCTACCTCCATATCCATATTAGCATACACCCACCTCCTGTATGTTTCTCTTCTCTTCTGAAGATGTTTTAGGTTATTTCCTCCCAGTGAGGGAGCACGATGATATACCAAGCTCTTGCATCAATTCCTCTCTGCACCAACATGTCCATGTCAAGGTTTCCTTTTCATTCAGGATCCCTAGAGATGCCTGGGGGGAAGAATAGAGATGTGCGCACGCAGGAAAACAAGTAGCCTTGTTGGGGTACCAGGGTAACCCAGGAGGCTTTGAGCCACCTGCATTTGTCCTTTAGGATTGTAGAGTTCAGTCCAAAATCATTTTGAGCGTCTTAAGGAGGAAATGTTATGTATTTTAATCCAGTGGAGTTCTGTAGTGCCAAGCATTTTGTGTGAAAGGGATTAAAACCTGACTAACAGATACGTTGTTCCTCTCTACTTCTGCCAGTGCAAGTGGCAGGACCCTCCCTGTGGAGTGAATGCATACAGGTTTTTATTTCACAGACTATTAAGGGTTAAGTGCATAGTTGTGCTATTTGTTCAGAGATGGGAAAGCTTGTTTGCATTTTTTCATTGTGGTGAAATAATTACTACTTCCGCTTCATCTGAAAACACTTGTTGATCGCAGTAGTGGCATTTTATTCTAATACGCTATATATTTTTATCTTACACTTGCATCACGGGGAAATATATGTTCCAAGCATATATTTTGATCTTTGGGAAGTTAAAACTTATTTTTGGCATCCTTTAGCTCTTACTCCCTTTTGTTCCATTAGGTAAAAAGAGAAGTTATACAGCTCTGCTTATTAATTCACCCCATTTAATAACCAAGAGCACACAAAGTATTTCCTTCTTAGTTAGCTTCTTGGTTAGCTGCTTGAGGTACATGATGCGTACGCTTGTCCTCTTTGTGAGCATGATCAAGGTAGAGCAGTGCAATGTGACTTTAAAACTGTGCATTGTATCAGCACCTGGTACTTCAAGCTATGACCTGTGCAGATGTTTCTAAAGGTTGACATGCAATTTGTGATGTGACTGAAAGATACCCTTGCAATTTAGAGAGACATTATTGATAGAGTATTTTCTAGAGAGTTAAAATAAATGTTGCTGTTTCTGACTCCTTTGGTTCTAATGTTGGTGGAGAAGGTGGACCTGGCACCGTATTACCATGATACTCTTTCTAAAGCAACTTTAAAAACTTAATCAGCCTACTAGAAATGAAGTAAACTACTTAATACTAAAGATAAAGAGGTGATTAAATACCTTGGTGAACCAAGACCTGCTGTTCAAGTTCAGCACAGTACTTAAATCTTGCTGTAAGCCTGCTGAAGAGTAGCATTTCCTTCCTTCATTTAGTGCTATGCAATAAATACATTAAGATACACTGACTGATTCTTTACTTTCTGGTAGCTTCTGCAAATCTTTTGTTAAATCTCATTGAAATTTAATTTGGCTGCAAAGAGCTGGGGATTTGCATGCAATCTCAATGAAACTAGTGTTAACAGAGAACTGGGTTTTACATGGAAGTATGCTTCTGTTTAGCTTAAAAGCCAAACTAAATGCATATTTGAGTAAAACAGAAACTGAAGGTATCCATCCATAACTGCATTCCTGAATTTTAAAAAAATTTAAAGTGTTTAAAAAAAAACTTCCCTCTCTGCTTTTGAACGGAGCATTTTCTTTCAAAATGTGAGGAGGCAGACTGACTCAAAGTAATCAATAGTGTACTATTTGGAGAATTTATCAGCTTTTGGACTCTGATTTAGATTGGGGGGGAGTGAAATCTAATTTTTGGTACTGGATTGTCCAGCTGCCTGCCCTGACCGTGAGCACTTTGTCTGGATGAGTGAGTATTTCATTGCTTGGAATAAGCGCAAAGTAAAGAAGCCAGAGACGGATTTGGTGGCTTGGTGGATGCTGCCCCAGGAATACAGAAGACGAAGGTTCAAGTCATCCTTCTGTTAAATGCAGAGCAGAGTTGCTACTACTCCGCCCTCTCCACATGAATTATTCACATGTGGAGCAAAACATCCGCCAGGAGCACATGAGAGCCAGGATCAGGTGTATGATCAAAATGACCAAGAAGTCAAACTCCAAACTAATACCCACAAAGCCAAGGCAAACATAGTGCAATAGAGAGATATTATCCCACCTATTTCTTCTTAACAGAACCGTTAGCCATGTCTGCTGTGTGTTTAGTGTGTTGTAAAAAAAGAGAAATTATTTTAGGCTGTAGTAGAAGTGAGTGTCCAGATTCCCCAGTCTTGAACAATAAGGTTAAGTGCTTTGTGAAAATTCAACCCAAATAATGAAGATACAGGTTTATCCAGTTTCCAGCACACAGGTAGGATTTGAACCAAAAAGTCTTTCAAGCCTCTGAGTAAGTGCAGCACTCTGGAGTGAAGAGGGTTTGCTCCTGCACTGGGAACAGTGTGGGGAGAAAGGGAAAATGCAGGGTGGCTGAAGGGGAGAATGCAATGGAACCCTGGGGAGAAGCATTGATGTCAAACAGATATTCCCCTTGGGACCTTGGTGCTCTGTAGTATTTCTCTTCACAGTTTTGGCAGGGATGAGCTCGTCTCTCTTTTGCTCAGAATATCCAGTCCTGTCAAAACTGATAGGAGTGTTCTTACTGAAAAATGTTTTCAGTGCATTGGGAACTGCCTATTTTGACTGATTGCTTTCATCAGAGAGAGACAAATCTTTTTTATGCTCTTTAAATTATATCATTTCATGCATTTTATTCATTTTTGTTCATCTGGAAAAGAGGTTACATTTTACCCGTCTCCTGTAGAAAACATAGTTGTCTTGATAGCAAAGAGCAGGAGAAATGTTTTCCACTTTCCAACTGTGTTTTTAATTTCCTTTCGTATCTTGTTATGACAATGGAAACTTCAGAAAGATCAGTCAAAAATTAATAATAATTAAAAAAAAAAAAAAGCTGGAAACAGCAACTCCTGTTTTCTGTTGATGCTGCTAGGCAAGTGCCTAACCCCAGAGGCTCCTGTGTGATTATTCTGTGCTTCCAAATGGGCATAAGAACAAAGAATGATGCAGAACTTCATTCATTTTTGCAGCAGAGGTTTTTTTTTTTTTTTTTTTNTTTTTTTTTTTTTTTTGGTCCTGAAAAATTTTAAGTAGCAGAAATAGCGTGGTGGGGTTTTAATATCTACATTGGAAAAGACCATTTGGATTTGCATGTTGGTCAGATTTATGTAACACTTAAAACTTGATTTGTGTCTGTTAAATATTTTTCCTTCATTTTTGGGTTCCTCTCTTCCTCTTGAACTGCTCGCAGTTGGCTCAGGTCCACCAGGCCACGGGATCAGATCACTTTTGTTTTTCAAAACTTGATATGGGCAAAACCCTTTACAATTTTCAGTATGATTGGTTGGGCCAATTTTTAAATAACTTTACTGTGGTTATATGGCTTTTTCTTCTGCTTGAGTAGCTGTGAAAGCCTCCCAGTGAACATGGATCTGCAGAACTGGCTGGCAAGTTGTGAATTTTTATCCTCAAATGCTTCAGCTGAGCAAATTAGCTTGGTAACTCACTTCAGAGATCTGAAGTGCTTGGAAGCTTTGAAGTGCCTCAAAACTGACATTTTGAATAATGTCAGAAGGAACTGTGTATTATTTAAGAATGGACTTAATGCTTCATTGACCTCTCAGGCAGTAATGCTTCTATGTGATTTTGGAAATCCCATTAGGGACTTCTCTTTACCTTTAAGAGAGTACTCAGTAGGTGCTGCTCCAAGAATGTGGTTCATCATCCTTGAAATTAATAGGATAAAACACTTAGCTCGATTTGGAATTACTTGTTTTAAGGTGGACAGTCTCAGTCAATTATAGGTTCTTTTCAGAATTAAAGTTTTTATGGTTGTCTTTTGCTCTTTAGAGCTACCTTGTTTTCAATCAAGGCTATCATCTGATGATAATGACTTCATTTCATGAATGCTTCTAACTGGAACAAACATATATTTTCCCAGAGTGGGAAGAAGTAATAAGTGTATTTAACCCTCCATTATTCCAAAGGAATGTGGGTGTTGTAGCTAATTTATCGTGTGAAGAGAGAGATAATTACATCTCCAGTAAGTTAAATGTTTCCACCCAAATTTGGACTCAATTTGGGTCTCCTAGTCAGAAATTCCTAATTATTGGAAACCATGTGGACAGAAGAAAGGAATGATAAAAAACTGAACTGCTTCTTTTAAAGGGAGGCATGAAGAGATGGTGGTATGAAATGGGTCATTTAGTTTTAGCTTTTGAGGGTGGTGAATGGTTCAGTTCTTAGAATTAAGGGTTCGGTGCACAGCCTTGAGAGGGCTGATATATATCTAAGAGTTATAATGTAGATCTTAATCTATGATGCGTGAAAGTAGATGTACCCAGATTTAGGATCCTAGAATTGCTGAGGTTGGAAATAGACCTTTAAGGTCATTGAATCCAATGCCAAGCCCACCACCAATACCTATCTCCAAGCAGCACATATTGATGCTTTTTGAGCACTCCCAGAGGTGGTGACTCCACCACTTCCCTGGGCAGCCTGTTCCAGTGTTTGACCATCCTTTCAGTGAAGAACCCTCCACGTCACAGAAGCCTCCTCTCAGGCAGTTGTAGAGAGCGTCCCCTGACAAGGTGTCCCCTGAGCCTTCTTTTCTCCAAGTTAAACAACCCCAACTCCCTCAGTCATGGGACTTGTGCTCCAGACCCTTCACAAGCTCTGTAGCCCTTCTTTGGACACGCCCCAGCACCTCAATGTCTTTCTTGTAGTGAGAGGCCAAAATTGAAACCAGTACATGAGGTGTGGCCTCACCAGTGCTGAGAGGGGAGGATCACTGCCCTGGTCCTGCTGGCCACACTATTGCTGATACAGGCCAGGATGCCGTTGGCCTTATTATCTACCTGGGCCATTTCACAAGATTTGAATTTGATAAATTGTCTTTTTCTTCAAGAACCACAAACTAAGACTGACATGATTGTATGGCCTGTTGTGTTCTGCCAACCACGTTCCACAATAATGTATCATAGAATTGTACAACAGTCCAGGCTTGTCTTCAAAGATCATCTGGTCCAGCCTTTCCAAAAATTGTTTCTAATTTGCCTGTTTTATGAAGGACTTCTTGTGGAAGGCTAAGTTTGATGAGCCCTTGTTGTACAACTAAAAGACCTGGAATGCTCATGTTAATGAAAACATTGCTGGTACAAATTTTAAAGTAGCAAAACTATATTCTTTTGCAGTAAGGTCTTTTTGTTCCAAATTAGTCTATTAGCAGGAAAACATGAAAATATGTCTCTTTAGACACTGAATATTCTTGTGAATCAGAGACAAAAGTTGGTTTCTTTTTCGGTTATTTGTTTTGGAGATTTTGGGGGCAGATATCTTCTTGTGTGTGGTTTAGTTTGGGGGGATTTTTTTTTTGGGGGGGGGGCTTTTTGTTTATTTGTTTTGTGAAAAGATTGTGTTTCATTGAGCATGATGCTGAATGATAATTTTTTTGACAGCAGTAGGCACTATTTTCCTGCGGTGGGGTAAGCAACCCTGGTAAACTCAATGCCCTTTGCCTCTGTGGCCATAAAATATTCAGTGAGATTTTCTACTGAAGGAAGGAGAATCCAAACACAGACATTTAATCCCTTTAGTCCTCCTCATGCAGTCTGTGGGATCTAGAGGAGCTAGACAAGTCATAAGCTGATTGGGAAAATATGATTGTAGATTTCCACTGAGAACACCTTCTATATATCTATTTATATATATGTGCGTGTAATATCTACCACCCTCAGCCTTCAGAGCTGTGGGAGTAGATTTGCAGTGGGCACAAACGTGAAAACACCCATGAAGCTGCTAAAGACTCCTAAATTCATCAGAAGGATGTAGACATCTACAGGCAAGAGTCAGAAAGTTTTATGCCAGCAAAGAGTCAAGGGTCAGCTGTCGCCTGATGAGAGCAGGTGCTGCCCACCAGGAAGAACAGCTTGAGTCAATGGGGAGTCTCATCTTTGGGTTGGACCAGAAAACGCGTGTGAGAAAATGGTTGCTAAAGAGAAAGAGGGGAAATGACACATCAGTCAGTGGAAATTGCATTCCAGTGTTGTTAGCAAAATGCTGTGGAAAGCAGAATAAATCTTTGTTCATTGTGGTGTTGTTAAGACTGATAAGAAATAATTGGTGATTTTTGAGCAAACAAAGAGAACCATCCCTGTGGTTTCAATCTGGATGCTGTATCATGTTAATAATGGACTTTAATTTCCCACTACATAACTCAGCCCATGTATTTCAAAATGTGACAGAGTTTACTATGCATAAATCCATTTGTGAAGTTTTCAGTTAAGTCTTCTTATCTGCTAAAAGAACTTCAGGAGCAGAACTGATACGTCATTTTGCCTCAATATTGTATTTCTGGCAATGCTGAGATATGTTTTCCCCTAAAGTGGTTATAGCTGTATCCTGCAATTAAAAGAATCTGAAAAATTATTTCCAGAGATTAAAGTTACCTCTGTGTAATTTTTTAGGGACACCTCTTCGTACCTTTTGAGATCTTTGCAAATAATAAAAATTATGATGGTGAAGCTTTCGATGACTTCATAATATTTATAGTTCCTTCATAGTGTTGTAAGGTTTTTATGATTCAGCCTTAAAATTACAGTGCTCAGATTTTTGCCTGTTCTAAAGCTATGATATAATGCCTTAATCAAAGGGTAGGTTACAATGGAATTTAATAATAAATATTCTTGTCATAGTGCATTCCTGCTTTAAAATGCATAGCAGGAGTAATAGAAAAAAATGAAATGAATGAAGTCTCAAATACTTTACGTTTTCATTTTGATAAACAGAAGTAATTTTATTTTATAGAACCTCTTTTTTAAAAAAATAATGCTTATGAGGAAATTGTATGCACTAACAAGGCTTTGAAACTCTTTAGACTAGAAGTAAATGGGGATAAACGTGTTTTAAGGAATTTAGAAATGTATGTCTGGCACCTGTGGAAGATGTCAGTTAGGAAATAGTCTCATCATTATTCCAACATTACATCTCTCACTTTCCCAAAACCTGTGAAAAAATATTACAGTAATTTCTTCCTGGAGTGTAGCAATGGAGAGAATGTTTTTCTTGTGTAAACAGAAAAGGACAGAATGGGATAAATTGTAGAAGGCGTTCTGTTGAAATTTGAACTCAAATTAATTTTGGTTATATATCTCTTTTTTAATCTTTTTTTTAAATAATTTTTTAATAGGCTAGAAAAATACAACATAATAGATCAAAATTTATTTGGAGTTTAAAAAATGCATGTAAGTTGACAACATTTAATTTAAACTAATAGCTTTAACAGATTTTCCTGATCAGTGCTCAACCAGTCTGCTTCTGAACCTCATCACAAAGTTCTGAGTCAGAAATGCTAGATTTGATTTTAGGGTTTTATTTGTTTATTTTAAACACACTTTTATAATAAATAATGTACTTGGAGCTCATAAAAATATTATTTAAAGTATGCATTCTAATGGAGTGCCTTAATAATGAGACATAAGTGTTTTATATGAATATTTTAATGCAATATTCAGTTTCTCTACACCTCTACTGATTTTGCATTATAACTTGATTGCCTTTAAAATTAATAGATTTTATTTAAAGCCTTGATGCTGGTGGTTTGCATCAGTTTGGCTCTAGAAGGTTTCAGTGTTCTAAACATTAGTATTCTGAATTCAAACTCAGGTACTCTTAACTCTCTAAATTTATTAACTACTGATAAAATGTGGGATTTCCCCATTGAATGGGCATGTCTAAGATCTTATTAGTCAGTTTATTTTAAGATGTGTATTATATTACTTGAGAAAAATATATGTCATAAAATAAGAAACAAGCCTTTTAATTAAGATCTAGTAAATAGCATAAATCTATTATTAAACCACTCCTACCACTCATTGGAGCAGTGTCATTTAATGCAATTTTTTTCAAAATATCTATTAACTACTTAAAGGGAGTATCAGTTCCACATATGCCACAGTGGTTAAACATTATAAACTGTTTTCCTATCTTTCTTTGCAATCCCTGGAGCAGCCATCCGGGCCTGCTGCTATGAGTGTGTTTCTTGCTGCTTCATTCATTTATTTTCCACAAATTATAAGTTCTGCTTCTGACGTTGGAGCCTGCTTTTCTTGCAAAGTGCATCACGACCGATGTTTCGTTAGCCAAGAATAATGTCTGAGAACTGTATGCCCTGCTGCAGGGACGTAGGCAATGCCTTAAAAAGTGTAAAAAGTTCATTTGCACACTAGAAAACCTGCTCAGAAAAGGTTACAGGAGAGGCAGTCCAAGTTTTGAATTAGAGAGAGGTTCCAGTCTAATGTCAGAGCAGTTTTGTTCACAGATAGATTATAGTTAGTGTTGGGGGTCAGTGGGTAGAATTCCACAAAGTTTATTCCAGAATGAGGCTACAATATGGAAAAACAAGTGCCATGAGAATGGGTTTTTATGTTATCCACGTAACAGTCTTTTATCAGGGAACAGATAAGGGGAACTTTATTTTCTAGGATGGTAACAGCATATAGAAATATTTTATCCAAAGTTCAGTCTACAGTAGTTGTCTTGCCAACTAGTTTGGTTGCTAGCAGAAAGATTTTGAAGTACAGCCTTTTGATCAGTATGGACTAAGGTAAATTGTATTTCCACAGTATCTATATGGTCACAAATTACCTTTACAAATATGTTTGAAGGACTGGAATCATTCACAGCTAGTGTGGTCTACAGCAAAGACACAGTGAGTTCTAGATACTCTTGATTCTGGGTAGTTGATTTGATTTGACTGTTTGGCCTTGGGGCTTGTTGTACACAGATCAGTATGTGAACGTTATTGTCCTCTCTTGCTACTAACCTCACTGCTGAGGACCTTACACCCTGCTTGCTTTTAGCTTCGCTACTTATTGTGTCTGCAAGAAAGCAAGTATGACAAGACCAGCTAAGTGATGGATATCTTCCCACGTGAGAATATAATCTTTATGTGCTCCGTGACTGTAGGCCACCAACAGATTGCCTTCAACAAGGACTGCTGCACTGAATACAAATGCTTTTAGAATCTGTACATGATGAAGCATTTCTATTCTGTCCAAAGGGGTGTGAATTAACACCAAGCTGACCTTGTGGTGGGCATTTTTATGCTGCTTTTACAATGCGGGGTGTGAGGCTGTGGGTGTGTGTGTGTGGTGTGATGACAGACATAATAGAAAGTGTTAATAAGAAATTTGATGAACTTTTTATGATAGTGCACCTCACACCCTTTCTCTAATTTGCTTGGTATGTAACATCATACTCCGCATTTATTACAGATCAACTCCTCCAATTTTTTTTTGTTCCATAGTTATATATTCCTTCTAAGCTCTTTTCTAACAGGTTTGTAACATCTAAATTGTCAGTCATTCCATTAGTCATTAGAAGCTGCTTTCTGGTTTGTTGTGACACTCTAGCATATTGAGACAAATCATTTCTACAAGAGGAAATTAAAACATCAATAAAGAAAACATCAATAAGAGAATGTTATGATACCTTGTTAAAGAAATGTTTGTCCTCATCATTATTTTAATTCATGTCTTCTCATTCAATCCATTTGCCTTAGAAATTGAGAAAAAGCTCATATAAACTCATCTGGTCTAGTTAAATTCATTTTCAGAAAGGGGTTCCAACTCCTCTATACCTCCTAAAACTATAGATAAAATTAAGTGTATTTCTCTCTCCCTCTTTTTCCCTCTCTCCTCTCTCCTCTCCATATCTTTTGATAGATGCCTTGGAAATTGCAAAGAAAGTCAAACATAACCATGTGTCAGATTGGGCAGGTTCTGTGTGTTTTCTCTCTTAAATCCTGTTGAACATAAACCCCAAAGTCTTTCTGTTGAAGACAAAACATTTTCGTCTGGACCACATCTATCCATTGAAAGGCTGTGAAAAAGAGAAAGGTGCTGGCTTTTTGCCAGCTGTATTTTATGAACTTTGGGGATAGCAGAAGCTGTGCAAGAGGCCATTAACTTGAAGGTGTTGCAGTCCTTTGGAGACCAAAAATAACAGGGCATATTTTAATTACAGGTTTTGGAGTAGACAATTTAAGTTTTGCAAGCCAAGAATCTTGAGATAACCTCGGGCAAACAAATGGATATGGTGACTTCCTTAAAAAAATACCTAACATCCTGAACAGCATAGTACAGCTGCTTACCTATAACAAGATCTTTAAGACTTGGGAACAAAAGCAGCCCTCTAACTTGCCATTTTGGGATTTGAGAGAATAGAATGTATGGCATCGAGCTAAGTGGTAAAGTCCTCACATTCTGGAGAAGTCAATTTAAATGGAAAATAAAGCTTACACATTTCTATGAATGCAGTTCATAGTAGAAGGCAGGTATTTCTTAATATTCTACTTTGAAAAACCTGTTTGAAAGAGAAAAAAAAGTCTTATTTCATAAGGAGTCACAGTTTTATCCATAATCTCTTTTTATTTTTTCCAAACACAACAGTACACTTACTCAAGGGTAGGAGGATGTTAATTAAAAATAATACAGCATCAGCTGAATGCTCCACAGAATTTAAAATTAAATGTCTGCAGAGATTATTTGCTATCATGCTTGCTATAAAGGTATATAGCTCTTGAATGGGATCTTCTAATAATTTGAGATATGTCACTGCCCTCTCTTGGTGAGAGTTAAAACTGACCTCTTTTCCACAAACCTTAACTAAAGAGCAAAGAGGATTTTTCCTTTGTTGCAAGTGGTTTTGTTTTTGCTAGGAAATTGTAGCGAGCTGGATATTGTGGATTAATAATTATCCATGAATTTACGATGGTTATACTTTTTATTTCAGCTTGTTTGTGAGTGAGCTTACTGGTTCATTCTATGGTGTGTGCACACATGTGTTTAGGAATATTTATTTAAGTATTCAACCTTATAAAAACATCATGACAATATATTCTTTTCCATTATTGTATATGAATACTTTAAAATATTTGTTAAAAATATTTAAACAAAGTCTGTGTGTCTTGTGAGCAGTGGAAAAGCTAATGACATTTTAATTGCTCGCTGGAATAATTAGCTAGTCGCTATTTTATTAAATCTGCTCAATTTTAGGCAGCTAATTCCAGGGCATGTGTTAACTAATAATCTCCCTCTAACACATGTAGAGAGGAGGTACTGCCGCAGAAGGAAGTTCAAAACTGAAGAGGTATCTGGAGATATTTGTTAGTTAATTTCAACTGTTTTCTTTCTATGTTTATTATAAACTTTCCTCCCCCAAAACTCTGTGGAAAGAAGATCTAGGTTTGCAAGACCCCTGAATTACGCCTGAGTTGATCCCTTATATTTGGGAGAATTGAGAAGTCATACATGGAGCCATAAACCATGACTGATTTTCTAACCACAAGCTATTATGAACAGTTTTGTGAAACACATCGCAAAAACATAAGGTTTGATTTCCATGCCATGATTAAATCTGATTAAGTTAAACCAGGGAGTGTGGTTAAACTTCAGTCAATCCTGTGTTTTGCTTCAAAGTAATCAAACAAATTCTTCAATGATAGCATTATTGGGTCGGGGAGGCTGGCAGTTTATACTGCTGCAGGAGGGACTATAATTTAGAAATGACACATATTTTGTATGTATAACTTGCAACTCCCAAAGGGATCTTTTTGATGAGTTATGTTTCGCCGTATATTTCAGGAAGTCTATGTTATGGCAATATTTACAAAGGAGTGAATGGGAAAAAAATAAACCAATAAGTCTTGTCTTTTGACAACGTGTTTCTTCAAGCCAAAGAAATGAAAGGAAACAGAAATGTGGTACACGTCCAGAGCCACACAAGCGGTTCAGCATCTATTCTGTTTTCAAAACACAGAGATGATTCTTTGTACTGAGAAATACTTAAAACGTAAATCGCTGTTATTGGTAGAATACTGAAGTTATTAGTCCATGTTTGATGTTTTTAAACAAAGCAATGACTTTTTCCTGTACTGAATGCAAATTTGGCAAGTGCCCATGGTTTGAAAGGATGGAGGATTAGATGTATCAGTTGTAAAAAGCTTGATCTCGGCCAAGAGCACAGCAACTTTCAAGAGAAAGTCAGAAAGGGAGGTAAATTGCAATGGACAGAAAAAAGAGCCTGCTGATGCTCCCAAAGGGAAGGGATCTGCATGTTTATGCTGCCTGAAGTCACTATCACACTCCAAGTAGCTCTTCATTACTATGCAGGATGTCTTCCAAGGAAAGATTGCTTTTTTCCTTTCCTGTCTAGCATTCGGTAGGCAGCACCATGACCTGAGTTTTTGCTAAAATGTTATCAGGAACTCTGAAGATCATCCATCCTCTTGTTTGTTGTCCTGCTTATGATCTGCATCCATCAGTGGCCCTTTCTAAGAAATGTTTGGGGAATGGTTGGACTCTTCTGGCATGCAGCAACATCAACAGGTCTGACTTTATAATGAACGAAGGTCGTTCTCTATATGAATTCTCTCAGTTTCCCAGCAGTTTAGCCAATCAATCTGTAAGGAGCTTCTGCAAATGTCACCTTGCAAACTGACTACGCACTTTGGCAGGAAATTAGAAAGAGCAAAAACAGTTCAAGAACCAGGCTGAGACATAGTTACTAAATTTTTTGCCTGTGTCTTTACTGAAAGGGGAAACAATCATATCTCTTTCAACACAGCAAAAAAGAGGAATCATGGCATGTTTTAAAAATGCAATGTATTTGATGCAGCAATCTTGGTACACAGTGTTGTGAAGTGCCTCGGGGCTGCCACACAGTTCCCTGCCTTCTTTCCTGTGTAGCTGTTATTTCAAGTCAGTCTTGTGAGGTACATCCCATCCCTACTGCATTTTTGAAGGAGACAGGTTCACAACTACCCGAAATTCTCTACTGACTATTTCTGCAATAGTAGAAAGCCCAGCGTTTTAACTTAAAAGCACAAGCCTGGCTGGCTGATGCATTTCTCTATGTCTCCATTTCTCTGTGTCTCGGATTTGACTAGTCTGGGCAATCACCCCTTGGAGGCGAGTTTTAGACTGACAGCTGGTTCAAATTAGAGACATGAGTGTGGGACAAGCACACAGGAGCTCAAGGTGAGTGGTAGGAAGAAGCCATTCAATAATGCTGTTGAATGACAATACGTCTTTTCCTCTTCATTTTTAGTTTCTGATGCCACTGAGTGATACAACAGCAAGGATGTTCATTTTCATGTGTCTTTGTCAATGTGCGAACAGAAGACTTTAGAGGAAGAAACACTGTTTTGGGAGAAGTGTGGGCAGGGATTGAATATGGCTGCTTCCTATGCTGGCTTTCTGTGGTGTCTCTCCTGCTTTGTTTTTGCTGTCCAAGTGTTCCAAGTTCACACGGTCAGTGTGAAATGCCAAAAGCAGGATACAGCTATCTGCTGTTGCTCCTCTTTACAGTTACTGTCCAGTTTTTCCTACTGACTTCCTAATAAGTTTTAAAACTAATTGGAAAGAAAAAATTATTTGTAGCTTTTTGACACTGCCCTCAGATTTCTCCCTGTAATTCAACAGATGAAAATAATTCCCAATGCAGTGCTTGCTTGTAATTCTTCACTATATGCATATATTATTTATGTAGAAATAGCTGTAGTACCTTTAAATTGCACCTCTCTCTTAAAGCATAGAGCACTAGGAAGACCTGGGGTAGCTGAGAAAACTTTTTGGCTGAGCTCAATTCCATTTTGAGTTCAGAGAGAAGCTGATTAATATATATGTGCATTTACATAGATAGCTATAGGTGCATACACACAAAGGCTGCTGGCCCACAGTTTTCCTACAAAGCCCTAGTCCACAGAACTCTCTGTGGGAAAATAGGTTGGCTGGCCTCAAATACAGGATGTTCCGATATCCTGAATGCCTCAAAGGTGAGATGGACTTCTGGCTCCAGTTCTTTCTATCTACTTCTAAAGCCTTGAAGCTTCTCCCACCTGGAGATCATATATCTTTTGGAAATCTTGTTTCAGGGGGTGCCTAAGTTCCTTGAAGGGATTGCTTTCTCCCAGTCTGCAAAAGACTCATGGGTTGCTTGTGGCCATTAGCACACATTATTGGCCTTTCTTTGTTTTTATTCCTATCCTTGTCACTGAATCCTCTCTGAATGGAAGGTCACCCCAGTTCCTGTCTTCCCAAGTGCCCATGGTAAATGCAGAGCATCGCCATCAACAGTATTTATAGCAATAATGAATTCATTATGCTGACACTGTTGTAAGAAATTGTGCCTGTGGTTTAATTTCTGAGATTAATGGCTTCACAGGGAGCCATTTTACCTCTTGGTTACTCTTTTCTTCTTAACCTCTAGCACATTTGTCCTTACATTCTTAACTCTTAATATTCTTGTCATCAGTTTTTTTCTTCTTTTTGCCCCTCCCTAACGCGGTGATAGATAGACTCAGGGAAGCTATCAAGTTGTATCTTCTTCTTCATCTGATAAATGAATGAATCACTCACCAGACTTTTATCACTCTAATGTAAGTGTGTAATGAGCCAAGTGACTTGGATGAGAAATTAGAAGAGGGTCATTTGCCTTTTATTTTTTGTTTTAGGCTTTGACGGAGTAGTTCATTAGAAATAGCGTGAGTCCTTACAACAGATTTATGAGGAGGAGACGACTTTATTTTATGCTCTTAAGTCATGGTCTGGTCCCTGGTCATGATTGGGTATCACTTATTGTGCTCATTTCTATCTTGCTTGGTGTTTGTTTTTTTCTGCCATGTAGTAGTCCTTAATCTTTACACTTCAAATTTTATTCCTGATGTTTAAACACTTCAAATTTTATTCCTGATGTTTAAGCACTGTGGATTTGTTAGACTGAAAGCTTTTTTCTGTAGCATATTGGATTAATATTTCTATTGGCTTGAATTATTCTTTGTGATAGATTCTCTTCACTGTAAACTTTATCTTCATACAGGCTAGGAAAAATTCTTCTTCAATACACAAATACATACATACATATATATGTATTTGATATATATACTTTTTCCTGAAAGGCTTAATTTCATTTTTTTTAAATTCCAACAATATTAAATTATCTGCAGAAAGTTCAGAAAACTACTTGAAGCCCTTACATATGTTAGACTCCTTTTAGGCATGAATTTTCATATATGGCTCTTTAGGGTGCTTTAGAAATGGTCTCATGGATTTGACACTAAGTAATAATGCTCATACAGGCAAAGTTCCCATTCTTTGTTGTGGTAAGATATTTATTTAATTAACACATCATTAATTTAAAAAATTAATAACCATTAAAATTTAAGATTGTAAGATAAAGCAGTGGACTAAAAAAGCATTTTTTTATGTATGTAATGTGAATAAATACATATATATGTTAATTTTACTTATATACTTGTTCCTCAGAGAGGGAAATATCATTCCAAAGTAAAAGAATACTTGATAAAAACACTAGAAGCATGGAAAGCTGTTTTTCCTTAGTAGAGGTTAGATATCTAAATTCACAAAGTTGTTGGCAGGTAAGAGTATTAAACATCTCAGAAGACGAAAGTGCTTAGATTTATATGGCCAATTAAAGATTTAAGTTTCTAAATTTAGGTGCCGAAATAATAACATCTAAGCCATTTTTAACACTTTACAGGCATTTATTCCGTTTAACAAAATGTTCAGAACTTTATGCTCAATTAAGCTCCAAGGATGATTTATTCATGTGAATTTTAAACACTATATATTAATTTCTGATTTTTTTGTTATTTGTCTAGTTTTGTTTGGATTTGAAAAAAAAAAGTACCTGCTTAAAAGGAAATGTCCTTTTTGGTAGCAACACAACTTCCTGTGAAACAGAGTGTCTAACTTACTCTCATCTGACACCTTCAGATGCCATACCAGGTGAAAGCTGGTGCAGTATGTTGGAAAACACAATGGGAAACTGTAGCCCCTAGTCTCAAAGGTCACATAGAGTGAGTTTTAGTCCTTGAGGTAATAATTACCTTGCTCTCATGGAGAGAGCATGTTTCCTCCAGTGAAGACGCGTGGGGTGCAGAGAGCAGGCTCTAGGTGCGGTCCTAGAAAGCTTTCAGCTCATTCCGGCCGCTTTGGGGTTTGTGCCCCTCTTTGTACAGCTCTTCACCATAGAAGGGCCTGGGGTTGAAAAACTGATTTGAACTATTCACACTGGACGTGTCTGAAGTGGTCTCAGAGGTGCCTCTCCTGACTCCTGTCCTCCACTACACTTACTCAGGCAAGGGGACCAAAGGACAGGGTCAATTAATGGCCATGAGTGTCCCTCACAAGGGCTGGTACGAGCCCTCTTGTTTCCTCTTCCTCTGCTCCTTGATCTGTGGGAGAAGAGCTTCCTGCCAGCTGCATGCCTAGTTATAGTTTGTGGCATTTGAAATCTCAGTGAAAAAACTTTAACAAATGTTTGTTTTCAGACAGAGATGTAGTTGTTAGGGGTGCAGTATGCTTCTTTTTTCCCTTTCAATTACAA
The DNA here is from genome assembly GCA_013397935.1 of Dasyornis broadbenti. Lineage (NCBI taxonomy): Eukaryota > Metazoa > Chordata > Aves > Passeriformes > Dasyornithidae > Dasyornis > Dasyornis broadbenti. Next base: position 2,180,635 of record VZRN01003035.1, on the reverse strand, counting down.
TTCCAATAACTCTAGACATTGTGTTGAAATAAATGAGTGAATGTTGTAAAAATTGCTATCTGCCTACTGTTCCTTGGTGAACAGGGCCTGCATGATTACAGATAAGCGTCTAAGGTTGGGGCGTTGGAGGTAAATGTGTGACTTCCTTTTGTGACTTCTCTCTCTAAAAAAGTTACTGCAAAACTTCATGGCTCTGAAAGTGGGTTTTTGAAACTCCCAAGACAATGTGGGGGAGATTTTACAACTTCTGTTCCAATTATGCATCATCTGCAGCTCATGAGGCTGATGTTTGCTAGCGGCTCACCACAATGGTGCCACTGTGCTCTGTCAGTGAGTAATTGTGCCATTATAAGGCAAAACCCAGAATACCTTCCTGAATTTCACAGCCTACTTAACAGCAAAAATCATTTGAACTGCTCTAATTATCAGATGAATTCTTCACTCCCATAGACGCTGTGAAGAGAGAACCCGTGAGCTCACTGCTGGACCGACTCTGTCTTTTGGAGCAGCGGCTTGATTGCACTTCCTTTCTCAAGGGCCATCGTCAGACTGTCTATACTGATTTGCATTAAAGATGCATTGTGCTTACCAGAGATTCCCAGCATGATCCGTGAACATATCATAGCTTCTAATCAATCCTATTCTTGTCCGTCTACTGTGCTTCAATTTCTATGCAGCTTAACACCTCAAAAGAAGTTGCCTTTTTTCTTCTTATTATTCTCTTTAAGGAACTGAGCTGATTGCCTGAAATTATCTTGCCTGATAATTAGCTGTTACCTATTAAGTCTGTTGTACGTAGAGTAAAACCTTGGATAACTGGCACAGGCCATCTATACGACTAAGGCATTCATGGGTTGTAAAGGCACGCCAAGACAACTGCTGTATACAGAGAGAAAACTGGAAAAATTTTAAGTCCTACAAGTAAGAGTAGGTAGTCAGTATCTGCACAGCAGTATCAGAGGTGAGGAGACATCAAATAGTGTAAGCAACATCCTCATCTACAAGTTCAGGTAGTGCAGCAGCCTGGAATGGAGACATTTCTTTTTTGTACTTTGATTCAAAAAAATGGGAGCTTGGAAATTCCATAGGTAGTGTAGATTTCATGCTTCCCATAATTCACAATATGAGCTTTTGTGCACCAGATCCGTGCACGTATCGTCTTCATTGGTATCTGCAACCAGTTTTATATAAATGTATACACACAGATAGGATTATCTCTTCATATTTCTTAGCCTTAGCATTTATAGCCCTTGATCTTTATTTACCATAAGAATATACTTTTATGTATTTTTATTCTGAGCAGAGAAAGAAATTTCCTCAATTTAGCATAATCCATCTTTCCTAAATCCTAACATTCCACCTCTCTTTCTAATACTCCTTGTTCTAACTTCGTTTCTCAGCCTGCTAGACTGTCACTAAACACAGAAGTGCTTTTAAATGCATAATTGGTATCTCATTACCATTGGGGCTCTGGTGTGTAATTACAAAGACAGCAGGAAATGAGCTCCCAAACAGTTAACTCTAAACAGATGGTCATAATGAGGTGAAGGGAGGAGCTTGACCTGGACCATGACACTAATTGTTCCCCGTGAGGTTTGGAGCTTCCTCAGACAAGTGGACTCCTCAGGCTCCTTTTGATTTCTTATCTGCAGAATGTGAGTAGTTTTATTAGGATAAATTTAAGGTGCTTTACTGTTGTGTCACTTCTTGAAACACAGTCCCTCCACCCCCAACATCAGCAATTTGGTATACCTTGGATTAGAGGAACCTCTGGTTTGAATTTTGCCCAAACAATCTCAAATGAAAAACCTGTAAATGTTATACAGTCAAACATGCTTTATAAGACATTTTCAGTTTAATTTTCAACACTCGTGGTACTTGGATATATTCCTACACTAAAACTTAAAGTTGCTTCCTGCAAATTTACCACCTTGGACATCTGCATTAGAAGACAGAGAGCTATAATCTAAAAATTACGAAGTGGATTTAATGTATTTCAGGTTACTACTTTTGGATAGGAAAGTTTCATTTATGTTTTGTAAAATAAGACAAATTGCATAAATCTAAAATGTTTTATTAGGTTCTAAATTTTCTATTAGTCTTATTCACACTAACAGAATAGTTCATTTTTTTCAAGAGGAATCACTATTTAATTAGTTTCTTTTTACTTTCTGGGATGGAGATTTTATCATCATGTTTACAGTGTAGTCTTGTAGACAAATATAAACTCATTCCAAACTGAAAAATATCCGTGTGCAGTGAAACCCAAACTACGTAAACTCCATTCTTAGTGAAAGTCCTGGAGAAGGCATGAGCTAAGCAGCTGCCTTCCATCATTTAACATAAATATAGATGAGCTTTGTACTTTATATATTTAGTTAATTGACAAAACTAAATAAAAATGAATACTGAGTACTAAATGCTCTGTATCACCATAGGTTGACACTTCAAGGTTAGAAAATCCTTTAATTTCATTGAGTGTAATATGTATAATGAAATGCTCAAGTGGGTTTCTAGCAGGGGCAAATAACTGAACACACCATTCATAAAATTCACATAACAATAAATGGTAAGCCTACACCACACAAGTGAACCAGGAATATAAATTTAGTATGCTTACTTGCATAATTTGGGTCACTCAGTAGAGTCACAGTATTGACTGGAGCTCACGGATTAAGTCTGGGTTTCATATCTATCTGTTCGTTTTTATGTTGCTGCTCGCAAATCGAAACATCATAGCAAGAAGATATTAATAAGTCCTGTTGAGGGAAAAAAAACTATGCAGCTTCAGGAAAGTTTTTCTGCATTCTACTTATCTTGTAGAAATTGTCTGCTGTGCAATCCTTTTTCTCCAGTTAAAAGCCTGATCTCAAGTCCTCTCCTTCCTTTGATTCTGAAAAGCCTTTTACTGAAATTTTAACTACCTGTTTGAATCCACAAGAGAAATTTTTATCTCTATGAAGTTATTCTCACAGGATGCCATTTTTCCAGGTGGTATTTTTCCAAAAGTAATTTCTGACTTTTTGACTTCTTCTTTACATGTAGAGCTGGACTAATCTAGTAGAACCAATTTTGTCCAAAGAAAAGAAACCTTTCCAATTTGTGAATCTTCTGTCTGGGTGTGCAAGAGGTGTAGGCATGGGAGGGAAGGCAGTATTTAGGAGAAATAAATGGAGTTGCATTAATGGGAGGAGGGGAAAGCATGAGCACTTGCACATACTGCTTTAGTATTTTGCAGTGTAATTGTATTATTCCAAAAAGGTAATGCCAGTGTTTAATAGCAGAAAAAAAAAAAACAAAACAAAAAACAAACCAAAAAAAAACCCCACAAAAGTCTGATTTTGACAGCAACAAATCTATTTCAGATAGTATAAGGTGTTGAAAGGGTCCTGTAGTCCAGTACACTTCATTGAAGACTGATAGGGAAGGCCAAAGAAAGAACAGAAAAACATTTTAGTCCCACCATAAACCATCACACCTCCCAGCAGTGCAGGTTTTAAAGGCTTCTTAGACTAAGATAGTGCCTTTGTGTTTAACAAACCTGGATTAATGTATTTTTCTTTATACGTTTTGAAGGCTTTTAAAGTTTTGATGTTAATGCAAATCTGGGACACCACCCTGCCCTCCTTTGTTTGTCCTGTTAAAGTTAAAATAGTTTTTTCCAATGTACATTACTTCACATTTATCAACACTGAACGTTATCTGTTATTGTGCCACAGTTGTTCTGTACTGTGAGATCTATCTGGATTCTTTGTTGTCCATTTTCATGTTTACTCGATTGAATTACTTAGCACAATACACAAACTTCGCCACTCTGCTCTTCATCAGCTTTCCTTGACACTGTATGAATATGTCAAGCAGCACAGACACCAGGAGATTCGTGCAGATACCAGGATATTAGTAATATCCTGCTAATATGAAACTGTTTCTCCCTTCTTATCATTTTTGTCCTTTAACACTGGTTATCTAGAAAAGAATTTTCCCTTACATGCCATGACAGCTTCTGCTATTTGTGACTTTAATCTAAAAGTGACATGTTATTTTCCCCCGTAATTATGTATTTAGCAGCACAGTTGATGATTGTGCTTAACCTCACCCAGTTTCCTGGAGGCTGTGGATTTTCTATCTGAGAACAGTGCATGTTTTTCCACCCCAAGTCTTGGAAGCAGAAAAGGAAACCTTAACCATAAGTGTCGAGCACTCAATAATCAGTCACTCGCAGAGCTGGAGTTGTCATATCAAATGCAGATTTTTGGAAATGCTGTTTGAGATTCCTACAGAATTTCAGTTTTCCATTTTGTAAATCCAGAAGTTTGCCTGGAACATGAGATCTGCAATATAGCACTTTTTATGTGTGCATAAATATCTTGAGAGTCCTAATTTTTTTGTTAAATGGAGTACCTTACAATAAAAATATTGTAAATAAGAAGCAATATGCATTCCAATTGTGTGAAGACTCTGAATTCATACAATATTAATGAGGGTTTTGATTAATACTTCCACATAAAACTAAAGGAGACAGAGTAAAGCCTTTTTTAGTAGCTCCCCCACCCCTGTTTCTGCATTTTAATGAAAACTTTTTTAATATTTAAAACACATTTAAAGCCTCAAGCGTAAAGGAAAGCTATGTAGTTAAAAAAAGATAGGGAATTTTATTAGGTAGAGCTATTTGAAGAAAAGGATAAATGTCAGCTTAACAATGCCAATGACAAACTCTGCAACTTGCAACATAATTGAAGATTTAAAAATGTATTTTGCAGTTGTATCCTGTATCAAAAGGAACAAAGTCAGCAGCCAAATTCTTTTCTCAGACATTGCAGGCAAATCACTGTTGATTTATTCACAAATACTTTATTTAATACTATATCTTTTGTTAAATATTGTAACATGACATTTGTGGGCTACTGATGTGCCATGGGACTATAATAAATCAAGCCACGTGTTCCTGTTAACTGAATGAAGTGTTTTAATGTGGAAGCCTGATTCATGTAGACGTTTCTGTTCATCTGATTTGAATATGTGGAATTATGGTTTTGATCCTGAATTTTCTAATGGATGAAATCATAGGAGGAAAAGCACATGGTCATTACATATTTGGCACTTAGTACGAAAAGTCCCTAGAAACAAACAGCCAGGTAGAAAAAACCCCAAAGAATACTTTTTCTTACTGCTTACTGCATCCAGGCACAGAATGCTCCAAACTCCCTTGACTTGTGTTTAAAGTAGATGTGTCTACTTTTAACAGCCAGAGGCCAACCCCTTCATTCAGCAAGGTCACAGAGAGCTTTAAAGTAAAATGCAATGTGTTGTAAATCTGGTGGTGAATTGTAGTTTGCTTCGCATGGGAATGTGATGATTTGGTACATTCATATGAGCCATAAGTCTGTCTTTAAAGTTCGGATAGCTACGATTACCTTTGCCTTATAAAACTGGTGAACCTAGGTGGCCTTCCAGTTCCTTCTTCAGTTGTTTCTTCTTTGCCTCCCTCATATACTTAGGCAGGGAATAATCTTTCTATCTCTTTCTTTTTCTCCTGGTTACTGGCAACTTGGCCTCTTCCTTTTCCCTAATTCCTGGATGTGAGTTCCGCCTAATTGACATGGGTAGAAGAAAGGTAGGAGAAATTTGTCTCTGTGGATACCATATTCCCAAATTCACTTGACCTCTGCACTGTGTCTTGCTTGTTCCGTGCTTATTCTAGTTAAAATTAGAACTACAAATCTGTGGACACAGAATTTTTCAGGGTTTTTTTTTTTTCAGGTCAAAAAGCTCTATGTTTTGTCCTCTGGATGTGAAGTGATTGAGGTGTTTTACCTAGTAAGAGTTGACCTAATGAGGTGTTGATTTCAGTCGATATTGTCTCTTCACAGAACTTCTACAAAAATCAGACTTTGATTGTGAAAATTTGAGTAACTGGAAATGTACGTACTCCAAATCTGTGGCCTTGTTTGTAAGCACAGGTCTTTGACTTCCTCATGTTCATCAAATGTGTATTAATATATCTATATGTGTATGTGTATGGACATGTGCATTCATGTAAGATTCCATTTAAATGATTTTGAGATACTGGGGAGAGGGATGGGGCTGCCACTAATTCTTAATTTGAATACTCAGTTGTAACGTAGCACATCACAAGTGCTCAAGTATGATGAGAAGTAGGTGTGTGAGTGTAATTCCTTTTACATATCCTCAGTCATTTATCTTCATTTATTCCATAGGCTGAAATCAGTAAAACTACTCACATATATAATAGGTGTAATACTTGGCTGCAGGATTTAGCAGCATATTTAAGAATGACTGAGGTCAAATGCTTTAAACCACAGCCTTCGCAACTTGACATTGCTGCAAGATGGAATATAGTTATGAACTATCTCTTTTCTTTCTCAAAGAGTTTCGTGCCTCTGTAACTATATCTGATAGGTTGCAAAATTTGATGTCCCACAAGCTTAATTTTTTACCATATGGTTTTATCTTCACTTGCTTTCTTTCATTGCTGCACACACATTTGTGGTCAGCAATCATTTTCCTACCAACAACAATAACGGAATTTAATTCTGAGCACTGATAATCACTAGTAAACTGTGTGAAAAGACCAATTATTGTGCAACACTCTTTCTACTAATAAGATATTCAGAAGATAATCTATGTACTTTGTTGGTTTCTCTAGGTTTTGTGCAACAGAGCTGTAGTAAAGGCAGGGTGAAAGAGAGCACCAGCTAGATGGTAAATACTCCTAAGCTCTACCATATGCATGCTTCACTGCTGCCACCCCCAGAATAGGATTGCTGGCAGCAGTGTAGCAGCGGCTGGTTAAGAGCCTGAGAGACGCGGTAGGTGCTCGGTTCGTAAGTCTTGGACTGACATCTAAACCCAGATAACAGAAACTGAAAAAACCCAGGTGCCTGGTAGGTGTGCTAGAATAGGGTTAGGCAAGATCCTTCTTGGTAAGAGAGGGATGCTACACCTCAACACCTCACCAGAGACATGTGGCAATCTGAGCTTTAAAATGCTGCAGCCAGGGCTGCCTGCTAGCTACTCAGGTTAGTGGGAGGTGAAAAGCAGTGGGGTGGTCCCATTTTTTTTGCAGCATTTTTGATGGTTCCCATCAATTTCTGGTGCAGTGAAGTGGAGCAGCCTTCCTTGCCTCTTAAAGATCTTGCTGTGATTTCTTCTTTGTCGTAAGGCATCCTGGTGTTGTGCAGGCTAGTTCATTGTTTTGTCTTGAGATCAAACTGCTATCTACATTTCTTTTTTTAGATATCTTTTTTCTTTTAACTGCTAACTAATATGATTCTTTATTTTTACAGTATCTTTTCCTGTCTTCACTGTGATCTGAATTATTTTGTTACATTTTGACTCATCTATTTTTTAAAAGAAAACTCTCCATGATGCATAACATTTATGGCAAATCATGAAATTGTAGTGTTTCCATCTCCATTAAAGTTAAAAGTGTTGGGTTTATAGCCCTTTTTGGATTGTTGTTAAATACCTTAGGTTGCCTGTTTACTGTAAATACATTTTTATTTGTCTGACTGTAGATGAAGAATTGTATATATTTTCCTTAAATAGTTTTGGAAGAAAATGCTTCACTGTGAGACAGAACTGCAATTGTGTAAACTTGTCGTAGTTTTATTGGTACTATAAATTTGAAATCTGTCCTCAGTGCTTAGAGGATTTTCTGCCAGAGATTTAACGAATTTTTACACTGACTAAATAGGAGGCAGCCTGAGTCCAAGAAATACATTTGTATGTTTTTCTTGTGCATGGGATTTTATATTAGAGACAGAATATCAGCAACAAGTTTTTCTTTCAGCCTACAGCTAAATCCTGGCTCAGGCCTTACTGCAGAAACTATGACCATTTGATGGGTTTCTAGGAGCTTGTGCAAAAGAGGTTGATACTCTCCACCCACCTAAAGCAGGAAAAATAAGTCTTTTTACTTCAAAAATTGCTGCCTTATCTTTTTGTGGACAACCATCTTCAGGAAGGGTGTTAGACACAGAAGCTGTCTCCTCGTTTGAGTGAGTCCAATGCACATATGTACTGCAAGACAAGCTTGTGGCCACTGTATCAAAGATCTAGAGATGGGATTTTTCACTCCTACCTGTAACCCCCTTGCTATGTTTAGATCATTATACTGCATATTGTTCGCGGAATTGTCTCCTCCTCTTGCAAAAAAAGAAAAAGAAATCTCGCTGATATGCTGTAGCAATCTGTGTTCAAAAGTAAAATGCAAAAATCAAGTAAATAGTAGATCAACACAGTAAAAGCCAGAGTAAGTGCAGATTTAGTGGACAGTGCTGTTTAAAGTATGTTAACACAAACGTAGTGTTGGAAGTTGGGCTTTTAACTCTCTCCAGACAATAGCATTTGAAGGCTGACCTCTCATTTTCTGATGCAGTTTGTGGTTTGTCTGTGTATCCCCCACATGAGCTCTGAACTGACTGGCATTATTCAGGTCAGGAGAGCTGCTGGCCTCTTAACTCGATCTGAAGTGCCTGCCAGAAGAAACACAAGCAAACAGCTAACCTAATGACCAAGTTACCTGTCATCACAGGTTTAGCATTATAAGCCTGTTTGATAAGATTATTTATTGGGAAACGCCAGGTAGTTTGCTTCTGGCTAAAATTAACATGTCTGCATTTCCAAAGACAGGGCTGCGTCACCTCGAGAGAAAGGTTGGGAGTGGAAGATCAGTGTTTACTTAAGAAAAAACATAAATTAGTGGGGCTAACTGAAAAATCTTGCAGCTAAAGAAATTTAGGCAAACTAACTTTGAGAGGAGGGAGAAAAGGAGATTGCAGGGCTGACATCAAGTCTTTCATACATACATATATATCTATAGATGGTATAGGATATCTACTTCAGTCTCTTCTCAGAAATCAAATAGTGAAATGTAGCTTTTACATATTTAATCTGCAATCAAATTGCGTAATATTTGACTTCATGCTGCTTTTTTAGATAAGGAAAAGACACCTCTATAAAAGTAATAATGCCTAGACTCTCTATTAGCCATTTCCATACCCATCTACAAACATAGATGTCAGTCACTTCCTTGTAAAGGTAACAGGAGTATAAACCTCAGCACAGTTTAAATATATCTGTATTGCTTTTCTTGTTTTCTGTGTCACAATTTTGTGCTCCACTTCCTTAGATGATGATCAAATAGCATATTGGTGAAATGTATGATGTAAACCGAGGAATTTTTTTTCTTCATTATTTTTCTTCCTTCTGAGTTATACTTGTCAGAGAATGCAATAACTGAATTGCCTGATAATCTGGCAGATTAGGCAAAGTATATAATTTTTTCGTACACTGGAAAATTTAGTAAGATAAGAGTTTTTCTAAAGTGTATCTTTGACGAGCAAGTATTTTTTTTAAAGTATTTTTGCAAGCATTGGGTTTCTAATTTTTATTTCCTAGTTAGTTGATGCTGAAACATTAGTGTCAAGGGAACATGCATTTTGGAAACATCAAGGGCACCTTTCTCTGTATTCTGTGAAACTTTTGTCATGGAAAATGTGAATGTTGCTTTTGGTATATTTTCTGGCTCTGTTCCTTGTGATAAAAAAAAAGATGTCTTGGCTCATAAAAATATTCTGAGACGATAACAGGAATAATAAATGGTACAGAGATCTGAAAGCTTGCAAATGATGACTATAAAATATACATTGTGTGTGTCCATGGCCTCCATCTACACAGAAGACCACAAATTTCATATGTGCTGCTTGCTAAGACAGCATTATACCAAGTCCTTTAAGAAATAAAAATTAATTTGATGAACAATAAATTTAGAAGAAAAAGAATAGCTTTAGTTAAAGATCTACAGAGTTCATGTTTTACATCCTTATGTTTTTGCATATGGCGTGTGGAAGTACTAGCTACATCCTCCTTCATAAGATACCCATGTTCCCTTACTTTTAAAAAAGCTATTAATTTTTTTCCTGTCAAATAGAATGTGGCTCGTAAATCCCTGTTCCAAATGCTGCAATCCCCTGGCTGCATATGTAAAAGCAGTCTACTGGAGAGGTGGGCAGCAAACAGGAGGAAATAAGTGCTATTTATTTATTTCTGGAGTGAAGGGAAGGCAATGGGAGAGGGGGCTGAGAAAGGAAGTTTTTTCCCTCAGCTTTTTCAGTGAAATGAAGTTGAGGCAATTCACCTTTATCAGTGAAAATAAATAATAGTTTGGGAGTTTTTTTATTTATTTAAAACTGTCTTTGGACTTCTGAGCTTTATTTAACAGTAAGTGAGGTAGCCAACGAATGTTGGAGTATATATTTCGTGTTTTATACTTTCTGAAGACACAGGGCTGTTTATGGGGGATTTAAGTTTCAAGAATGGATGTTGGAAGAAATCATGTATAGGACTTGATTCTGACAAACGGTTAAGGCCAAGATTAAATTCATCCTTACTGAAAATAATAGAACAATGAAATGTGTTTAGGTGTTTAAAATGTGTTGGGAGTTTAAATAGATTAATCAGGCTTGCGTGGTATCTGCTGTCCCGAATAGTTTCCTAAGTAAGATTGGTTGATAAGGTTCTGGCAGTGCACTGTGATGTGGCATGTGGGTCTGTTGGTTTTGTAGGATAAGAACTGCTGTATGAAGTCAGACTAAAAATCAACCTAGCTCTATAGCCTGTTTCTGAGCACGTGGTTACTGACCGCGGCAGTAGTTGGTGGCAAGGAAGAACTCTTAGGAAAAAGTTGATATGTCTACCTGCACTCCAGCCTTGTGCTCCAGAGATATTTCAAGGAACAGTATGGGGCTGGCATATGATTATTTATTCTATCTGTCTTAATATTGGCAAATGACCTTGCAAATACTAAAGTGACATTAAGAATATGAAAAGGAAATTTTTCTGAAGATACTGCTTGTCCATTTTTAGTATTGTTGGTATGGTACAAATTGACCCTTCTCCATCCAAAGCCAACCCTTTTGTTTTTAATTATGGCAATCGACTTTTGAGTTCTGATAAATGCTGTTACCGCTGTGATTCCTAGGTTACCGTCTTCTAATTATCCCAGTCTGAAAAGCACTTGAGTCTTTTGACACTGCTTTATTTTTAAGCGCAGGCTAAAATTCCAGTGACATCCATTGCATTTTGGTAGAGCCAAGCCCAACTGTGTGCTTTTATTGCGTTCCTGAATAATATCCCTTGCTTTCTGCAGGGGAGGGGAGATTATGTCTAGCAGACAGCAGGAAATAAGACAGGAAAGACTAAGGGATATAAAAAATTAATAGAGTTATATCCCCAAAGAGAACATAAATAATATTGACAGGGTAGAAAAGAATTTGGGATAAATAAAACAAAGCTAAACCAAACAAGACTGTGTTAAGCAAGTTAAATAATTCACCAATTTAAGTTCGTGCCTCAAACGCAGAGGTTTAGAATAATTGTTAGAACAGATGCTTCTAAGCTTTATATTGAGATCGGTTCTAGGAAATATGAACTTATATCACAGGATGCATATATAATACAAAAGATGCATTGTTTTTATTAAAGACTTTATTACAAACAAAATTATTTGAAAAAATATAATTAGAAAGCATTATCAAAAGAGTCTCACAACATATACGTTACAATCTGGATGGATCTGTTTGTCAGTCAACTGAAAAACTGTAAATCACTGTTAATTAGGTCAGAAGAAAACGAAAACAAAATAAATTCAAAAGTTTCAAGGAGAAGGTGAAGAGAAAATGAATTATGCTCTTATTCATTTTCTGCACCTTTTCCTCTAGGTAGTTCTTTAGGCGAAGTGATTTAATTCAGTGTTGTGTCTGAGAAAACTCTTTAAATGTGTCCTTTTTGAAAAATATGTCTATAGTCTGTATTATGGTCTTATGACACTTTGAAATGGATTGAGCACTCTCACTTCTAAAGATGCTTTAAGGCTCTTTTCAAATCCTTAAAAGTCAAGTCTCCAGATTGAGGCCAGTGCTATCAAGAGCAGGAATAAATCAGACAATCTGGATTTATATCTCAAACTCTCAAGAGGGGAAATTCTCCAAAGAAACTCTTCATGTGACAGGCTTAAGCTCCGTAATATTTTCTGCATCCTGGCATAAATCCCTTTGTAATGAAGAGAAGAAAAGGCAGCCGTAGTTTTAATATCAGATTTTCCCTATAAAGTAATATTTTTAACCTACACCCATATCGAGTTGCAAAAAAATACTACTCCCTGAAAATCCTTGGAAAAGCTGACTTTTAATAGATGTCCTACCATTTAATTTAGCTCTTAGCATCACTCATTATGCTGAAAGAGACCAGGAAATATATCAAAGAAATTATGTGAAGAACAGTATCATATGATATGTGTCCAGCTGTTCCTCTAGTCCCACCAGCATAATGAGATTACTGCTTCAAGTAAGAATTGGTGGGATGAAGTCCTATTATTATTCTAGAATAGAGATTGCTCAGTCTTTGTGAAATTAGCATCCATATTGACAAATTATACAGAACTGGCAAGCTGCATCTCATTTACATATAAACTGTCTTTACTTTTTCAAGCAAAATAAATACTTCTAGGGTCAGACACTTGTGCTAGAAATTGTCTTAGCTCCAATTCCATTTTCATCACTGAGGACTTGCTCCCCTGCCAACAATAGAGTTAAGTAAATGAATGAATTTAACTCTTATCTGAGTTCATTTAATAATAGCATGTCTGCAGTTTGGAAACTAATCCTTCACCTCCAGCATAGCCATGGGCACTGTTGCACACAATATTTTCAGCCTCTCCGCTGCAAGGTTTTCTTTAAAATTTTGCAGTTGAAAATACTTTCACTTCTCTTGACAACCTGCCTATTCCTTTTATTATTGTCGCTGCTTTCCCTCAGGCTCTGCCAAGAAGCTTGCACTTGCAGCTTGATCAAATTACATGCTTTTCCTTGATGTGAACATGTAAAACATCATTGTGCTTTGCTCAGGAAATGATAACAGATTACAGAATGTCCCATGTTTACGTCACTGTCTTGAATCCAGTCCAAGCCACTAGTGACTGAGTGTAATCCTTAAATAACCCTTATGAAACTGGAGAGAGTCTTAATCATTTTAATTTTATAAATGACATATTTCCTGAATGTGAATGAGGAAAATCTAAAAATTCACATAGTTTAATGTAGTGTAGTTGAGCTGCAGCTGAGCTTGAGTGGAAAGGGAAATATTTCCAGCAGATCAAGGCAGCACTTGATTGACAGTGACATCTCAAAATGATTGAGGAACAGACGTTTCTCCGTCTTGTATTTTAATTCGCCAAATGAAAGCTTTATTTCTTCTCCCAGTCACCATTATGATGATAATATTAGCACTCATTAGGTATCTAAACACAACATCGATAATCATAATCATGCTACCACATAACAAATAGCAGAGGTAGTAATTTACATAAAAATTACTATTATCTATTGTCTCTAATAATGAGAGTGTCTCAATAAACATGCCAATAACACTCTTCTCCACCCCCTTTTAGAAGCTCCAAAGAGAAATAAAGCCAGTATATCCTAGTTGCTTTTAACTCAAGCTTTGAAGTAAGACTATCAACTCTAAGCACGCAAAGCAGCTATGTGTCAAAAATGCAGTCAATAAAATATTTGAGGTCTTGTTTGAATGATTTAGTGTGTCCATATTAAAAAAAAAAAACAAACCAAAAAACCAAGAAAACAAAAAAGTCAACTGGTGTTTCACTTATGTTTTATTCCTATGATTTTACATTTCCTTGGTATATGGTATCAATATTTTTGCACGATTACTTATTTGATGCTGAGTCATGATTTTCTTCAATTTTATGCATGTTGATCCCTGATTTTTTTCTCCATCAATATTATTATTTTTAGGATGTGGAGGACAGAGTTTAGTCAATATCACTGTGTTAAAATAGAAGCGCTGTCCAAAATTATTCAGATTTATTGGGTTTCATATTCAAATTCATCAACTTGATATGATTAATAATATTTGATAATCACACAGAACTCTCCCAGGTAATTCAGTATGTAATGATATATTTCACATTGGATCATTATTTCTGAGAGTGCATATTATTTGGGATTTCATATATGATGATGGATCATGATTCTGCAAAAAAGATATCTGACTTCTTGCCAAAATTACCACTGTCCCTGGAAACTTTCAGAAGTTTTCATGGCTCTGCAGTAATTTATGACATTTATTTTGAAGTACGGATGTAATGGCTGTCATCTTGTGTCAATCAGGAATTTGTAAATTAAGCCCATCTACATCACATTTTGGTTTGAGCCATTGAACTGAAATTTCTATCACAACTTTGATTTACCCTGTTAAAATATTATTGCATTATTTAATATAACACTTAGACTAGTCTTTTGTTACAGATATCATAGAATCATCGAATATCCTGGCATGGAGGGTACCCCCAAGGATCACCAAATCCAGCTCCTGGCCCTGCACAGGATTATCCCCAGGAGTCACACCATGGCCTGAGTGCATTGTCCAAACGCTTCTTGAGCTCTGTCAGGCTGGTGCTGTGACCACTTCCCTGGGGAGCCTGTTCAGTGCCCAGCCACCCTTTGGGTGAAGAACCTTTCCCTACTATCCAACCTAACCCTTCCCTGACACAGTTTCAAGCCATCTCCTCTGTTCCTGTTACTGGGCACCAGAGAGAAGAGATCAATGCCTGCCCCTCTTCTTCCCCTTGTGAGGAATCTGTAGACTGCAATAAGGTTTCCCCTCAGACTCTTGTAATAAAACATGTAATTTTGAGAACCACAGGGTTGAAACCAAAATAACCTAAGAAAGGATGTTTGTTGTCACGAGTGCCACATACAGTTAATGTGAACTGTTTGTGTGAATGTTTGCCTGAGTCAGGTTAACAGGAGATGGTTTGTACTGGGAGTAGTGAGGACAGTATTACATTTGTCAAAACACTTGGGAAGAAAAGGGGTGCTCAGACTCCCTAAGAATTATCTCAAGGCAAATTCTCTGACAAAGGAATTGCTAGACTGTCACAAACTTCTAAAAAGATGGAAAATTTTGGTACAAAGGGGAGCTCTGGAGGGTCATTCTCAACTATTCCAGTTTTGACTTGGACCTTTAGTTAGATCTCAAATACTTGTGTCTTTTTGCTGTTTGTAGAAGTTTATTTCTCTTAAATGGTGAATAGGTATTTATGAAACTATACTCCTAGCATCCTAATGAGGTAGAGTAGCTAATGTATCCCAATTTAGAGAATGAGAACTCAGGCACCAAGTTCAGTTCTCATTCAAGGTGTGGAATCCCTTGATAAGACAGACCATGATGTAATAGTAGGCAATGGCAACCGAAGTAGAGAACACTCAGTTCATCTCTGGAATAAGATCTTTGTGTGTTGGACGGCATTTAAGAATTTTTTAAGAATTTAAGAATTAAGAAGGAATTGTCTGCAATTTTTTTTTTTCTTTTCTTTTGAACCTTCTCACTACTGATGTGTGTTCCTACTGAATTGTGTTTGAAGATCACTTGGGGGTGATAAGAAGCCCTATGGAAGAATTGTTGAAACTTTGTCTATACTGTGCTACAGTACTCACCAGCATCAACCATGTCTATTTGAATTGATGTTTTTATATGAACACTGCATCAAGGAAGAAATTCGACATTTATGTTCCTCTTAGATATATATATATATAGCTTGAAAAGCACAACTTTCAGATAAAGGGAAATTCGTTCTTCTCATCACAGCTGTCAACATTTTACCTTTGACTATATACATTGTAAGGGGTTCGTTATATTCCTGCAGTTTCAAAAGTAGGAATGTCAGGTGGAGAGGGAACAGTGACTCTTTAATGTGTTGCTGGTGGTAACGTACCCTTTATGGTTCACAATGGGCCATAAAAAAGGAGATGGTGATCAAAGGAGATAATGAAGACTTTTGTCAAGATATGGAATTTTCAAAAAGTTGTTTGGATCCAGAACTGGTTGGCCAGGACCTTCATCTATTTTTATTGGGTTTTTTTTTTGTTTTGTTTTTGTTTTTTTTTTTTTTTGTTTTGTTTTTTGTGTTTTCAGTTTCTGCAAGAATATGCCTTTATGTCTGAATCTGCTCATTGGGGCAAGGTGTTGAATATGGGGCAGTGGGAATTTCTGCATCACCCTGAGTTTCTCACAAGTATCCCACTCGGGCCTATAGGCATTGCAAGTGCAGAATCTTCTGTGCTGTGGAAGAGGTTTGGTGGTGTTCTTATTTGTTTTTTGGAGAAAGATGACAGTAGCTTCAACACAGGAAAAATCCTAACTCCATTGCTAACTTATGCTTTATGACTCCAGTTCCCTTGCGCTTATGGGTTTTGCAGTATTCATGCTGCTGGAATGAGGCAAGAAAAAATTGTAAATTGCATTAACTTCACCCATTTTCTATAAATATTAAGTAGGTGACTGATATGGCAGCATTAAGCTTTATAAGAGGTCTGTGAGAACTAGCAAATTTACATGTTGTGCATCCTGGCTCTGAGCCAGAAGAGCTGGTTTGGGGACTTTTTTCTTTTTTTTCCTCCATAAATTCCTTACACTTGCAGATGAACTCAGGTTATACTGATTTCTTCAGCTGCAATGAATTTTATTATTTTATGACACACAGTATTTTTTCTGTCATTTTCTGGGTTTGTTGGGGTTTGGTTTTTTGTATTGTTGTTGTCATTGTGCTGTTTCACCGTTGCGGAGAAAGTGAGTAGCAAATCCATACCAAACTGTCAATACTTGATAGCTGTGAACAAATCACAAGATACTGGGGCAGCTCATTCCGTGGAATTCATTTACAGAGAATTTTTCAGCCACATTCCTTTAGAATTTGAGAAAAGTAAAATAAACTTGGGGCTGAGCATCTAAGCCAGAGAACTGTGATCCAAAGATGCCTGAAGTCAGTAGACTTTGATTAGTTCTTTCTCTTTGATTTGGGACCTGAGTGCAAGACAGCTGTTTGCAAAATTCCTTTTTAATATGATTTCAGTACTAGCTAAGAATAGAAAAGATAGTGTTTCTTCAGTGTCAAAATTTGCGAAATCTTGTTCCCCTACATTTAAGGAAGAGTCTGTTGTTGTTTTTTAAAATGTTATTTCAAATTATGAAGAGTACCCATGATTGATTTCAGAGAAGAAGAAGAGTTTGTGTTAGAATAAAATAGCCTGCCTGAAGCCTCGAGAAATTACAAATCACTGAGCCAAGCCTACTTTAGTAAAGGCAATTTTATACTATTCAAAGAGACATTTTTCCTTAGGTATTTTTCATGAGAACCCTGTGTTCTACTGGGAAAAAAAAAAAAAAAAAACTCTTTGCTTTAAAGAACAAACAGCATTCCTGAAGCTCAAAGAGTTGTTTCATCAAAGAAGAAACAGCAGAAACCAAACCCATAAAGCAGTGTTGTGAGTTGGGTTTTTTATGACTGATTAGTAACAAGCCATTATCGGAGCTGTCAGGAACAGCTTCATGTAGTCCACAGGAAATTTCAGGTTTTTAATGCTAATGCTCATTCTCTTGAAAGTGCCTTTTGTGGTACAATTGAAAACAATCTCTAAAAAGCCTGCTAAATTTTAAAGCTCTAATTCTAGTATGCTGAGCTGTGAATTAGGACTTCTGTCCTATTCTGTCAAGCACATTAGTAAGATTTTTAAAAATTTCAGAAGCAGATATTACCAAGATCATCTTCCACCGGAGTTGTAGGACAATATAAAAGGGAAAATGGTGAGTGGAGCTGTTTGGCTATCTCAGAAGTGGTTAAGTTACCACATGCAAACTTTTCACAGATTGTTTCCTTGCTGAATTGAGCTTCCTGTCATAAACAGCATTAAAAGTAGGTCATGACACCTTTAGATCTCTTTTTTTTTTTTTAATTTTGAGAGTAATTCTTTTCCTGCAGTCTTTCTTTTGCAGAGTTGGAAAAATTTTGCCCTAGTTTAAAAAAGTATAAATTAAATGTCAGTCAAAGACAAAAGCTGGAACTTTTCCAGCTAGGAAGTGTGAAACAAGTCGAAAAATTGTAGGAGGGGAACTTGGTAAAACTTATGCTAAAACACTACCTACTGTATTACCACTTAAAAAGTAAAAAGGATTTAAAAACATTTCCAACGCTGAACGTGACTTAGAAATTAGAAAATTACCAATTTATTTGCAACCATCTTTTGTAATTCAAATGCTATGGTTGTATGATTTCTGATAGTTTATTTTATCCTGAGCTGATACCTGGTACAGAAAACTTCATCTTATGTAGTACAAACCTAGCAAATGAAAAAATGATGCTTCACAGCACAAATGATAGGGTGACCTTAATAATTACTGATTAAGCCTCCATCTATTATGTCTGTCTGGGAATACATCAGTTTATGCTATGAATTGTGTATTACAGCTGCTGCTAATTCTGTGTATTTAGGTGTATTTATATTCAAGAAATTGGCTTGGTTTTCTTTTAAATATTTATATCAATCTTCAAGAACCTATACAACCATCATTGATAAAACTGCAGATAATGAGAGGAGTAGTCTACTGCAAAAAACAATCTAGATTAATTGATAAATTGGGACTTAAAGGATGGGGGTCTTATAGGAAAAGAGGATTGTTTGGATGGATGATACAGACAGAAATTGCTTCGATGAAGGAGAGGCTTTAAACTTTCCACATTTTTCCCCACTCCATATATAGAACTTTGCTTTCCCATTTCAAAGGCATCAACTGCCTGGGCAGCACAGGGACAGGATGTCCTGCCTTGATCCCCAGAGGGCATCACCTTTAGATGGAAAGAGTTCCATAATCCCTCAAAGAACTGAAGTTGCATTGACTGGTCCTTGCTTCACTGGATCCTCTTTCCTGTGCTTTTTGAAGACGGGTGTGATGTTTGCCCTTTTCCAGTCACTAAGACTTTTCAAACATCAGAGATTTCTATCTCCCTCAGCCCTGTCACGTATATGCTGTGCAGTTCCATGGACTCATTTTCTTATTTAAGCACATCCTCATTGATTTCCCTGTGTCATGGGTACTACTTTGTTCCCCCAGACTCTGACACAAGGTGCAGAAACTGGAAAGCCTGAGAACAGACCCTGATAATAAAGATTGAGTCAAAGAAAGCATATTCCTCACCTGTTCCGGTGCTCGTTGTCTCTGGATCCCCTGCCCATGAAGCAGCAAGCCTGTACTTTCCATAACCTTCCCTTTGCTACAGACATGCATGGGGAGCCCTCCTTTCCATGTCTTCATACCCTTACCACTCCTCCATGCACAGAACATCACTTGTGCAGTATCCTGTTCTGTGCCTGCTTCCTGCAGACAGCTGACAGTGTGCCCATTAGCACAGGTGCAACTCACCTGTGAACCCTCTCCAAAAATTGGATCCCTTTGCTTTGGTCTAGAGGTCAGTAGTCTTGGTGAGAAATCTTATCACGGTGTTGAGGTTGAAGAGACCATCCTCAGCACTGTCAGGCAGACTATTTTATGTAAAGAGTTGTTATTTATCTGTGCCGTGGTTTTGCCTTCGCTGTGTTTTTGTCTTTTTGGTCTGTTGTACTACAACTCCTTTTTGACCTATCTCCATCCTAAGTAATCTATTATAAGCAAGGACAGTCAGGCCTACAGGGAAAGGGTTATATCTTTTATAAGACCAAATAACACAGCTCGAAGAAAAACAAGAAAGATTTTTGTCTCAGAGGACTTTCATTAGATTTCTGAGCTCAAAGCTTGTTCTCTCCCCTGACTATATTTCTCAGTCTAATAAAAGATATTACTTCTCTTTACAAGCCTAGCAGGTTCATAGAATTACACCAGCAGAGCTACAGTGACACTTCTGTAAGAGCAGGAAGACAGAAGCCTATACAATTCAAAATAATACATGTTATATATGTTAAGGTTATTGATTCAAAGTAGACATTCTGAGCATAGTGGTAATTAGCACAGAAATAGACTGAGCTGATTAGAGAATGTTTTTCAAAAGAGACATGAGCCTAATATAGATTTCTGGAGATGGGAATAGAAAATGCCAGTGTACTAAAGGTAGGAATAGACCTGTTGGAGTGACTTATACCTTATTTTCATGAGGAAAATAGCACATAAGGAGTAACAGAATGAAATGTGGAGGAAATTTTCTTAGCTACCAAAGTAAGATAATTATGAATCCCATCAGATGAGGGAGAAGGACATTAATCACTATTTTCTAGTTTAATACATTGTTAAGAGTATTCTGAATTTTCACATCTATTTTGAAATCACAAAAACACAAGACAGACAGGTTTGGGTGTCAGGAACTTGGACTTTAAAGAGCTTGTTTGTGTAAGGACTTAGCTCTGCTTGTTCAAGGAATTTAAATTTCCTAAACCTCACAATGATGAGTACTGAGAGCAGGACTGTCATGAGCTGCGTACTGCTTGCACTAAGTTACTGTCAGTGCTTTCTTGTAAAGTATGTGGTCTGTATTTTCATGGGTTGTAAAGCTGGTGAGGATTGAACTGATCAATGCAGATGTTCATGCCAGAAACCTGACAGTCCAATCATGAGAAAAAGATGTCCTGTAAGGACAATGTGTCCAGGCAAACCAACCAGCATAGCTTTCTGATTACTGAATGCTTTTAAGAAACTGCCTGTAATCTCCATAAAGGAGCTATTACATTATATTATTCCATGAATAAATTTGTATATGAGAAATAGATGAATTATTCACTTAGTTTTGGTGCATCTTGCATAGAGGCAATTGATGTTTCCTATAGCAGTACAAATTCTCATTTTAATGAGTGTTTTAATGCAGTGAAAAGCGAGCTGAGCACAGCTCCCAGGTGTTGTACTAAAAATGGAGACACATTCAGGACCTATTCTAAGAAGAAATATAGTTGCATTTGCAGGTGTAGGGATAGGATTGGATTCTCATATAGACTAGTGAGGCTTATTTTCACCAAAATACTGTCACTTACACCAACCTGGACTCCAGCCTGGACTGCCTTATATTCAGGTTCATGTTTGCAAAACCTGATTGCGTATTAGGAGTGCAATGAAGTGCAGGTTAAATGAGTAATATATAGCTATGCCAACACAGTTAATGGAAGTGTCTAGAGTAGAGTGTTTAAATCAGAACAAATGCTGACAGACTAATAGCATTCATCTCTGCTTTAGACAATGGTTAAATGCCACACCAGGTAATAGGCTCTTTTGGCTATTTTTTTGTCTCTTTAGCCTGAAGTAGGAGACTTACAGCATATTACCTGAGATTTCAGAAATGGAGGTTAGTTCTGCAGTGAAATTTTAAAAGACCATGATAGTAAAAATAAAAAAATAAGTTAAAAAAAATTATTATGGGGAGTTTGTGTTAAAGTCTGAAACTACAGTAATAATATCTTCTAAGTTTATGAAAACCAGTCCAAACCTCCATCAAAAGTCTAATGGAGATGAACTCTCATACCAGAGTAGTCCAGCCAAGAATCAGCTTTTAAGCAAACACTTAATCCTGCAGACTCTTACACCTTCTCTAGTAGCTGTTAACCTCAGGGCCTGCTCATTGAATGATCAGTGTCTCCAGGCAAAAGCTTTGAGTGTGCATTGGGAGATAATGCAGTGGAACACACAGGCTGTGGAGAAAAAGGACTCGAGGATTCTGGGTTTGGGCTCTGTCTAGCATTTGGGAGGATATTATTTTTAAGTTACCTTGCCCAGTTGAAAGAAATTTCTCATATAGGAAGGAGCTGGGAAGGTAATTTGAGCCTAACTACTGATTTCTTAATGTACACTTAAGACAGACATTTCTTTCTTCTTAAAAGTAGTAGATCTTTTCAAATAGAAAGATGATTTAAAATAGGTATCATCCCTTAAAATTAAATCCTAGAAAGACTCTAATGAGAAGCACAGTATTACCACTTAGCTGGTTAAATAATCACTGCCATATATGCCTATATGTTCTTAGAAGGGTCTTTGCAATATCAAACTAACTATGGAAAATTCTTAGTGGTTTAAAGTTCTTGGCTTCTTTATCCAGTTTCAACAGTGTGTATGAATCTATTGTAGGAATATAGTGTTCAGGCAAATATAATTCTCATCTTTTGCAAGACAGATTTATAATGTGTTTCTGTAGTTTTAATTACTAAGATATATTTCTAATTTATTTTTGTGGCAAATTCCAGTGTCATTAAAGCAGTGATTTTCATTTGGAACAAAAATTTATTTTAGTGATTCAGCTATTCTAGACACAGCTTATTAGATGTGTCATTTAATCTTTTAAACTAATGATTTACGATTTTGCAAAAAGATCTTTTATTTAGTCTTCAGGTACTCTACAACATATCATTTGGCATTGAATGTATATGAAAGCAAATGAAATTTACTCACCCTAATGCCTCTGTTTCTTTAATGCAAAAGTACCCACTCCTGCATGTGGCTCCACTGAGCTAGTTACTAACAGATCCTCATAGGATTTAGATATTCTTCAGTGGAGCACTGGCTAGTAGTAAACATAGTGGACTCCAAATTTGTTCTAAAACATATGTGTTGTATAGCATGCACAAGTGTAACAGATATTTTAAGCAGGTTGTGTATAGCTGTGGTGCTCTACAGCATCACCCCCAGGAAAAGCCCCTGGGCAATCAGAATTACACTTTTCCTGCTGGTAAGGTGATGATGGCTCTGAAGTGTTGATGGAGGCATCATCAAAAGGCTATAGGAGTACAGGTCTGTTTTAGGGACAGCCTTTCTGCTGCCTAATGATGAAGCAAATGCCCTCTGGTACATAGAAACAAATGAAGCTGGATGCATTGAACTGTGCTGAAGGTGGGTTTATAGTGTTGGTAGCTAGAGAGCTGGTCATCATTATTAGTATAACATTTGGTTATCAGAATAGCAGTTCGTGGCCCGTAAACCAAAGAAAATTTCAGTAATAGTCTATTGATGCTTAAAAGGCCTGTACTTTGCAACTAAGGCTAGATCATCTGCAGGCAAAAATTTTAGAAAGTATTATGTGGACCCCATGGAGGGAGGGACCTCAGGTATGAACCAGTCTACATTACTCAAAGATTTCCTACTGCTCAATGCTCCTGGTACCCGTGCTGATCTTTAGGACTGTAGGTGAGCACACCTGCTCACAGTGCAGCTGAATTTAGTGGGAAGAAGTTAATTCTTGTAATCCAGGTTTCTAGCCACAACCATCTCCTCAAATTCACTCTTGACCTTTCTGTTCTCCACTGCTCCAAGTGTCAGGGTCAAAAGAGAGCCTTCAGAAGAAGGTGTTGTTTCTTCTCAACTGTGGCCTGGTACTGATACTCTGCTTAGTCACTGCTGTGCTAAATTTTTGATTTCTTCACTACTATTTCTGATTTCTAAGAAGCTGCTTTGTGCTGAAGGAGTGGGAAAAAACACCCCACACTCTCATTTTCTTCACTACCAAATTCTCAAAAATATATGAACCAGTAAAGCACTTGTATTATCTGGTCCATAATGCACTAAAAGCTGGTGACTCTGTAGACATACACTCTGTGAACATGGGTTATACTGGAGCAATATTTTCTAACATGTCAGTGGCAAAATGCAGCTTTGATTTAATAGCCAGTATCAAGCTGGTAAGGCTGTGACATATCCAACTTAGCAGACCTCTTTCTTTCTGCCAACACTAAGAATAAATCCTGAATTTTAGAAACAGAGCATTGATCTATGTGTAAGCAAAGATTGTTTCCATCTCTGTGTTCCTCATTTAAGCATCCCAGGAATCTGAAGAATCAATGGAAAGCAGTTTGTCATCTAGTGCTACTCTCGCTGCATTGCCATATTAGCTCCTCTGTAGTGAGAAACTTGAGGGCAATATTTGAGTACTAGCTTGTTCTGGTTTGTCACTTTTTACCTAAGCTCTCCATTCTTTAGGTGCCCTCCAGAGTGCCTTCCCATACACACATTTAAAATGGAAATAAGATAAATTGTCCTTTCATGCTAATTTCTCATGCTCCATCAGCTTTTTTCTTTCTTTGTCTCTCTTTTTTTTTTTTTNTTTTTTTTTTTTTGTAAATATTTGCTTTTTGTTGTTGATGCTTTGTGAGCAGCTGTTTTGTAGCCCCTGTGCTTGGGAAGCATGTTGCACTACCATGTATGAATAGGAGATGCTCTTGTCAGATCTTTCTTTGTCCTACATTTAAGAAAAAGCTGGCAAACTCTGCTGTGCTGAGCAACAGAAAGTATAAGCTACTTTGATGTTGTGTAAGTTTGAACAGCTTCTAGACAGGTACAAATATGCTTAAAGATACATTAATTGTCTGTGCTGAACACTGGTGTATGTTCTCACAATACCTGCATGCTGATTCCTTTGCTTTTCACGTTGGTGATGAGAGGCTGAACGTGTCTGAGGAGACAGGCACCCACAGTCTTTGAGTAAAAATAGCATCTTATCACAGCTGCCTCTCTTTGACTTTGTATCTGGTATTTGGAAGTAGTGTTTTCATGTCAGTACATCAGTGCCTTGACTAAGGAAAGGAGATGTTTTTCTGTGTCCTTTTCTTGTTTGGCGTTTCATGGTGAAGTTGAGAATTGTGTAGCAATGCCAAAGATGCTAAATATAGTATGAAATGAGGTTGTTCTATTTCCAAGGTTTTCAGAACATGTATTTCCATGGTATATGCATCCTAGGGATATCCCCCACCCTTCACCCAAGTCCAGTGAACTCATTTTTCATGCGTAAGGAAAACAACCACAGCAGTACTGCTCAGTGAGCCTTCAGTAGATACATAAATAGATATACTTTTGTGTAAATAGTGCTGAAGTATTGCTTCATTTAAAGTCCTTTAGCCTGCCAAAGAAAAATGGAGCTTCCCATATGCTATGCCTGAAAAAAGTATACTTCAGAACATCGTATTTCGTATGGAAAGATAACCAGATACAGAGTTCATTGATGCGTTTCTGTGAAAGCAGTGATGTGATAATTCTGCTTACACTTCAAAAATAGGGTTAAAGAGGTGCCACTGAGTTTAGTCCAGATGTTCTGTAGCCTCATTGGGCCCCTTGTATACTTAAACAGGCATTCCCTGTTAGCTGCCTTTAAAATAAGCACAGGTTTCTTTAGTGCAAGCACAGGTCAGTGCTACTGCTCGGCTACTGCAGTTCCTGGGCTGGATCTGTACAGGAACCTTCCTTTTTCTTCCCAGCTTGGAGAGTGATGAATCTAATACACAATTCTCCATGTGGATTTACTTCCAGAGCTGACTCCCAGACTACTAATTCAGTGATTATATTGAAGGGGAGATATTCACTGCATGAAAAAAAACGCCAAGGTGCTTCTCAGCATTACGTGCTCACGGGGCTGACTGCAATGCAGTGTGGAGGTGCCCACGTAGCTCAGCACTGGCAGCGCTTTGCTGCAGAAGCAGGGCATTCAGCAGAGGCCACTCTACTCTACTCCGAAGGATTCACTTATGTGGTTTGCTGGACTGGGTTTATTCAGAATGCTGCTCTATAAACCCACTTCCCTCCAAATGAAGCAGTGGTGGTTCTGCTCTACACCGTTACTATTCGGATTTCTTATTGGAATTCTGCCCCCCGGAATTTTTGAGCCCTGCAACAGCAAACGGGTTTGGTTGACATGCCACTTTGACAAACCCTTTCTGAAAATTCAAATCGCAAAATAGTGCCTTACTAAGCTGAGGGGAAAGCTGGGAGTCTACTGAAGAATGTTTGAATGCTGTCAGGGAACTGATGAGAACCTGAAATGTGCTCTCTGTGTTTTCGTGCTACCTGTAGAGAGGGAGCTTCATGCAACCAAGTGGAAAATAGTGGTTTTCATTGTTTGTCACTGAATAGGCTTGATCAAAGGTTTTATGATAATATCAAAAGCTTGTATATCGTGATCTAATATAAGCTGGAGTAGTAACCTTGAACATTTTTCTCTGCTTTCATAAAGATGCAGTGGTGGACAAAATGGACTGAGTTCAGTTATATAACCTGATTATAAGGTTTTTGGTTTTCTTCCAGACCTTACTTGACTTGGACAAAAGACATCCTTTTTAACTCTTAATATGCTTAATGAGAAAGGAGACAAACATTTACAACTAAAAATCAAAGTGACTATATTTAAACTGTACATAAAACTGAAATAACTTGGTATTATCAATTACCCTGGAATAATTCAGACATCAGTGAGAAAGCTTCCAGTGAAAAATGAAAGTGGTATTCATGAGTTTTACTCTGGCAGTATGAAGAAATTTGTTAGCAAAGGGGTGACATCAGTATCGGGTCAAAGAACAGGCTTTTCTGAGTATTTGACTTTAATTGAAATGTGGAGGCAGTGGAAAAAGAGATCAACATCTGATTCATTATTATCCTTGTCTGACTCTTTTCTTCAGAGCTGTATAAGTCTGTCAGGGGATGGGAGTAAAAAAAACCAAAGAAAGATGAGAGCAAAGGAAACAGGGCTATACAGTTATTTATTTTGTTAAGTGCCATCTCCCTCATAACGCAAAAGGAGAAGGAGGAGTTGGGGAGAAGTTTCCTGAGAGGACTGCATGAGAGAAAGGGAGATCCAAGGGCAAAGAGAAAGCGGAAAAGACCCAAAGTGATTTGAAAGATGAGTCAAAGCTGGGCATAATGAAAAGTGAGGTCCCTTGACCAACCTAAACTCCAAACAGACAAAAAAAAAAAAAAACCACGATAGGAAAAAGGCACAGAAAATGGAAAGGACGATCAAGGGAAAGAAAAGCAAAGAGGACAGAAAGAACACTGGAAGTACACAGAGAAATGGACGGCAAGAGGTATTGCAATGTAGGAAAGAGGAAGATAACCACAGGTTAGGGAATTGCTGGGAGTACTGAATTCACAGTAAAAGAGGACAAAAGAAGGGAAAAAAAGGTATTTTCCAAAGATAAGAGATGACAGTTAGAAGGGGGAAATGATGGATTAAAACCACTGCATTTCAAATGAAAGGTAAAGCAGCAATAGAGAAAGTAAACCAGATATAAAGAGGTGTGGGGGAGAAGTGAGGGATCATTAGAATGACACCACTGACTTGGAGAGATGGTTTGTTTTCTTTGAAATGTGCTGATTTACTAGACATTTGAAAAATCATACCATTAGGCTCTAGAAGCTTGGCCTAAGCACTAAGCACCAGCTTTGTGAGTAGAGCACGCAGTGTGAGAATACCTATGCAGTCTGTGCTGTTTTCCCCATCGATTCAGTATTTGTCAGTGGTCTAAAACACCCAATTATAACTTCTGGCACCAATCTGGGTTCTTGAGAAAACACTGAGACAGGAGTTAGTAGGCAAATGAACAGCAGGTTACCAGCCAGTAACTTTGCATTAGCTTCTTTATTTCAGTTCAGTAAGAAAAGGAAATTTGGGTAGACCCCAAAGGAAAATATTTTATTAACTCCATTCAGTGTTATTCTGCCTTGTGCTTTGGATTTGAGGAAAGAAATTCCTACTTAGGTCACTCGCACTTGTATCTATGATCAGTTAATAAAACAAATAGCCGACTTTGACTGCTGCAATTACAATCCTTACCCCACTGGATATAAAACGAAACTTGGGTTTTCACATCCTCCTAACAGCTTGAAAATAACAGAGCAAATCCAGGGGCACGGCATTCCTTCCAGTCCAGAGACAAATTAAAGCAATAAAACACACTGTACAAAATAATTAACTGAATGCACAGAACTATATAGATTTCACCACACAGAATGTAGGAGAAACAAGTGCTGCTATACATTATCCAATTGTTGAGCACAGCATTTTCTATTGATTTTAGCAGCTTACTTTTTGCTGGCTATTACCTAAGCTTCGGTGAAGGTAGCAGTTAAACACAGAAAGCTTTCCTGCTGACCAATCCTGTTAGGAAATTGTTGTGATCCTTGCTTCTTTAATCATGCCCAGAGGTACAAAGGCCCTCAGCTGACCCCCAGCCATCAGACTTTTTGCAGATTTGGTTGATCAACTGCTGGTTGCCGGCTAAAGAGCTGAACAGAAAGGACTCTTTAACCAGGTAACAGAGCATCTCCATGACTCCATTTTATATAACTGACAGTATCAGATTGAAAAGCAGAAGATATCTTTTCTGATGTTTCTTCTGTGAGACATAGTTTTTAATCAATAGGATTTAGTCTCTGATTTCCCAGTTGCTGTTGGATGTGTTAAACAACAGCTGACAAGAGGCATCAGGAATACTCTGTGCAAAACAATTTCTATGTTGTCCTGCTTGAATTTTGCCTAAACTGGTGTCCTAAAAAATTTTGCAGATGCTGAATTCACACATCACCAAAAAAACTCCACCTTTTTCTTCACTATTCTTATTGTGCATCCCGTTTCTAGTCTTCCCAGCATTCCTGGGAGTTCAAGTCTTTCAGCTGAGTGTCATTTCATGAGAGCTTCATGGGGTCTTTTCCACGTCTGTGAATTTATTATACTTTGGAATGGAAAAGGGGATTATTAACACACTTTTTTTTTCTGTTGAAGTTGGATCTTTTAAGAATTCAGTTCCTAAAGCAAGTTGGACCTGGGTGGAAATTGAGGAGGGAGTTTGTGAAGAGCCTGTGGGTACTTCAGGCGAGGAGGCTGCTATTTCTGTGGGTGACCAGCTCTCTATGAACTGCTCCATGGTAGACATTTCCACTGGAGATGTTTTGTCAGGCTGTCCATACTAAGAACAAGATATTGTTGGGTTTTTCTTTAAGTGCCAGAGAAATAAAGGAAAGAGGAGTCAGTGATTCCAATGTCCTTATAGATTTCAGCTGCAGATGTAGTGGAGTTTTGTCTTTCAGATTTCCATTGCACCTTTTCCAGAGTGTTTTCTGCTCTTGACGCTTAGTAGCGTTGTGGTAATGCAATCTGAGTTCCAAGGTGGTTGCATTGCAGTGCTGGATAAACCAATTCCTGTATATTTTCTATATTAATTGAAGTAACAGAACACTCTAAACTTTGATGTAGTGGCAAGCACTTGAGGAGTTCATCTGTATCAGTATTCTGGTTTTATTAATTTTCTCTGTTTGTCCTCAACTGTGATCATACCAAGACAGTGTATTTTTCTTGATTAATTGACACAATCTGCATTTTACTCTGCCAGAAAAAAAACAGTGAAAGTTCTCAGATATTCAGCAGAGTTCACTAGTTGCATAGGAAGTAGGGTAGGAAAACTGGCTGTAAGCTCTATCATAAAGGCTTTATAGATTTTAGTGTTCCAAGTTCCTTATAAATAATGGAACTGCAAGTATGCATTAAATAGATTTTTCCTACTTTAATATTGATGTACAAATTAAAGATGTTCCATAATGCATTGTTCATATAGTCAAAAATTTCTAATGAAGAAGGGAAGGAAATTTTTGGCTTTGCCAGCAAAACAGGAGAACAAAGCCCATTTCGACAATGACAATAGTGAGGATAACAAGCTGGGATGTGGGATGAACAGAAAGAGATTGCAAATTGGATATCAAAGGAAGTAGAAGACTGAAAACTTTTGCATCTTCATCATATTATATCAAACCTAGCAGAGTGAGAGCTGTCATTAGAATAAATAAAAGAAACTGCAACAGAAATACAAAGCACTATAAATGATAAATTTCATGTGGTGTGAAGATGACAAGCACTGTGTTCAATAAGAGAGCTCCCATCACCCATCTGCACAAACCCTCTAGAGTGAATGTGAGATTCTGTTATTGACTGATCTATTCTCTCATTTCAACCATTAGAGAGAGAACAAAAGGAAAAGGAAGTAAATGCAGAAGCAGCAAATGTTTTGCAGAAGCAGTTAAATGAGACAAAGCTGAAGAGAGAACTTTATACCCCCCCATCTCGATGTTTCAGCAGTAGTTACATTTGCTCCTTGCTGCAATGACAAACTCAAATTGTCATCAATAAATGTTGATTTGTTTTCTCCTAATAACAGTAAGCAGCTCCCACTCAAAATCAATTTCAACTTTGTTGGCAAGACACTGCACATTTGTCTTCACTGTGACTGAGCTGCATAAAGGAACAATTGAATTGAAAATTAAATGAACAATAATTGAAAATAAAAAGTGCCTTTTAAAAGGAAAATTAATGCTATGCTGAGTTTACAGAAATCAGTTAGGTTGGGGGGGGTGGGGGGAGGTGGTTTCCTTAAAAAAGGTAGGGTTGGGTTAAAAATTTAGTTATATAAATACATACACATTAATGTACATAATTAAAAATGGACTTTAACCTCAAAAGGATAAAAAGGCTCTTCAGCAACTTCCTAGGGTTTTAGTTCTGGCAGAAGCAGCAGAGTTTCTGCAGTAATTATACATCCAACACATTTGGATATGCTAATTGGATCTAAGTTCTAATTAGTTTCTTTGTATGACTAAGAATGACAATCACCAAATTAATTTAATGCAGTTTTTTTCTGAACCTGGTACTGTTTTCAGTATTTTTCTTACAGAAAATGTAGACTGTGAAATCTTTGCTTTACAGGATGGCAGTGGTTTATCAGGTACAAGGTACAGTGCAAGTACATTTGCTGCATTTCACTGTGTTATTATAGGTAATACACTTCAGAATTTAGGTTATTCAGCTCAGCGTGTCAGAGGGCTTTGCCAGAGGAGTGATGAGGACCTGGAATGTGTCAACAGTCCATCCATGATTAGAGAACAGCTAGATACACTGTGGAGGTACAGAAGCAGCAGAGATGCTATGATCTCTAGTTGGTCTTTGTGACCAGATGGGAACATAAAGTGGGGAAATCAAGCAGAGATGATTTGTGCTTTTATTTAGAAATAGCAATTGGAAAGATGAGTAATTTCGAGAGATCAATACGATGCTTCCTACTTTTTTTTTCTCCTCATGTCCTGTTGCAGCTTTCAATTTCTCTGGTGTTCTGGATCTAGTAGATCCTTGATTCAGTCATTACTTGAGGTTACAGGTATGCCCAGCGTTACTCATTCCCTGACAGCAGTATAACCTTGACTTCAGACGGGCAAGAATTAGCTGTGAGTACTTCAGAAAACAGCAGAGAGAAGTGATTACATTGTTTTAAAGCCATCTTGTTTTGGGAAACAGAATCATGGAATCATTTAGATTGGAAAAGACTTTTGAGACCATTGAGTCAAACCTAACTTCTACATCATTACAAAAAGTTTTTGTTTTTTACTTTTTGAGACACTCATTTCTTAAGGAAGCATCTTCAAAGAATTGATATGAATATATCAAAATTTAAAAATATAGAAGTTGCTCTAAAATAGGTTTAGTGAAGAAAAAAGTATTTCAAATTATCCACTTCTGGAATGGTTAGATATGTTTATTTGAAGTTTGTTCTTTGTTTTCTGTACAACATATACAAAGCCTTTTCACAGGAAGGACTGGAAATAATGATTTCTGTGAATTCCTGTTCAAGTACAGTTGGAAAAGGTTTTCCCTTTCTTTACAAGCCCTTTCAGATGATTTGAGACAACCTGCCATTTCTGTGACTCTGTGTGAAATGACAGTAATACTTTCAGTGTTTACTGTTTATGTTTCTCTCACATTATGGTGTTGAATTCTCCAAGAGAATAGTCTTAGTAGAGGCCACTGGACCCAACAATAACCTTGGTTTGTCTGAGGGAACAAGACCTTTTGTTCCTTTAAATAGGAGTCAGAAGATGAGCATCCCTGGAAAGATTTCATTCACGGTCCATGGAGAAGGCAATTCAGAGCAAGAACTGGTAGCTGCAGGTGCCTGTCTCGTTGGCTGTGTAATGACTTTACACAGGCAATTGGTTTACATGCCTTAACTGAGGCTGCTCCAAAGTCCTCTGAAGTCAGTCATTGTCCTTCTGCTGGGTTTTGGGTTTAACACTGGGAATTGTGTGGGCCAGCTGAGTGTGGGAATGAATTTCAGAAATCAAACTGGTTATGTTGGTATGTGGTGCGAAGAGATGTGTGGTTGATTGTTTCCCTGTACTCAGAATAAGCATCTACCATCATACAAAAAACCAGGCAAGTTATATTTTCAGGGAAGCTGAATTGCAAGTCACTACCTACTAAACTCAGATTGAAATGCAGATAATCCTAGGGAGATTCCTGAGCAAAAACTTTGTCCACAGAAGCCCAAGAAACACAATGCAATAGAACAGAAACAGAATGACATAGATGAACTTCTTTTTCTGCCTTATCTATTGCAGTACTCTCTCAATACTCTGATGTACCTATCCAGTCGTCTTTTCCTCAATCATCTTTAAATGGGGGTTTTAACCTGGCTTAAAATCACTGCTGTTTCATTTGCAATTAGCAGTATAAGGTTTAATTAAAGCTAGTGTAATTCCTTTTGTCAGAGTTCCACTGGAAAGGATGGGCTGGAGCAGACAGCATGCTAAAATAATGGTAGCTATTATTTCTCCAATTAGTGTATTCCTGAAAGTAGAGGAGAAATATTGTTACAGCTACAGTACTTTTTAAATGTTTTTCAGTAATATAGAAGTCCTCTCTGACCTCTTTTAAAGCAATGCATATAACCCCAAATCCTGGACGTTGTCATGCATTTCACACTGGTATTTAAAACCAAAAACTGGTATTCTTAATTGCTTCATTTTCAATTTAAAGATGAATCTGTGCACAAGCCCTTCCCTGAGTTTCCATCACATTGATTCCAGAAGGCATTCTGGCTTTTTCATACGTTCCTGCTTAAAGCCACCTAAGAGGATTGACTAATAAAGTTTTATGGGCAACACAAAAATGACTTTTCTTTTCTCTTTTAGCTTGGCTGCTGGAATCCCGTCACTGGTCTGAATGGGTCACTAACAGACAGGAAGCTGGAGAACAACATGCGAGGAGTGGTTCTGCGCGTGGTGACTGTGCTGGTAAGCAGACGCTCATCCTTTTGCACTGGCAGGAATGCATTTTCTTCCTCTTGCCTCATATTTTTGTTAAGTACACCATTTTACCAGGAAAGTAGTTGGAGTGTCTGCTTTAAGCTGGTTTAAAAAAAAAAAAAAAAAACCCAGAAAAATGAATAATTTTCCACAAAATAAAATTATTTATCAGTACAGCGCATTTCAGACTAAATCAAACACTCAGTACTTGTTTCTTGCACGGGCACATTCTAAATTAGGTAACGCAAGCATACAAGCTGATAAAGGGCAACTTGAAGTGCCCTGTTAGCTGAAGTTACCTGGCAGAAGCTCTAAATTATTCAGTTCCAATCACCTTGGCAAAATGAGTACAGTCTGACACAAATTGTCGCATTCAGAAAATATTCAAGGTCAGCTTAGGGCAGGTAATTTTAGTTTGGTAAAATATCTACTGTCCCATCCTAGCTTCCCTTCAGCCAGGTTCTTCCCCTTCGTGGACATCTTGTGTTAAGCAGCTGGAGGAAGATTCTTGGTTTAAAGCTGAACAGACAATGCCTACCAGAACAGGAAGGTACTTTGTGTAATGAGGCCCTTGTGTTCCCCACCATAAACTCTGCTTGAGGAAAAGCTGTTAAGAATGGAAAAAAAAATAAAGAAATAAAGAAAAAGAAATTAATATGAGATATATAGCCCTCTTTGGACCAATGCCCAAATGCAAAGTTGATCCAAGGCTGCAGAACTGTAAAGGTTATATTGAGCTATTTCCCTCTTGCTACTGTCTATTCATGTTTGAGTTCAGTGTTTGAGGGCCCAACACTTGTTTATAAAGAACAAGACGAGGAGTTTTCATAGCTTGCATTGCTGACAGTGTATGATGAAGGAAGAGGCTCCATCAGGGGTGGAAATTGAAATCACCAGACCCTTTCAGTGCCACATTCAGAGCAGTTTTGTACCCTTCCGGTTATTTTATGGGTATTTAAATACCTTTTATGGGTTTTTAAACACTTTTATCTGTCAGGGTGAACATTCTGTTCCAGCTCTTAGTGCACTAGAGAACTTCCTGTGATAGTATCTACAAGACAAAATGAAACAAACAACAACGAAACAAACAAAAAACCCCAAAACAACAATCAAAAAACCTCACAAATCTAAAAAAAAGAACGAAACCAAGCCAAACAACATTAGCAAAAGCTAACCAAATAAGAAGGATAAATGCACAGAAAAAAAAAAAGTAGTATCAGAGAGGGGAAGATCATACTTTAACTGTATGTTCATCAAAATAGCATCGTGGTGGCAGTGGCTGGTCTTTGATTTGCCTGATGCTCATATTAATTGGCTCAGTATAATCATCTGTTGACAAAACTTTTTTGTGGATTTCGCCTAGAAAAGCAAAGTTGTTGTTCTTTCCTCTCTCCCCACTTTTACTGGTTTTTCCCCAGTTATCTTAGTTACCTTGCCAGAGAGCATTTTTCTTGCATGTTATAGTATGAATATTTATCAGCTTGTAAAGATACAAAAAACCCCAATTAGCTAAGCTGGTAGGATTCTATATTAAGAATAACAGCAAAGACAGACATTTAAAGTTCAACACAGAGCATATCTCCTCACTAGTTTTATCTCTTCACTGCTGGATAGGACAAAACTGGAGATTTATATTCAACATGTGTGATAAAAATGTGTGATTCTTACCTTTGATGTGAGAGCAGGAGGGATTTAACCAATTAACTTTATTTTAGAGATGATCTTAATTAAATTTTTTCTTCCCTCTTTCTCCCTGTTCTTCAATTAAGTCAATACATTTCTGTCAAAAGCAAAGAATCTATGCAGACTGTGAATTATTAGTTATTGTTACTAATTCTGCCAGTTTCTAACAGTATGATCTTGATCCAGGGAAACAAGCATTAAAGTTAAATAATAATATCTTTGAATATTAGTATATTTCTTTTTCTTGAGAGTTGAGAAGTTTACATTAATTTGTAAATTTGTTTTGTTAACAGTTCAAATCTCGCATGCCTTTCTAGATAGCAACCCTTTTCCTCTTCCAATTTCATTTTGTTATGCCTTCAGGTTGAAAAGGACTTGTTCTAAAAGTTGCAGTAGAATTTGAGAGGATAGTAAATTGCAAAACTTGGGTTTATACTGCATTATACTAATGAAACGGAACATTCTGGAATCTGAAAATCATACATGATTGTGACTTATTTCCCCAGTCTTTCAATAAGCAAATGCTGGACAATTCCCATCATCCACATCCATCTACTAATTCCTTTCCCTAAGTAAATTTAATAATGATGGGCTATATATC
The DNA here is from genome assembly GCA_013397935.1 of Dasyornis broadbenti. Classification (NCBI taxonomy): domain Eukaryota; kingdom Metazoa; phylum Chordata; class Aves; order Passeriformes; family Dasyornithidae; genus Dasyornis; species Dasyornis broadbenti. The sequence continues at coordinate 2,145,624 of VZRN01003035.1, read as the reverse complement.
TGCAGACCCAACCCAAAATCTCTCTGTGAGTATGACAGAACGCAGTATAGCCCCAAACTGGAAACCATCTGGTTTCACTTAGCAGAGAATCCGGGCTCCTCTATAGTAAATGTAAATGCTCTCCTGTGCATAAATAGCAATAAGAAGTATTTCTTTGTGGTTTATTCTGAGGAACATTATGGTCATGTTTGTGTACAAGTAATTAAATGTTTTAATCTGAGTAGGATTAGTACCACATTTTCTGCACTTCTAGAAAAGGTTTGTTTTGTCTAACTTAAATATCAGATGTCTCTGTCTTGGACTGCTTCCACACATGAAGCTGAAGTTTGAACTTTGTGTTTGACAAGTTGCTCTTAAGTTCAAGTCACTTACTGGTGAATTTCTGAAATGCATTCTGAGTTTCTGAAATGTAGTGCAATCAAAGGTCAGCATAGTAGTTCCAAACAAATTCAAAGTGTCTTGAATGAACAATTGCCCGAGAACAAATTTAGCTATATGTCCATTTTGGCTGTCTCAGTTTATGCTCTTTTTCTGTTGTTCAGTTTTATTGAAAAAGACCTAAAATTCAGCAGATATTCCCATAATATCATTTTACTAGCCATGGCAATTACTGAATTATTCATATGAATATTAAGACATTGGAAATGGAATGAGATCTGGACCATTTGACAATGAATAGGCCAGCAGGTATTTGTAAAATCATATTTCTAAAAAAGCCCCTGTTGTTCAAAAAAGGCAAAAGTTTGAATTTCCCTGTTTTAAAGCATTAACGCCTTGTCTGAAAAATAAAGAGCCTTTTCTGAAAGTGCATAAAGCATAATATCCTAATGGTCCAAAAGATATTTGTGACTCTACATGAAAATTCAAAACAGCTCCCAAACAGGAGCGTATTTTCATATTTGGAGGGTTCTAAGAAGGCAGGCAGGATGCAGGAAAGAAAGATAACAGCAAGCCCTGCTGAATCATGCTTTGCCATACATCCCTATATGCTGTATCTTGAGAGTTATTACCTGGGCTACTTGCACCGAGCTGCAGGCTGGTCACCCTTGGCTGCAGGTGGGCACTGTGGGACATGATGGAATGAAAGGACGGGCAAAAGGGTAGATAAGCAAAGAAGAAAAATAATTAAGGAACATCATTTGCACCATGGAAAATGTTATCATATGGGGGCTAGTTTCATTCTCAGTGGTTGGTATTAAATTCACGAGCATTTGTTGCCCAGATTAGAAAAGAAAGAAATTTGAAAGCAGACAATGTCTTTAGGGACATGAGCTGGCAGGAGGTCTGCATCTTCAGTCCCTTTTTCTTTTGGATTCACCACTCAGAGAGAAGATGAAAAGTGAGATATCAAGCTGAGGCCTGGTTTAAAAAGCTGAAACTGTCTTTGGGATTTGACTTCCAACACTAGCTTAAAGAGAGTGAAAGAAGAGTTTTTTCCAAGAGTAACTTTGAGTGTGATTGGGAAAAGGACAGGCATAAGAAAGATGAATAAGACGGTGTTTAATTATATGCAGAGGAACAAACAGAAGTGATAAAGGATTAAAAATGTCCGGACAAAAACTTCAGTGAATGACGGTACAATAAAGATCAACTTCAGGAAGCATTATGTGCAGGATACCTCATAAAATATTGAATAAATATTTTATAGTAGTGTGGAATAGTCTCATAGATCATGCTTCTTATACTTTCTCCCAATATTTTTGGTGATCACTTTGCTCATGCAGTCCTGATCGCATTCCCCATTTTCATAATTGAATGCTGTGATCTTTGGTAAAGTCTCTTCATGCTGTCAAGAAGCATTTTGCTGCCTACAATCTTTTAAGAAAAGTAATTTTAATGAAGGCATTATACTAAACGATATATTGCTCTTTGTATTGGTATATGGGACCACAGTAGTACCCAAAACAGTAGCAATTATAACCATTATTACAAGAGCAGAAACTAATATTCCTTGATAGAGGCAGAACTTGTCTTTCTGCTCATCTTCCAACCACCACACCTGTACAAGGGCCAAGTTTAAACTGCTACTGACTGGGCACAGGTCTTTTTTAGTAGTTGTTTTATGTCCCTTTGAGCTACCCAGCTTATATTAAAGCAGGTCATAAGCCTTACAGTTATTCACACTGCACATGCCTACTGTGAGCATTCACTTGACATTCACTTTAACCTCACAGCCTGCTGGGAAACCCAGCACCTTTTTATTTTTTTCAATTATTATCATTTTAAATCAGTTTTTCTAAAGTAGCAGGTACTATAGTCTAGATAAGGTGGATATCAAGCAATTCAAATATTTTGGGACCTGGCTGGGGCCACAGCTTGACAGCAAGGTAGGTGCAATGCTAAGCCTTGTAGGACCAACCTACCTCATCTCTATGTCAAGGGCTACCTCTCAGGGCTCCTTGGCTCTTATCTGCTTGCTGACCCTTACCCATCTTCTCTGTGGGCATATTTGCATTCCAGAGCAATTCACACAGTTCACAGAGCACGCAGGAAATTTGACTTTTACAGAAAGTGGTTCTTACTGTAATTATCCTTCCACACTCTGCAAGATAGAAAAGGAGGTGAACTGCATGACAGAGCTCCTCATGAATAGGAGCCCTTGCAAGGCTGCTGGAAGGAGCACAATGTAGGTCCCAGCAGGTTAATGTACCCATACCACACTTTTGTTAATTCAAGCATCTGAACTACCTGCATTAAAGCCACCATTGTACTCTTCAGACACACTCTAAAACACTCCAATCAATTCCAATCTCAATCCATATTCCTATCCTATGGTTCGGAAAGAGCAGTTACCTGCATTAAGTTATTGTGAATTAAAATCAATACACGAAGCTTGGCAGCACCCTAATAGACCATTGCCGTGGATCGTTTTGAAAGAAGTCTTAGTCCCATTGCTGAGAAATGGGAGGAACTGGGAAGAGGGGCTAACACTCTTTCTTTCTTTATAAACTAAAGACCATAATAAATCCAGAAGTTACCATTTCACTCAGGACTAAAAAATACTGTTTAAAGTACTGTAAATGAAAGAACAAACTTCATGTATTGTTGAAGATGACAATAAAAATATCACCAGAAAAAGTGACAGACTATGCACATGCATAAGAATAGTGGTGGACAAATGCCAAATGTAAAATCCCATTAATATTGAATTCCATTTCTGGGATGTGAATGAGCTTCTTTCTGTAGGTAAGGGTGGCTTTTCTGTTACTACAAGTGACTTTCCAATCAATCTGTTTGAAATGCACAGATCAGAGAACAGTGGTTTTCAGTGCCAATATGGTGATACAGCCCATTGGCAAAATAAGATATTGAATGAATATAGTATTTAATGACCCATGATCTTGTAGATTTGAAATCTTTGTGTTTGCTTTAGTGTTATTAAGGGGTGGGGGCTGTGTTAAGTTTTGCAGCAATTTTGTAACTGTTGATGGTGGGAGAATTTCTGTAATGGAAGAATAAAATGTTTCAATTAAAATTTTGGTCATTGATTCTAACAAGAATTAATGTACATTGTTGTTCAATTAAAAATAACAAGTTGCTGTCCTGTTCCTAGCCAAACAAAATCCCCAAAATAGTGGTCAATAAAGCACTTGAGGAAATTAATAGTTGGGGCTGCATATTTCACTAAAATCTTTTGGGGAAGGAAATACAAAATGACTAACTTTTAAAAGGGGGGAATTAATTTATGAGTCAAGAAAAAAGTGATTTTGCTTAGCAACAAGACAATAGCATCTTGTGCTTGAAAATATTTTGGTTATAGTTTATCAGACTTAGTGTTTCTTGCTGGTTATCATGGCTGTGCTTGGTCATCTAGCAGCCATTGGAAAGGAGTTGAGAAAACTAGTAATAAGAGTGAATTTCAGTTTGGGGAGCAGTTTCTTAACATTTGCAGGGAATGGGAGTTTTCAAAGTGAATATTTACTTCATGAGATTCCCAAGGCTCGGCCTGGGCAATAGGAATCATTTAATGTGCCTGTCCACTGTTTCTAGAGTCAGTGTCAAGCACAGATTGACAGTCTTGCCCACAACTGAGCTTCATTTCCTGCTTTCGTTTTTCTTTCTTTTCTTTTTTTCTCACTGCTTTCAGTAGAAAAAGAAGGAAAATTTAATGAATACAGAGTCCTGTTGAATGAATACAAAGTGTCACTATGAAAGTATTATGTTCCAGTGTGTTGAGAAATTTTTGATGAGTAGACACAGAGGTTATTTTCAATATGCTTTATGAATTCTAAGCATCCATATAATTACCTAATTTCAAAATTCTCTTCATAGAATCATTTGGATTCGAAAAGACCTTTAAGATCATCAAATCCAACCATTAACCCAGCTCTGCTAAGCCCACCACTAAACTGTGTCCCGAAGTGCCCCACCTACAAGTCTTTTAAACGTCTCCAGTGACTCCACCACTTCCCTGGGCAGCCTGTTCCACAGCTTGACACCCTTTCCATGAAGAAGCTTTTCCTAATATTCAAAATAATCCTCTCCTGGCACAACTTTAGGCCATTTCCTCTTTTCCTATAGTTTGTTTCTTGGGAGAAGGGGCCGATCCCCACCTTGCCACAACCTCCCTTCACGTACTTGTAGATACCAGTAATGTCCCCCTGAGCCTCCTTTGCTCCAGGCTGAACACCCCCTGCTCCCTCAGCCGCTCCTCACCAGACTTGCGCTCCAGATCCTTCACCAGCTCCATTGCCCTTCTCTGGACTCCCTCCAGCACCTCAATGTCTTTCTTGTCGCGAGGGGCTTGAAACTGAACACAGGATTCTTCCAAACATAGCACAAGCACATAAGGCTCCAATTTGAGTTGTAAATCCCAGTGGTGATTACTTTCTCTAACCTCAAAAGCCAGTAACATTTTCTTTACTGAATATTTTGTGTGTAGTGCCCTGGCTAGGAAGAATTTCTGTCCATGCTAAGGGGCGAAAAGGATTCGGCTGATCAAGAAAATAATCCAAAGCATTGTTTTGCTTTTGCTATTTCATTTATAAAGTAAAAATGTTTTTTAGCATTTTTATATTTAGAACAAGAATAAGACCCTCATAAATAAGTGAATCAGAGCAATGTATCTATATAATTTCTATCCTGAAATGTCTCAACTTAAAGCCACAGAATCCATACTTGTAATTGCAGAGAAAATTTACCTTATTGGCCATTCAGTGATCTTCTAATGATCATGGGCATGGGCAAAATCGTGAACACCTGAGTTAAGAGCACCACTTCCTTGTAAACAGCCGACTTCCTCTCATGTATTTCGAGTGCTCTGTTCATTATCTGAATGGTGCTTTTCTTTTCTTTCAATAAAGTTTTCTGTAATTTATTCAAAAAGATACGATCTGTACAAAAATACTGAACCTTTAAAACCTGATTTTCATTGAGGAACTAAAAGATTACTGTCAAAGCTTGGAATTTAAAATCACTTTTCTACTGGCTAAAAATCATCCCAAATTGGGACTCTGGGTTTAGGAAACTGAACTTCTGAAAAGCAATCATTCTCTAGTTCTCCCTCCCTGCCTTTTCGAAGGCCAGAATTTATTGCTTGACTTTATCATCCACATCTGTAACACAGCTACAAACGTTTCTCTTTGATTGTCTAATTAATTAACACAACTAAGTTAATCTCAGCCTAATTGTTCTTTTTAGCTATTTAGCTCTAGTATTGCTCCTTATGTTTTCAAGTGTGAAGGTCTTCTGAGCCCAAAAGCTTTTCTCTCCTTTAGTGTTTTTAACTTTATGAGGGTGTATAGTAAAGGATATAGAAAGATTACTTTGGTCCAGCTATTGTATCCAAGTTATTGGTATGTCTGAGAATTTCATCGGAGTAAATAAGAACTGTATTCTGTACTTTTAAGTCTTAAGACTCTTGAAGCATTTAGCAAATTGCCATGGTTCTGGCCAGGACAGAGTTAATTTTTGCAGTAGCCAGGAGGGGTCATGGCTAGGATGCAGAGGTTATGCTGCACCATCTCACATCAGTTTCCAGGGATGCTGTGGTGTTAAATTATATCAATCTTAATGTGTAGCATGTTGTTAACCTGTATCAGTCTTGATGTGTGGCTTCTTCCTTGAAACATGTGATAACAACAGGGAAATGAATGGAGACAAACATTGAAGACAAGTCCTTCCCCAAAGGACTTGTACTATCCTTTCATCTTTCCCAACGCTTTCCTTTCTTTATACCATGTTGCCATGATCTTGTGTTCGCCTCTATCCTTCCTTAGATGTGCCAGTCTAGCATTTCGCATTTTCTCTTCCTTGGAGGGTATAATCACCTCTGAAGCCTGACTTTGTCTTACTACAGCCATAAAAAACAATGTGCACAGCTTCACCCAAAAAACCTTTACCCGTTTCCTGCTGGCTCTCATGTTGCTGCAGGCAGTACTGGCTGTGTGGTGCTTAGCTGCGCGCTGGGTTTAACCCACAGTCCTGTGTAAATCCGCCACGTCTTAAACCCATCCTCCTTTGGGTCAGGGCAACACAGCTTTGATCCCAAGAACAAACCAGGCTGTGATAACTGTGGAACTATTTTGAGAAGGAGCCCTTACCACAGGCTTAGTAGAGCTGCATTCAGTTGACAAGGACGCAGGTTGGAGGTAAAGTTGAAGGAAAATAACCTCTCTCTTAAAGGATCTCCATTGAGGTTGGATGGAAAAACATCCTCTAAATACACTGGATGCCTGTGGGGTTCAGTGAGGCAGATCATCAACCTTGTAAAAACAAGAAGCTAAGGGTGACCAATCCATTCATTTTCTTTCTTTTGCTCCTCAGTCACGAATGTTGTGACTTATTTGCTTTTCCAGATTTCCCTGGCTGTGAAGTCTGCTTTTGCCCCACAGAGGCTTCTAAGTCCTCTAGAGAGGTGTCTCCAAAAGGAAGAAAAAGGAGAAGCAGGAGCAGGGGCCCTGCTTGGATCATTTCACTGTATTCTGGAACAATTTAGGTTTGAAGGGACTCTTGGGTGGCAGCTGTGTGGAGCAGGGTAAATATTAGAGCAGGTTGTTGGAACGGTGTCCAGGAGAGTTTTGACCATCTCCAAAGACAGGAATTGTATGGTTTCTCTGATAAAGACCTTCCTACAGAGTCTGAATTAACCTTTTCTTTGTAGAGAAAGTATATCAGGATTATCCTGAATGTATTGGTGTTAAATGGAACCTTCATCATGTGGGTGAATTTTTCCACCTCCAAACTCATCAGTTACTGCATCAGTTTTTGCCATCTACTTTGTACAAGCTCATCGTTGTCTTCATTATTTTGGTTTGTGTGTTTTTCTTCTGCAAGTTCAACTTTCTCAAGGAAGGAGACATTTTAACATTGATATAGTAGGGATGTATACACCCTTCCATGGCTCCTATGACACTCTCCCACTCTCCCGGGGCAAAAAAAAAAACAAAAAAACAAAAAAAGAACAACTGGCATAGTTTGAGCCTGCAGCATTTATGAAGGGAAAAAATCAAGACAAATATTTTTGTCCTTTTTCAATGCATTCTCAGAAATGTAAACAGTTACACCAAAAAAATCATAGCAGTAGATTCGGTTTGTTTTGCTTGGAATATCATTAAATAATTTGCTGCTCCAGACCTCAGCAAAAAATGGGAAATGTTAGTTGCTTTGCATAAAGCTGATTGACTACTTATATTTCATTATATATATATATATAACACTGGACATTGAGTTTTTTTGTAAATCTCTCAACAACAAATGATGTTACATTACTTAATAAAGGACTGATATTAGTTGTGACAAAATGCATTTCAAACAGTGTATTAAATCACTACAATGAGCAACTGGATAAAAAATCAGTTTCTAAGCAACTATTTTCTAAATAATTTAAAGTGATAAAAATCAATCCTTTCTAATACAAAAATTATCAACTTCTAAAACAGCTTTTGTACACAAATCTTTAGAATGTGTTTAGATTGATAAACTACCATATTTATTTTTTGCAGAAACTTTTCTTTCAAATAATTTTGAGTTCATGTTTATGAAATCTCTCATTCAGGTGATCAGCAAAGCTGAATTCACTTTGTGCTCTCATGTAGGAGAGGCTTTCATCAAGTTAGTCTCAATTTCTTCAATGTTCTTGAAACCTGGGCATTGGAAAACTACTTTAAAAATTCATTATACTTTCTCTCCACTATTTTTAGTCAATTTCACTGATCTTGGATAATATGGAACAAAGAAATTCTATCTGACAACTAGAAATGATAACTTAAGACAGTCCAAACTTGACGCTTATTTTTTTGGTCAGGGGTGGAGTGAGTACGTTCATTTATTATTTGTTTTGGGATTGGGTTTTTTTCTGGATTTCCCGGAGTCAGAAAAGAACCTCCTGCCAGTGCAGTCTGGTTGCATCCTTTCTGCTCTGGCAGCACCCTCAGCATGTGGCTGTCCTTGAGAATATTTACTCCAGCATTTACAAATGATGCTTTCTTATTTCAAGAACATCCTGCCTGCAATTCAATGACACCTGTTCCTATAGAAGGACATTCCAACAAGCTAAAAATGTTAGTGAGGTATAGGATTAGTAGAAAAATGGTGAAAATACTTTGGTTTCAATGTAATTTACAGATATGTGTAGTAGAATAATAAAGAAATATTTTAAATACCAACAAAAATGCCACTGGAGATTCAATTAAAGATTGGGCCACAAATACTTCGAAAAATCAATTCTGTTTTCTTCTATCTGCTTGTCAGTTTTGCAGACCAGAGCAAAGGAGTCAGGGAGTGGTTTCATATGCTTGTCCTGGCCAAGCCATGACAAGTCAGGACTAACTTTTTTGCACCTCAGAATAGATGTTTCTGTTAAACTCCTATGAAGTTACAGAACCATGTAATGAATTAAAAGGATGACATGTAGCATGTAGTTTAAAAACTACCTAAGTGTTACAGTGCCGTCATGCTTTTTGGGATGACTTAATATTTTTTTCTACTTAGATCAGACAGGTGCTTTCAGAGAAAATAAAGAACAAGCAAAAGCGAAATCCACCTATGGCAAATAGATATTTTTTGCACTTAGAAATATCTCTTTATTGTGTGCATTTTAAAAAATAGTGAAAGGGAATGTCTAGAAATTAACTGCATAACAGGAAGAATGACAGAGCAGGAGCAATTTAATAACAAAATAGAGAAAACTATTACAGTTCTTTGGGAAAGTAAGAAGAAAAGCATGTTGTTTGGAAATCTGACCTTTCAGTATCAGATTTTGGTCTCAATTTGTGTCCTTTATGGCAGTCACCTTTTAGATGAATGTTCACCAATCATTCTTATAGACAGCCTTAAGTCCTATAGTTGATTGTCCCTAAACTAATCACATGGAGTTTCTTTGGATAGAATTATTTAAATTTAACTGGCCTATATTCAGTGTATAGTAGAAGGTCAAGAGCAATACATGTTTCAGTTTTGCTGTGTTTTTCATTCCTTACAACATGAATTAGTGGCTGCATTAAATACAGTATTTGCCCAGCTAGTGGAAAATGGCAGGGCTGTAGAATCCTTCATATTTACGGCCCGACATTGACTGTATGCCTGTCCTGCTTGACCATAAGTGTGGTCAACAGCCATGACTAAAAAGCATTTCAGTTGAAATGTTACAGCAGAAGATCTGCTTCTCAAATACAAAATAGAGAATAAAATTGCTCTGTTGAAGGAAATCCAAAATAAAACAGCATTTCACAGAATGTAAGGGGCACTTCTAATAATGTATTTTAGGAAAGTTTTGTATGAATAATATTTGAATAGTTCCTCCTTTCATTAAAAAAAAAAAAAAAAAAAAAAAAACCCAAAAAANNNCATGGCACATAATCGCTTTATTAACAGATTCCTCCTTTGTTTTTTGTTTAGGAAGAGCCCTTTGTCATGGTGTCTGAAAATGTTCTGGGAAAACCAAAGAAGTATCAGGGCTTCTCAATAGACGTGTTGGAAGCCTTGGCCACTTACCTCGGCTTTAAATACGAAATTTATGTAGCACCGGATCACAAATATGGGAGCCCTCAGGATGACGGGTCATGGAACGGCCTGATAGGAGAACTGGTCTTTAAGGTAAGGTCATTAATAATTTCTTAAGTCAGGCCATGCGATAAAGCGAGGCAATATGTGGTATATTATGTTTGCATCAGCCAGTCACCTTTTTTATGAGTAATTGATAGGACTTTGTGTCTTGCATGCTGCTAGCACTCGATAGTGTGCGTTGGGCAGTGCCAAGAAAGCTGGAAATAACACTGTAACAGTAACTGTGTAAGAAGCAGGGCAATCTCTTTTTTTTCCAACCAAAGTAAAATCTAAATGCAGTCAAATAATGGGATGCACAGCATCCTAATTAGTTTGGCAAGACCTGACACAAATGAGTTGAAGAGACTGCTCAAAAGAGGAAAAATTGGTGTTGCAGTAATTAGCGATACATTACATAAATACTGTACAACATTTAGAAAAATGTTGGTGTGATGAATACATGAAGTATACATCAACAGAAAATGTTTTATTGATATATAATAACACATTATGTAGATGTATGAATCAAGAGCAATATATTATCTACTCTGTAATTAATAAACCAGACTACTTAATTTGACATTAATTGTTCAATATTATATCATAAATAAATTGAACCAAATGCATATGCAATGTTTTCCTTTTTTCTTTTTGCCCACTGCTCATATCTTATCTGTTTGCAGTTTCTCCCATTGAGAGAGAAAAGACTAGGCAGACTCTATTCTGCTGGTGCCTCATTTGTACCATGAATATATGTATTTTATTTGCTGTTAATTAACATGTAGAGGGAGCTTTTACAGCTACAGAGACCTACATTTGTTGTGCTCCCTAAAAGAACTACAATAGATATTCATGTACATAACTTAGACATTGGTTATAGAAGTGTTTTTCCAAATCTGCAGGTGGAATTTAATTCATAAGTGCAGCAAACAGTAAGGAGCATCATGGTCAGATATAGGACTTAAGTCTTGTAATAAAGGGAAAGAAAATAAATTTTAGAAAAGAAAATATCAACCCCCATAGATTAAAAATTACTGATAGGTTTAACCTATTCTGCCTTCCTGAGCAGCAAGAAGCCTGTTGGAATGGAAAGAAGCAGCCACTCATTCTGTTCCCATGGCACTTTTCATATATCTACACTGTAGTAATAAACTTCTTTTGCCATCTCCATATGTCCTTATGAAGCTGGAAGGTGGAATTGTGTATTCATAAATGGTAAGCTGGAGACAGTTAGAAAAGTATATTTTCCTTCATCTTCTAAACCTTAAAAGCAAGAAATCCCTCATCTGATTTTGAGATATGACACCACAATGGCCCACTGATTTATTTTTAACCGTTCCTTCTGCTTCTAAATCTGATTTTATGCTACACCCTACTCTCTACGGTACTCATCAGGCCACTGCATAACATAGACTGGAGGAGTCTTAATCCTAGATGGTTTGGAAATGAAAGTGGGCCTGGAATGTTTTTTATTTATTTGCAACGAATGATTCATAAGGCAGAACTCATAACAACTGCCATGGCTCAAAGGTAAAACATGTATGGCATTCTGGTCCCCTTGGCAGGCAGGGATTTAAATGAATAGCTCATTTAAGGTGGTAACCACGTAGGTCTGTAAATCAATGTCTCAAATGCAACAGATTTACCAGTCTGTTATGGTTTTGCTGTAAATGGGTCTTCATGGACATGAAGTCTTTCCGTACCATTACAGTGTATGAAGAGTTAATGGAACTGCATTTGGAATTCAAAACCCATGTCTTCCCTATACTATGGCGGGGTATAATTTTTCATCTTCCTTGCCCTTATGTAATTAATTAGCAGTAAAGGTTCACTGTGTCCTTCTCTCCCATTCTCTGTCCCTCTTAAGGCAAAAGAACCTCTGGGCGAGCAGCCAGTGTCTATCTACCCCTTACCAAGTGCAAGCTGTTCTTGAAAGGCTGCTTTCTTATTTATTGTGAACCGAGTTCTGCTCCCAGAACTCAAATTTCCATCCGCTTGGCAACTCTATAAGGGGAAGTAAAGAAGCAGAGAATAGTTTTAAATTAAAGGCCTAACCTGTTTGAAACACAGCATTTCCTTGTTTTCCCAACCAAGTTTTACATGATAGTCTGGCCAACAAGTGGAGGAATTCCAGAAACAGTGGGAGTACTCTTTGCCTGTTAGTATGTCAGCCAGAAATGAGTTCTGCAAAAGACAAGTCTCACTCAAGGGTAATGGAAAATAGCTGCCTTCTCTTTTTGAGTGCACAGAATCATGCAACCAGTTAGGTTGGAAAAGACCTTTAGATCAGCAAGTCCAACTGCTAACCCAGCACTGCCAAGTCAATCACTAAACCATGTCCCAAAGTGCTACATCTACTTGTCTTTTAAATACCTCCAGGGAGGGTGACTCAACCACTTCTCCGGGCTGCCTATTGCTACCCTTGGCCATCTTTTCAGTGAATGAGATTTTCCTAACATCTGGCGCACAACTTGAGGCCATTTCCTCTTGTCCTATTGCTTGTTACTTGGGAGACTGATCCCCACCTTGCTACAGCCTCCTTTCAGGCAGCTGTAGAGAGCATCTCATTGAGCAGGGTGTCTGTGGCCACTGCAGACGATGTGCCATATGAAATAGCAGTTGCTGTAGCAACCACATGATTTCTGTGTTCAAGATCAATATTCACTGCTTGCATTAACCACCTTCAGCATGCAGCAGTCTCTGGTGCAGGTCCTGCTATCAGGGAGAGCAGTCCTAAACTGATCTTGTTTGCAGCTGCCCTGCTGGAGCTGGAAGGCACAGCAGGAGCCCATCTGTGCCAAGTACATGCCCTGGTCCCACAGCTGGCTTTGCAGACGTGGCATTGTGCCAAGTTCACTCTGTTCCAGCTTTGAAGACAAGGTTTCAGTTTGCTGCTATAATAGGAGTTGGAATCAGCAGAACATAGTAAGTGGTCTTTAATTTGAACTTGGAAACTGATTCAAGTCTCCCCTCCTTTGATTGTCAAGACCTGTATTAGGTACACACTTGGTTCATGCACCTTTTCATGTCAAAACAACTTGAACATGACAATACTGTACAAAGTTTACTGTTTGCTAAATAGCTGAACCAGGTGGTCTTAGAAAATAAATGCTCTTTGAGAGAAGCACGTGGTGCTCTTGTCCCTCTCCTGTCAAATGACCAGGACTCTGACTGCAGCCCGTAGAGCTTCATCTCACAAACAGGATTAGTTCAGAGAGAAGCAGCGCTCCATGAAGAGGCTAAAACCATCTCAAGGGAGCAGTGCTTTACCACAAATCTTTCTCTTACTGTTAATTATCTGCGTCTTGTCACAGTGATTCCTCTAGTTGCCCTCTATCCAGATTGCCTGAGGGATAAGCCTGTGTGACATGCAAGAGAAATGGCTAATGCCACTTCTGGGAGAGCACAGTAGGCTTTGCAGCATGGCTTCTGCAGCAATGGGTTTTCTGGTGATATTCACCTCCATCAACCATTGCTTTCCACACATCTTGCCATGCTACCTGGATTGCAAGGATTTTTTTTTCCATTGAGGAGCCATGAGGAAACAAATTGCATAGGGAAAACAGCCTGATTCCACTTAGGCCCATCAGAAAAGGAAAAATACATGGTTAATAATTTCTAAGAGAAACAGCAAATCAAGTAGAAGTATCTTATGAGGCTCTTTTTCTATTGTACCTTCCTAAGGCGGATAGCATGAGAAGGAAGAAACCATACAGGGAGGAGAAAGTGAGAAGTAAAAATAACAGAGTAAAAGGAGAATTATTTGGATGTATGTGTGTTGAGTAAAAATGTCTCTCTGATGAGTTTTTACATGTCCATGATAATAACTGTGTAACACGGGAATGTGTTTTATCACTTCTAGCATTTGTTGAAACTTGATTTAGCATTGAAAATGGATAAAATGAAGCGCCTCACAGGACCAGTTTAGAATAGATTCATTTATTTTCACTGGTTTTGATCATGAACCACAGGAATCAGCAGAAGATTGCTTTCCATGTATATGAGATGTGCTTGCTAAAGCAGTAGCTTAGGGACATTTCAGGGATTTCTAGGTTTTGCTGATAAGCTGGTCCTGTGACACAAGTAGTAATGCCATGAGACCCATTTGGTCATTTCTTTTGGATTTTCTCGTTCTGGTAATGTTGCTCTACAATGGCCTCAGGAGAACTGCTGCTAAGGAAGATAAATATACATTCCTAAGCAGGTCACACAGAGCAAAGTAATGCCTGCTGCTGTTTTTTTTCTTTCAATCTGTTTCAGAAGTCACAGTTTCATTCATGAGAAACGTGTAAGACATATCAGGGTTGTTTGATTTTAGTACTGCAAAAACTTAGTGAGTGGAGAGCTCTACATGTTCATAATTCAGATTGACAGCTTTATATCTAAATATTGACATAATTGCATGCATTTGCCTTTCTATCTCAAAAGCACTAAGTAAACCTTTACTTCTTCAAACTGATGGCTTTTCTGATCCAATCTGACATGTTAATGACAAGCATTTAATATTTTTCATCTTCCAATTTTGAAACAAGATGACAGAATCTATATGTAATCAAGAATGCTCACTATCAGTAAATCGAATATCAAGTAAAGCTTAAGTTTGGTTTTGTGCCAAAATGTATTCTGGTGTTTATGATCCAATTTAAGAACACAAGTTTTTATATTTCAGTGTAGCCGTTTTTTGGGGTTTTTTTAACAGCTGAACACTAGAGTGCTAAGGAGCCAGGATTTCTCTCTCTCCTTTCTGCTTTTTAATTTACTGCCTCTCAATTCATAAAGACATATGGAATCACAGAATGGCTTAAAGATCATTTGGTTCCAACCCCGGTGCCATGGGCAGGACATCTTTCACCAGATCAGGTTGCTCAGAGTCCTTCCTTGAACACTTCCAGGGATGAGGCATCCACAGCTTCTGTGGGCAACATGTTCCAATGCCTCACCACCCTCACAGTAAATAATTTCTTTCTAATATCTAATCTAAACCTATTCTCCTTCAGTTTGAAGACATTTTACCCCATCCTGTCATTCCAGACCATTGCAAAAATGCCTCTCTCCATCTTTCTTGTAGGCTCCTTTCAGGTACCAGAAGGCTGCAATTAGGTCACGTCAAAGCCTTAATTATATATGCAGCATATAAAGTAGTAGGACATAATTATATCACAAAGTTGCTGCAGTACAACAAAGGAAATGCAGCATTTCCATTAGCACAGTATTGTTTCCACTGTCTTAGCTGGCTGATAACTGGAGTGGAACCATAATTCTGGGGAATGTGGAGAGACCGCTTCCCGGAGATGCAAATTAGAAGTAGTATTTCCACAGATTCCATGTGGTCTGTTTTTTTCATGTAATGCTCTTCAATGTATTCAATGGAAAAAAGAAGTTTTGCTGTAAAAAGGAGGGGAAAAGCAGAAAAAGTTCTATTAGTCATACAGCCAGTATTATTTAGTAAACATATCTTTACTGGTGTACATTGCTTTCCAGTGGAGAATCTTTAAGCATCTTACAACTATGCAACTTGAATGAGCAACTCACAATGATTAGAATGGTAGGGAAGTATTTTAGTAATATGCTAATAATTAATAACCCCACTAACGCAATGAACAGAGGCTGAGTCTATGACTTTCTGTTTCCACGTCCTCCTTTACCCCTAAATTCCTATTTTGCATTTTGATATACATTCAGGGAAAAAGACCCAAACCTGTGCTATTCATTAAATAAAATCTTGGTTTCCTGATTGAGAACTATTGGACTTCTATATTTGTAGACTATTTTTAAAGCGTATTTGCATTCACAATTGTGGAAAACAGTTCAAAAGCTGACTGGTTTGCATGTTGCTCATTGGGACTTGGCTGTTAGCAGATACTGTGAATCACTCGAGATACTCATTGAGCAGAAGTTTTATGAGAGGATGGAGAGACTCAGATAACCAGAATGTTTCCATGGACAATTCTAATTACTAAGCAAGTTTGCTGCCGCCCATGGGCAAAGGGCAGTTGAGTCATCACTCACAAAAATTTGTTAGGAAGGGACCTGAAGTGAATTCATGCAGCCGTGCTTTCAGCTGCTCTCATCAACACAACTTCACTTATGACACTGGAAAATTTAACACACAAATTAAAGCTGAAGCTCTAATTAACAGCTTTTAAGAAAATCAATATTTTCAAACCCTTTTTTGTCCAGATCATCAGGCTTCCAGCTATTCTCTGCCACTTTCTCAAGCCAGTGAACAATCAATATAAAGTTAAAGTAACATCATTTAAACTGAAGTCTTAAGTGCACTGAGATTAGGAGTATGTTTGTACCACGGGCTGCAGAGTGTTTTGCATGTCATATTAAAAGAGCCCCGTTGATTTTCAAAATTTTCTAATCGGTTTCAGCTGCCATACCTTCCCGCTCAATATTTCAAATCACATTTGTAAGGAACTAGGAATCTCTGCCTTCTTTGGGCAAGAAGAAAGAAATTCAATAATAAAATCTGACTCAGTACTTTCAAGTTTTTGTGCTCTCCTCACCCGCTTCCAAAGGACCACACACGGCTTTAGGCAGAACAAAAATGGATTAAATCAAGGTGTAATAGAAGTTTAAATATTTTAAGTACTCTTTTGTCATATTAAAACATCTAGAATTCACAGTCTTATTGCTCAGTATTTGGCCTTTTTAAAATGGTATTCATGTGTCTGCTTTAAATAACCTTTCTTGTTTTCACTGAAGTTCTAACTGTACCTGTGAAAAGTAAAGTAGCACCTACTGTAGTTGTGCCTGGTGTCCCTGGAGACCTAATACTCACTGTGAAATACAATGATTAGATCAAGAAATGTTATTCATCCCTTTTTCATCTGAAATGGGTTCTTAAATTACAAAAAAAAATGGAAATGGCACAAAGCAAGTCCAGGCTAGCTGCAGGATAGGTTGGCATTGCTGGAGGAATTGCTTATCAGGAGGATATAGAGGAATTAATCCTGAAGGAACTGTGTGCAGTGTCTGCTCTTCTGCACTTTACACTTTGCAGATAAAAATGATGTTTTATGGAATTTCAGGTGCTCCTAGGGTAGTAGCCCTTTGCTATGATCATCAAATAAAAATCAAAATATTTGATAAATTTGGCTCTATCAGGCAATATCCTATGACTGGATCTACTATGCACAAAATCTGCCTTTTGCCACAATGACAGTGATGGCTTGAGTAAGCCAGGGTGACAAAAATGACCAAAAGTAGATTTCCTCCAGGTATTATCTGCATTTGTAGTATTTTGATTTCTTGGAAAATAAAAACAAGGAGAGCTCGTGTGCCAGAGTCTACCAAATGAGGTTTGCTTGCAGAAACTAAGAGACATGGTATATCCACTCTGTTCAAGCCTTAGTCATGTTTCTGTGCTCACATATATGATGCTGAAGACCTCGGTCTTGCCATCTCATTCTCCCTAAGTTCAGTTGCTCTAAATCACAGAGGAACAAAGATGTTTTCGGTAGCTCCTACTTACGAGTGTTGTTTTCTCTTCCTCCCCTCAGAGAGCTGACATAGGCATCTCTGCCCTAACCATCACCCCCGACAGGGAGAACGTGGTGGACTTCACAACCCGTTACATGGACTACTCGGTGGGCGTGCTGCTCCGCAAGGCAGAGAAGACAGTGGACATGTTTGCCTGCCTGGCACCGTTCGACCTCTCCCTGTGGGCCTGCATTGCTGGCACGGTGCTCTTAGTAGGGCTCCTGGTCTACCTATTGAACTGGCTCAATCCCCCACGCCTTCAGATGGGATCCATGACGTCTACAACTCTCTACAACTCCATGTGGTTTGTCTATGGATCCTTTGTGCAACAAGGTAAGGGACGGAGACTCTGCCTTCGAGAGAAAATCTCGAAGTTTTTTCTTTCCATTGCTGTAGAGACCTCCCTCTTCCCTGCCTCCCTCCCACAGCCCACAAGGAAATGGGAGCACTGGAAAGTCTTGTGCTAAAAAGGTTTCCTAGACATTTGGCTGCCCAGTGTGGGAACCATGAGAAGTCTGGAGTACTACATTCTAACTTGTTGTGATTTGTTCTTGTGTCATTAGAGAAATAAGACTTTTCTCTGGATAAAAAAAAAAAAAAACCTGTTTCTCATCATCTACTGAAGAGTTATTCATTGTTAATAAGTGCTATGTTCTTCCACAGTCAGAGAATGCTAGGATTTCGATTTTTAACTACATTTAGTCTAGTCACCAGTGCTTTCATCCCTCTTCCAATTTATTTCAATTTTCCTATATAATGTGATTCAAGCTTCTCTGGCCTTCCTGATTGCTTTCTCAATCCCATCTAGCATCTGGTGTAACCCAGACTGTTCTCCAATTCTGCTTGTATTCCCAGGTCCTTCACAATCAACCTCTTCTGGCAGAGTTTTAGCCATGCATCCCAAAGACATCAGGGACTGCAGATCTTGGCTGGTTATATACTACTTAGAATTCTGGTCTACAAGTTGGGGTTGTAATGCAAAGTGGAATAAGAAAACACAGCTTAATATAAGAGCAAAGGAGGTTTAGATAATAACGCTCGACAACAAAACAGAATGAACACCTTCTTGCTTATCCATGTAATTGTTCCTCAGTCACTGCTGGCACTGCAGGGACACCTGTTTTAATTTCACAGAGCATCTGCTCTACAAAGAGCCGTGGCCACTACAGCCCCAAACTCACAGATAGTTTTTTGTATTTTAAAGTTAATTTGGATGGAACGCTGTAGGTAAAGGCATCATATTTATGTAACACTGGCAACATGTGATTTAGCATTACATTATTCTTTTTTTGAAACAATCAGATGACATCCATAAAAGCTAAAGGTATCCATGAAAATCAAGTATGAAACTCCTAGAAGGGAAAAAAAAAAAAAAAGCTAAATTAATGTCACTATCCAAAAAAAAGAAGAAAAGCTTAAACTGAGACTTTCCACAAGAGGAGTGATTGTAAACACATAAACATAGAGACATTATTTTTAAAATTATTATTTGTATTGAGCAGTGATTGCCTGCTGAGGAGAGCTGAAGAGACTGTTTCAGGGGTTTTGTAGGTTTTTGGGAGGTTTTGGGGGGGTTCTGTTTGGTTTTTTTGTTTATTTTTTTATGAAACCAAAGACTTCAGAGTAGGTGAGAGCTGTGGAAGTTTTCTGAATGTGTATGGGTGAGTTTACAAAGTTTTCTTGCCGTCCAAAATATCCCCAGTGTAACTGTTCAGGGAATCCAGCTGTGAGAGAGCAGTTGGTCTGTTACAGGACGAGACTCATTACATCTGTCTTCCTGTTAGGATAGAACTTGTGAATTAGTTTCTTTACCGCATGAATGTGAGTCATTCCACACAGGTTTATTAGCCTGAGCATCCCTGCTGTACTACCAACAGGAGTCCCTAAAAGCTTTATAGGAGACTGTCCAGTGAAGATTCAAAGGAGGCACAGCTGGTTTAATCACACACCTCAATCTGAACAGTTGTTACCTGAATTGTTTGCCTCATGTTTATCCAGGGAAGGCTGTGATGCCTGGTTTCCTGAAATTTCCTAGCTTGTAGGTCCAGAGTAGGAGCCCTCAAGGGAGGCCTTTGATAGATGCTCAGCTTAAAAAGAAAAGGAGTTTTTGACCAGTCAATGAAAATCAGTGCTTATGGAGGGCTTAGAGAGCTGCCTTGAATTCAGCATGAAGTTGAGGAAGAAGTTAGATAAAAAGAAGTGGGACCAGGTGACAAAAACAACAGAATTCGATAGGGGGAAAAAAAAAAAAAAAAAAAAANAAAAAGAAAGAAAGAAAAGGAATTAATTTGAGCAGATCTGTATCCACTCCCCATGGTAAGAGGGACGTGAGGCGTGCAACTCAGTAAAATCTGCTGGTGGTACAAAGCATCTGGGAGCACCAAAACTGCTGTGTGACTTCGGAAAAAGAAATTCACAAAACATGGAAGGTGGGAGTAATTATTTACAGAGAGGCACCTTACCACCCTACCTTGAGGATTTTCAATACAACTCTGTAGAATTCACTAGAATAATATAAAATATTCGCTTGGCACCTAATGAGTGAGGGAAGGCTATAGATACATATCTCCTTCAAATAACAAGCAGGACTGACCTGCATTATCTAGAAGGAAAAATGAAACACATTTTAAAAGTTTGATACTAAAATATATCAAACTTACACATCAATATAAACATAAAGACTCAGAAGAACTCAGAAATTCAGGGCAAAAGAGTATGAGATCCATTTATAATGTCAGCCTGTATTTCACATTCAATTTGAATATTACAAAAACTATATTAGCTGAAGCATTCTTGTTTACTAATCCTTGTGAATACAGACAAATGAAAGTAATTTTCAGTGACAGGGTAACTGGCTATTGTGGTAGTTTTGCCTCTGTTTTCATTCATCAGTTCTTCATTCAGCAAAAAGACTGCAAGTTTTATTTGTTTTGGAATAGTAAATCTGTTGCTATTAATAGCGATTGGCAAATCTTAAGCGCAGCAGCATGGGGCATTTCAAATACTGTCACGTTCACTAAGAAGTTTTTCAGCAGCGATTTAAAGCATGACAAGGTACTCATTTCTGTTATCAAAACATAGAGCCAAAGATGCCTTTATATCCTGTGCTGACAGAAACAAAGCAACATGAACCAAGGATTGCTTGTGCTTTGATAGTTCTGAATTCTTTGTTTGTGGCTAGCAAGTGATTTGTGGCATCATCTTCTCTTTCTTTCCTCTAGACAAGGGATAATTTGCAAGCATGCAGACTGGCTCCAGACCTGCCATGGCTCTGAAGACAAAAGAGCCCTCTGGTGCAAAAATACAAGTCATTCTTTAAAGAAGCTCCTAATCTATTATGACTGAAACAAAGAGCTCATTTTTTCTGAAATAGAAATTTGGCAGATTGTAGCAAGTAGCTTTAGTTCACTGTGTCCCTTCTCATTTTTGTTCAGCCTTGACTCTGATGTCTTGTTCAAATGCTATTAACAAGTTTTAACCCTTTGCAATTTTTGAAACACCAAAGAAAAATGCTGTGTCATTGTCTGTAGACTAAAGTCAACACAGGTCAATCCAATGGTTTTTTTAAGGCAAGTCTATAATTACTGTCATACTCCATTACAAAATCTAAATATTTTTAGTTGCTTCCTTAAAGGTAGACTGAAACTTAATGTCACTGCTACTTGTATCACTTAAATTTAGATCTTGAACTTGGCTTTCAATTTCTTTCCTCCATATTTTAGTCACCACTCTAGGCACCATTTTGAGACTGGTAATATAGAGCTATATTTTAAGTTGTCCTTTTATTTAATGTTCATTCACTGTAGAGATCAGTCAAAAATATATGTTATTTTTCTATTTGTAAGATACATGAAGATAAAGCTGTAAGGTAAGTGGGGAGGCTCAATCAATATAAAAGTGTCTAAACTGTAAAGTGGGGGTTTTTATTCTGTACTCAAACCCTTCATTAATAAAAAAAAAATCAGAAAAGGACAGGCATTGCACTCAAATGCTTTGGCTTGCTACGAAAGATGAAGCAAATTCATAGATTCAGACTGTGGAGGATTGCAATTCTGGAGAAATTTGATGTCACAGCTTCTGAATTTGCTCTTTTCCTTTTGCTCATCCTAGAAAACTAAGTGACTAAAGCTCTGTATTTTGCTTCTTTTGGGTATTGCCTTTTGTCAGTTGGACAGAAAACTGGCTCTAGGTGGCCCTGCTTGGGCAGGGTGTGTTTGATAAGGTGCCTTTCTACTTCAAAGAGTCTGAGTGATAGATGAATAATGATATATTACGCAGTCTTTGCTCAGCCTTTGCTCTGCTCTATACAACCACGGTTTTCCTTCTCTTCAGCCATGGCATTGTTGCTACTCCCTCAAATTTTGCCCGTATTAGAACTTGCCAATATTGGGAACCTGCCATATGAACTCTCAGAGAAGAAATTTGGAGGTTCTAGAAACTTTACTAAAATCTTCATTGAAATCAACTGAATCAAGTTGCTGCAATAGCCTGATGACTTTTATACTTGCTGAAAACCTAGTTTAATCTCCTGAAGGTTTTCTATTAGCTTCCTATTAGGGCCTCTTGTTACGAAACACTCTAGGGAGCACTCTGCTCTCACCACTGCTGGAGAAAATCAATGATTTAAGAAACAGAAGTTCAAGATCTAGAGTTATTCCCAACCCTTTTAGTATAATATATCAGTTTTTGAGACAGGTGAAATGCTGCAGAACTTTTTACCAAGGATTTTTAGAAGAATGTTTTGGGGGATTTTGTTTTGAGGGCAGCCTCTCAAATTTTGCTTCAGAATACAGTGATGAACTTATTTAGTACAATAGAATTCAACTGAATGTTGACAAAATAATGAAGTTAGAGAAACTGAAAATGTTTTATATTTGATATAAAAGACTTTGTCTATATCTAATCATACTCTGCTCATTTTGCTTTGCATTTTTCTGTAAGAGAAGGTATTTCTGGACTGGCCTGGCAGGATTTTAGATTATGCAGGTAAAGATACAAGGCTCTGTATTGTTTGTTTGTTTGTTTTTGCTGTAATGGAAAATATCTTTTAAATGGCTGAATCATTCAAGATTTAATCACTTCTTAGTGACTGCAAAAAAGCAAACATTCATTATAGTTTTATAAATAGAATTTGACCATAGGATAATGAGTGCTTGAAGTATTACCTGCAAAAATATAATTTTCTTCAGAGGTCTTAATGCTCTTGCTTTAGCCTAGCAAAGTTATGAAATGGATGATGTTAAAGCATCACTGGTGGGCCATTTTTTAATCCCCTTATATTTGTTTAAAATGCTGGTCACAACTGGAGGTTTTGATTGGTCATCGGTGGTGTCAGTAATGGTCAATCATGCTGATAATACCTCGCAAATGAGCAAATTTTACTGTTTGCCTTGTATAAATTACATGTCATAGGAGCAATAAGGCAGGCTCCAAGCCTTGGCACTTCAAAGTCATTATGATACTTCTCAGATGGCTAAAGCTGCTCAGAATCCTCAGTCTTCTTCCTTGTATTACCACCCAAGGTGTGATATAATCCTCCTGAAATGCACAGCCTGGAGTCTGCTGTTGCTTAATAAATTACTCCATCTTGCTTATCTCACTCTCGGCATATCCCTGTCTGCAGAAAACCATTATGCTGTAGCAACATGCTTTCTTAGTGACATTTTCTCTTAATTAACTGTACAACAATCAGATAGTTAACATTCAGAGGAAAACCCTAAAATCATTCTGGAAAAAATGTGTTAGAAATTAATGATTGTGTTAGAAATTAATGATATCTTCATATGTGATATTTAGTGGGGAAACCTGGTTTGTTTTAAGGGATTTTTTATGTTTAGAAATACAAAAATGATCCAGTATAAAGGCTTTAGGACTGGGACCTAGTTCCTAATTTGGTTTCTGCACCTGATCTGCTGGCTGACCACAGGAATTTTATTTAATATCTCAGATATCAGCTCTTAGTTGTAAAATTGAGATACTACCCATCTTCCTTCATAAAAACATGTTCTATATCTTCTGATAGAAGGCAAAACTTAAATGCCACTCTCATTAATTAACAATTTTAATTGCTCTTCAAACTAATGCCAGTCTTGACATATTCGTGTAACAAGGGGAACAGACTTGCTGAGCCTAAAATGCATAGCACCGAGATGGGAAAATGAAAAGTCTGATAGCAAATATATTAGGAAACAAACTACAAACACCAGCAGGTTTATCTGTGACATTACAGTTCCACCTTAAAGTTTGAACCCCACCCAATTCTCATGTTATTGCATTAAATCTATGCTAAAGTATCAGCAAGTGTATTTACCTTCATACAGTCATCTCTCTGAGATGGGGACTGCAGCCCCGTGGTGCTCAAGTTCCTTTTGCACATCTCAATAATTTGGCCAGCCCTCTTGACAGCATCAAAAAATGAGTACATTTTGGCAATTGTGTCCTATGTCTCAAATGTATTTGGAAACCACAAATGATAGCTGGCCCTGACAGCATGTACTGAGAGTTGTTGTCATGTATGCAGTACACATTTGTAAGCCTTGGACATTGCTTTATTTCCTTTCAGAGGTTTATCCGATTGTCTCTTTTTGAAACCGTAATTCCAAGGAAAAACCATGCTCCAGGTAAAATGTTCAGTAGTATGGGCATTTGTTTGCAGCAATGGGATATCACCAGTGTTAAACTACCAGGGGATATGCTTGGATTTCCCCCTAATTTGAAGTTAAGATTCAGGCAGTTCTCAGAGGCATCTTAAATAATGCATTTCTACATCTCCTCTGCACATGGCTGCTTGAGTAATAGCACTGGGTACATGAGGCAGTATTTCTAGAGATTTTGTGTTTGATGAGCTGGTGAGGAGGTGGAGAATGAATGGCAGTGTGAAAGCCCAAAAAACACTTTAATTGCCTAGGACTAGCTCTGACTGACTGTGAGAAGGTAATGTCTGTCTGGCTATAGTATGAATGCTGATCAAGACCAAACGAGGCAAAAGGAAAATAGAATTGGATGTTGTGGCATCTCTCCATCATTCTGTGGTCTTTCAAAAACATCCTAAGGTGAATATTTTAATCAGAGCTGTTTCTTTAATTGTCATAATTTCTAATATGACTATGTGCTCTAGTTGGGTAAAGAATGGATAAGTAAGAGTCAGATTAAGTAATCAATTTTGACTCTTCCAGGTTTACCTGTGTATAATATATATTTAATTGAGGAAACAAGGAAGAACAATTTAGTGAGGAACTGAGTGTTTCTTGCATGGAGGAGTAAGGTAACCCCCATTTTTATCTTCAAAGATGTTTAGAAGCTGAAAAGGCAAGTCTTATTTGTACTTCTATTTGATATTCCTGCACAGAAGTTTGCACTTTAATCGACAACTTCAGCTGTTTAAGGTAGGAAGGAAGTGAGAAATGAGTTTTAGCTTCATTAAAATACTCCCCCTCTGCTTGGGATGACAGCACTTTCATCCACAAACTGATCAGCCTTTTTCAGCTGAGGACATCCAGGGCACCAGATAAACGTGTTTGAAAGGGAGCCCGTGGTAGTTTCCTGTTTCTTTTCTGCCCTGTGAGGAGTCCCTCCCCTGCAGCAGCTGTGCCGTAGCTGTGTCCACCCATGCACATCCACTTCACAACACCCAGCTGGTGGGTAGGTGCCAGGAAAATTGCCTGAAAGCTGTAAAGACAGGAGCAGCAAAGAGGTTTTCAAGCTGTTGACAGGAAAGTCTCCTTTCTTCAGCAGCTGATGGTTTTTTCCTCAGACCTATTATAGTATTGAAGTGTTTATAAAAGGAGTAGATCAAAATTAATATAGAAAGGAAACAAAAAGTGCTACCAACTGATTTTTTTTTTTCTTTAACTAACCTGTTCATTTTCCTGATTGTTGAGATGAAGGATTAGTTTCAAGAAATATGGTAAAATTAGAGGAAAATGAAGACTGTTGGGGGTTTTGTTTGTATTTTTTAAATTTACTCAGCTTCCCACCATGCAAATTAAGGGGATTTCCTTCATTATAGCAGCATCCTGGGGTAGGAGTCTCCTGCTGCTTAATTTTTATTCTTCCACTGTCAATAGTGGAGGGAGAGATCCTAAACCAGGACTTCACCTTTACAGCGTTTTTGAAGTTAGTGAGAGAGGGCTGGGTTAAAAATGTGTGATACCTCATCGTCCTGCCAAGAGTGAGACGGAGGAACACATGTGGTTTGGACTGAAGACTCTTCTTTCTCTACACTAGGACAGAGCAAAGGTAATGATGAGGGGGAAAGAAAGTCATCTGCAAACAGGCTGTTAAAGAACTGTGATAATAAATCTGTTGATTTATTATCGTGTTCGTTGTTCATGCCCAGATATACTTGCTAATAGAACATTTTTAGCTATAAGCATGTACCTCATTCTTACAATAGCTTCCTTTATTTCTATATCCCCAAAGAGGAGAATCCTCGCTATCCTGTAAAGTCACCTTTGAAGTCGCTTTTCACTTCTAAAAAACCTGAGTTGTGATCTTAAGCATCATGACAGATGATTTGCAGTGAAAACCAGGTTATTTGACTTTCAAACATAAGCAATTATATTAGTGATTTTTATCAATAAATGGCATTTTAGCATTTTTCTCTGTGAAATTTAAAAGGATGAGAGTTTCATTCCGTCCTCTGTTCACTGTCATAATACTACACTAGGTCATCTGAGTTTTATAGATCACTTTGATAACAATATTACAGGATATACCTGAAGTGGAATTTTAGTCTAAATTTTAAAATGTGTTATTTAGGAACATAATTAGTGCTCCTGCACTGATGGTGATTGACCTCTATAAGGCTAGGAGTTCATTGTGGAGAAGCATTCTGAAAATTAAAGGATAACTAGAATTAGTGACTTGAAAACTGAGCTAAGGTATCTGAGATGCCTGTGATTCACTTGCCTCTGAAGCAGTCAGGGGTCACTCTGTACTGATGGATGCTTGGAAATCTTGGAAGAACAGATTTATAAAACAGTTCATAAGTCTTTTAAAATTCAAGAAAAAACACATTTTTAGTATGTAATCATTTTTTTAAATTCCCTTCACCCCCTAAAATCTTGAGTCACAGAATTATTTAGAAGTAAAAAGATTATGGGGAAAACTACTTGTCAACAGACATGGGGGCTTTACTGGAATAAGTGTTTGTCCTTAAGGTCTCACTGCATAGTGTTGTGTTTTGTTTGGTTCACAGTTGCTCAGTTTCAGCCAAGGGGGACTCTCTCCCTCATATTCAAAATGTCCTCTCTGACAGGCTCTTAGCTAAAGCCACACTTTAATACCTCATTAATGACATTGTTTAGCTTAATGTTAATGTTACGTACAGATGGTCTGTTTTCAGTCCATTGTGCGCGGTTCTTTCTTCTGTCCCTGAAGGTGCTGCATGTAACAGTCAGTGGAAAGACCACACTAAGCAAACTGTATGTGACAGTAACACATACATTATCTTCATAGCCACTTATGAATATGTACCAGGGATGATAATTGTGGCTGATTGTTTGAGGCTTCACAGCATTTGAATCCAGCCATTAGTAATTGAGAGATTGGGTCTCAGCACCTCTTGAAATCTAATCTAAATGTTGCCAGTGTGTAAGGTTATTTGTTAAGATCCAGTGCCAATATCCTCTGAAATAATAGCAAGCATACATCACTTTGATGCATTCCCAGTGGCTGCAAATAGCGCCTTTACATGGGCAGGCAATCAAGTGCAATCTTAAAAGCACACATCACATCACAGTGCTGCTGGAGAGGTTCCCCAGAAGCTCCCTGTGTTTCTTGCAAATGCACATTGAGCTCTAATCTGTGTTTGTCTCCGTGTGTGTGTACACTATGATTATAATCTGTAAAATTATTATCTTATGTTTTAAAAGGGGCAACAAAAGATTATCTGATTAGAGGGTTGGTTTTGGTTGGTTTGTTTGGGGGGTTTGGGGGTTTTTGTTTTGTTTGTTTGGGGTTTTTGTGTTTGGGTTGGTTTTTTTTTTCCAAAGAGCTGTTGGTAAAATTGCTGGGCTTATTGCACAGTTATTTGTGATTACATAATTGAATGGTACTGTATTTGATAACCCCAAAATTAAATTTGAAACCCTGTTAAGTCTTAATGTTTAATGCTGCATTTCAGCAGCATTAATACAGTATATTTTGGCCAATGGATTCGTGAGGAGTGGACAGCAAGCCTCACAGTTCCAATGTGGTCATAGTTACAGACATGAAAAGATGCACTTTCAAATATCAAGACTCGTAGTATAAGATTAGTATTTATTCATCTAAGGGCTCCCAGTAACTTCAACAAATACTAGTAGATGCCTCTGTTTTCTTTTAGCTGCAGTCATTGCTCCTCTTTTGTAATGGCAGCAGAAGAGGAAAACAAAATGTACTCTGTGATACCTCTTCCATAACTTTTAGAAGCACTGTAAAGACTATTCATCTCCTCTCTCTCTGATTATGTTGCACAAGTCACTACAGTGTATTGACACTACATTAATGAGTGTTAATATTTCTAATGTTTTTATCTCTTGTGAACTTTGATTTTTCAATTGAAAATGTATTTTGCTAATTCCACAGAAAGAATCTGACCACGGCAAAGTTGCTAATATCTGAAATAAGTCATTAAGTGTGTGAGTCTAGGCCTAAAAGCCAGGAAATAATTTCTATGGGTCTTGAAGAGTCATGCTGTAAATACTACACAATAGAAATGGAAAACTGGTTAATGTGTGTTATTGAAGCATCACAGATGCCAGGAGAAGCTAGACCACAGCCATTTGCTAAATGGTGACAGAACATGTTTCCCTTCCCAACTCTTGTGTTATTGTCACCGTTTCAGCAAGATGGGTGGAAAGAAACGATTTATTGTTGTGGAAGGAATTATAAATATATTATAACTAATACGTTATGCTAACATCACTTTAATCAGGTAATTATTAAAGGACTGTTTGGCCTTTAAGGACATTGATTTAATGGGAATTAATTTAATGATTGAACACTGTTTGTGTAACATTATCATTGCTAGTGATGCAGAAAATTGGAATCTCAGCTCAGCTGAAAAGAGTTTAGACTTTTTATTATCGCATTAGATCCCATTCTACTGGAATGTAGTTATTAGACCCTTTTTTATACTTTCAGTATATATTTAAATGTTTGGGTTTTATCTAAAAATTTCTGAATAGAAAAAGTAAGTTAAAATTTTTATCATTGTGCTGCTCTCCTTTTTAATAGAGGCTTGAATTTCTGCTTAAAAGAGCCTTAAAGAAAGTCCATTCGATTTTGGTTTTAACTTGCTTATCCCATAAAACAAATTTTCTCTGCTTTCTTCTCTGCAAACCTAAATTTTTATTTAGGAGGAATAGAGTTTGGTTTATGGAATAGTTTTACAACTATAAAAACACAGCAGCTTTTTAAAGTAGCAGCAGACAAAGCACAGTTCTCTCTAGATTATTCTGAGGCTGAATCCTGCACTGTCTAGTCACAGCTTAGTGGAAATGGTGCCACTCATTCTAGAAAGAGTGTGTTCAGAACTGTAGAAAGAGTGGGTTAAGACAGAGTTAAAACTGACCTTTATAGTTACAACTCCCGTTTACCTGAAGGTATGTTGAATCCGGCTGCCCTCCTTGGTTTGCCCTAAGGAGTGCTATTGTCACAAATTATTTTTCATCTTTGTAGTGCCTCTAACTACAGTTGTACATAAATTAGACCCAGGGAGAAAAGGGAAGCATATAGTGAAGTGGTGCATCTGACAGACTGCTGCAAATAAATTAATTTTCAAACAAAATTGTACTCAAGGATGTCTGACAGTTCCTGCTGTATCTTGGCAGAATTTTCCAAGAGAGCCTGGTGGCCAAATGATTAGCCCTCTGTCACTAGAGTCTGTTGCAGCAGACACAGCAAGTTAGACAGGCTGGGTATTTGAAGACTGATAGAAAAATAATTTCGTAATAGACATAGCAGAGACTCAAACTTACGAACACTGTAGGTTACTAACCCAGTGGTGAGCAATGCTGCAGTGGGATGAAATGCTTTGCACTGGGTAGCACTGGCCCTTTCCTTGATGCTAGATGATTTTCTAGCTTCAGAGAGGATAGTTTGAAAGACCCTGAAAACCTGGTATTTCAAGCAAAATAGTTTGTGAGAAGGCATTTGGTCAATCTTTTGGATATTTCTATTTGTCCATCAGGCCATATGTCAAGGCCCTCTGGCCAGATTTGTGAGATGGGTTCTCTGGGCTGTAACTTGATGAGGGCTTTGTGGCACCACCACTGGTCCTTGATTAGTCCCAGCATTTGAAATCTCAGCATGGGTAATCTTTTTCTATTAATGAGAAAACAGAGCTGAGCAATGAGCCTTAGTGTGTGAGTCAAATGCCAAAGGCACATCCAAACAGATACACAGCAGCAGCAAATGGAGGATTTTCAGAGGGAATTTTCAAGATGGGAAATGTAGCTTGGATGTGTTTACTGGCCAGCAGTAACAGAGGGTGACAAGGTAACATGACAATCTCTCTCTCTCAGATTAGAGGTGGCTAGTACCTGGCCTCCTTGGTAGGAGGCTGGGGGAAGCCTGCATCTGCCTGTACAAGATTGTGCATAGACCCTCGGGTTAACTGGCTTCCAGAGCTGTTGATAAGGATCTTTAGCCATGTATAAGATGTGATGTGAAGTAAGCCTGAAGGAGAGGAATGATAGTCTCGGATTTTCCCCCGTCACATAAAGGGGAGAAATAAATGAGGAGAGCTTTCTTTTGTGCATCATTGCTTCCCTTCTGGGAGTGCAATGAGGGCAGTGCTTCCCACCCAGCTGAAAGGAAACAATCTTCCAGGGAGAAAATGTAATGAGATTAGTCAGAGGATCATTACACTAACAACAACAAATGGCAAGAGTAAGTGATTGTTTAGTTCAGAAATAAGACATTAAGGGGCGAAAAAATTAATCAGAGCACCAAAAGACAAAGTGAACACATTCTTTAATTGCCTATAGACCAGCATGAGAAATCTGAATAATAAACAAGAACAGTTAGACTCAGAAATACAGAATTGGTCTTCATGGTGTTTCTGAAATCTAGTAGGAACACTTGGAAGTACTGAAAGTCAGATGGACAAGGTGGGCAAAAGGGGAAGAAGGTGTCACTATGTCAAAATGACAATAGGTATTTCAGAGGTTGAGAACTCGGAAAGAATTGATCTTGGTGGTTTTTTCTGTGCTTGTGTGCTAATGGGTGGAGCACAAAATGGGATGGGAGTCAGTGTCTGCTGCAGACCACCAAATCCCACCGGAGCGGAGGATGGCTGGCTCCCACAGTAATGTGTAAGGGAAAATGTGAGCTGTAACGGGACAGGCAGGCTGAGTGATGGATGTTTCAAGCCTCCAGCTGCCCATGCTGAAGCATCTGGAATGCACATGCAGAGCATATTGAAAGGACAGGGAACACTGATTGCACCAAAGTGTTAAATTCTACAAACTTCAGAATAAAAATGACAAGGGGAGCAAGTGTGCACAGAGGTGAGCCAGAGCTGAGAACAACAGGAAGGAGGGCTTTGAAAACTTTATCAGGAGGTAAAAAAAACCTTAATGAAAACGGTGCATTAGGTGAAGGTGGTACCATTCAAAATCATTATCCTAAAATGGCATAAATATTTCTCTTCCACGTTTGTGAAAAAAGCAAATTGAATACTTTCTGTGTAGCGCATGTTAAATGGCAGCTACTAACATTAGACAGTTTCAAATCAGCAAATTCAGACAAATTTCACCCAAACATTTAAGAGAGTTTGCTGTATAGCTTTCAGGATTTCTGTTTGCTAATTTGAGTCTTACAATATTGGGCAGGTTTTGGAAAGATTACAAAAATATCCATTGTAAACCTAAAGACCAAACTGAACCCTCAATTCAAATTTTTCTTCTATCCTAGTATATGAATGTAACAAGTTGAAAGTCTTAAGAAACATAAAGAGATACTTAACAGTTTCAAAAGATATAACCATTAAAAAAGTCTACACATGACTTTTACTATTTTATTTTTTTTTTAAATGTTATCTGTGGGATTTGACAGAAACTTTTATAATCACTTTAGTAATGAAAAAAAAATTGGTTCTCTTCCAATCCTATTACTTCCCATGAACTCAAAAGACAATTCCTAATATATTTGGAGTATTTTCACAATATAGTAATAATATGTAGATGCAGTGCTCTCTCTTTAAGAAGTAAAGACCTGATGAAATGTTTCACGTGTGAAACAAAATATCTGAATGTCTCTTTTCATATATATATATATTTTTTTTTTTTTTTTTTAAATCACTACATTTTAATAAAAACCAAATGCTAGAGGAGGAACAGGTGGTGCGATGAGTAAAAACTATACCTGGCTCTCGAATATCTCCATGCCTTTTAAGATCTGGCTGCCGGCCCTGTCTCATGATCGGATCCTTCTCCACTCTCAAACTCCTGCAATCTGCCAATATTTGCAAGGATAGGGAATTCAGCCACGATTTACAAGCTTATTTGGAAGGCATTACCTATTCAAGAGGTTGTATTCTCCTGTAGAATAATTCTTTGTGCCTGCTGTGGTCAATGGGTGTTAACTTCAGCATAAAATCCAATATTACAAACTCAGGCTATGGCCAGCTTAAATGTTATGGAAATGAATACATGCAAAATTCAAGGAAGAATGGAGAAGTAGGGATGAAAAGAAAGAAAAGAAAAATTCATGATGAGAGATTTTCCATCAACTTCCAAGCTGCATTTACTTCACAGCTGGTAGAAATAGGCATAGGCTTCATTGACTGTAAAATATTTTTTGTGCTATACCGAATTGAACATTTCCAATTGAAAACAGGAGAGATTTTATATTATCAAGAAAGTTTTTAACAGAAAAATAGCAATAGCTAATGCCCTGAAAGATTCTGCCTTTGAGGAGCACTGCTTTGCAGAGTTTTGCAAAGATCACAGAGCTCAGTCAAACTTTAGGTTTTGTTTCCCATGGCCAAAAAAGAGAAAATATAAAATGGCTTTTCCTCTTTGCTAATACAAACTATTTCCCTTGCGCTCACTCTCTATTAATGCCCCTTTCACAAAGAAAACAGAAGATATGCATTGATCTCAACTGTTTGCAACAGACATCTACACTTCTTTATTTATGGAAATTGTGGATGCACAGCATAATTGATGTGACTGTTCTTACAGGCTAAAGGCTAAATTGCAGCCAACTCCCAGTCCTTTGTGCTTTTTTACCAAAGGCCAATAATTCACTGAATGTGGACAGAATTTCTGTAAGAAAAAGCAAAACCAAAATCTGTCCCCAGATAACCCAGCCTATTATTTCTTCACCTTCCTTTCCCAAGCACAGAGATTCTTGCTTTCAATTTTGATAGTATTGCAGTTTCTCAACAAAACAGTCACAATTAACATATTTTTAATGCTTCTTTAAATTATCTAGAAAACTCCTTACACAGAAATTCATCTCACTGCAGTTTTTCTTCAGGCAAACAATCGATGAATCCCTGAGAACAAGATGTTTGGAAAAAGAGCCTATGCATTTTCAATTCTTCAAATTTAGTCCAGAAATATAAAATACCAAGATCTCACCAGCAGGCTGTGATCCTGAATTTCCCTATTCTGCCCATTTGTCCTGTGATTTCATTCATCCTTCCTGCCTGTATTCCTCTCTTGTGATTTTTGACTTGAAGGAACCTTTAAACGTACTGATAATGAGGGAAAATAACTTTTAAAATGGTAAAAATGTATGGTAAATGTATAGCTGCACATTTTATTTTCTAAGTTGGGATTTTTCCTGATATTTAGGTCTGTAATAATTATGCATTGTATTGTTTGCGTTGTCAAGACAATGCATTCTTTTTCTTGCCTTCTATTTAGCTTGAAGCACTTGGAAAGAAATGCGAATAAACAGACATTTATAAGATAAGTTGCAGTCTAAGCCTGTCATCTGAAGTAGGCCAGCATTAAAATGGTCTAGGATTGATGAAGGAGAGCTGCATTAGATGAGAGTGGGAGGACTAAAAGTAATTTCTTTCACTGTGACTTCTACAGTAATTCAACTTTTTCAGAAAACTCCCAATAAGATTGATTTTTCTAGTTCAGTTTACTCTGGAAAATATCCTTCCCTTCCTGCCCATACAATCTGAAAATTTTAAAGGCCGACTAGGTTTTTTAAGTGATTTTAGCACACATCACGTGTTGGATGAATAATACTAGGAGCTGTAGCCACAGCATAGGTGATATACAGGTAGTGGCATTTTGTGCTGCCCTACTGCCAGTGCATTGGAAAGGCCAAGATAAATGATAATATAGCCTCTGTATTCATTTGAGATCTGCTTCTTAAGGTGACAAAGCAACTCCAGGACTGCTGAGTGTCTTCTTTGATTTCCATTTGTTTCATGAGTGGGGCTCAGTACTTTTAAGTGCTGCCCATCATGTGCTTTTACTGTAACCCCAACCAGTGTGCTGACCCCCATTGATGAATTCTCCAGTAGGAATGAGGTGACAGAACAGATTTTGCTCTGGTCTTCAGCGTGTGTTTACATTGCATCAGGTGGCCCTGTTTGCCCTTAGGGGTTACTAAGCTTTGCCG
Source organism: Dasyornis broadbenti (assembly GCA_013397935.1). Classification (NCBI taxonomy): domain Eukaryota; kingdom Metazoa; phylum Chordata; class Aves; order Passeriformes; family Dasyornithidae; genus Dasyornis; species Dasyornis broadbenti. The sequence continues at coordinate 2,111,574 of VZRN01003035.1, read as the reverse complement.
GTATGATAAGAAAGACAGTAGCAGGTGAAGATTTGTTCCATGTCCTTGGCTCCCTCCTCCTCTGCCCTGTGTGTCCTGTGCGTAGCCTCTTGTAACTCGAATGTGATCCATGGAGATGTCAACACACCTGAACCTCATCTTAGATCTTGGAAAGCAGGGAGGTTTGCATGTCTGTCCCTCCTGCATGCCAATTTAAAGTCGAGAATAGTATCTTTTAGGTCTGTAGCTCTCTGTCATGGCAATGTTAATGGAAAAGCAGTGATTATTGCTGTCCTGAGTGACTTGGTATGCTTCTGCACTGAGAAAATGTGGATTGGGACTGAAAGAAAACTTCAGAAGGTTTTATTCCCCAGAAACAAAATTGGGGAGAGTGAAGAGGTTTCTTAAGGTGAACTGTCATGGTGCAGGAAGTGTCCTAGCAAACAGTGCAATGGAACAAGACTGTATCACATTAAGTCTCCTAATAGATGCCAAAGAAATGGTATCATGGCAGTAAAAGATCTCCTTTGATTTTTGTTTCTTTTCTTCTTCAACTGGGAAAGGTAGAGTTCCCTGCCTGTACTGCTTAAAAGTCATGCCCCTATGCAGTTGTGGTGTCAGCCCTGCTTTAGAAATGATGGTTTAAAAAGCCTCGGTGCAAGGATTTTTAGAGGAGTGAGGAATTATTTTGATATATGTTTACTGTACATGTATTTAGATACAAGCTTTGTCCTCAAGCTTCATTTTTTGACGGCTGACATGTGAGGTACAACGGTGAATTAGGAACAAGACTTCACAGTCACCTGGATGAATGAAAAGCATTTGCGCTAACCAGCATTCATGGGTTTTAAAGTCTACTTTTAACTTGGGGGAAAAGGAAAAAGTAATAGTGAATAGTTGGGACAACCTTAAGAATGTATGGGAAAACTGTATGGACAGCAGGGAGTGCTGTGGCTGAGGGATCTATAGTGGCTTTCATGTTCATTTGTTGCACAGCATCTTCACGAAGGCAGGTGTGTGAGTTTCAACGGTCCTCTCTTTTCTGACATTTAATTTCAATTCAAAAATGTGAGAATTTAAGAGTTTTACTCATTAAGCTGAAAAATGAAAATGCAAGGAGGTCCAAAATTGGCTTCTACTCAATCACACTACCAATTTCAATTAAGTATGAAGATTATCTTCCGGGATTGGCACCTGAAAGTTAAAAAGACAAACAGCCTTTTCCGATAAATTAATATAATTGCCTGCTCTTTTCATTTTGTTAAAAAACCGTTTTTAAATTAAGTATTTCAAAGACATTGCAAAAACTGTTGTAAAGTAGAAATACTTATTAAAAGTAATTTAAAATGTATGCTGCAGAGAAACCCAAATCTTTAGATATTGAAGTTAGTGTTCATCTACAATAATCCTTAGACCAAAATAATATCTCCCAATCTGATCAGTAGATTCTTATTTCAGACAATTACATGTCTGATGAAAATAAAAGAGAACTTATTTCCAACTGCGTAGGTCTAACAGATTTTGTTTTTCAATTCTGGAATTCTCAAAAGGCAAAGGATTTCAATATTTATATACCAAAAGTATAAATGAATGGAGTCAATTATTATTTCACATATGGTACAATTCCATATCACAGATGCAGGAAAAACATTTCAAATTTGTATGGCAATGTGCAGCTCTCAGTGCTTTGTATAGGTAAGACAAATTCTGAGTGAAACACAGACGACATGATTAAACATCCAATTTCTGTACATAAGTGAAAATCATTTGTTCTTGGAATGGAAATAATGTAATTTGTATTCCCTTTAAACATACTTGCTGGGGAAACATTAAGGAGTTTTTACATAATTAGAAAACAAGCTAGGTACAGATGATTAAATTGGTAACAAATTGCTTTTGCAAATCCCAAGCATTGTACCATCATAAGATTTTTACATCTGAGAAAACTACCTCAAAGATGAGGTCAGTTTTTCAAATTGCTGAGTTTAGAGCAACAGGAAGAGGGTGAACATCTTGAGCAGTTGACTGTGGGTGTTTGCTGCATTCACTTATCCCCCCTAGGTCCTTGTAGATGTGACCAAACATACTGCAGACAAAAGGAGAATTTAAAAAAAAAGTAAAATTTTCCTTCATCTAAAAATCTGAGATTCATATGTTTTTAACAGAAAGAGCTCTTGCAAACACTCCAAGCTAGTGTGTTTGGGGGCATATATTTGAAAAAAAACCTGCTGCTCTTCATGGCTTGCATTACTGGGCTCGGCCACACAATCAGTAGTGTGAAGCTCATCCTGGGAGCCTTAGTTGCTGCTCATGGTCTGTTTACCTGGCACCTGGATTTTAAAGGAAAGCAACTATGGGAATACAAAACAATGTTTGCTTTCTTCTTCAATACATGTGATTTTTTTTCCTGCATGTCCGAGTTCACTTGCAGAAAGTAGTACATACACATTATATTTTGACAAGCATCTGCCTGCCTAAAAACTGTGGAGAATAACTGTGTTTTGATGGGATTTTTTAACTTTATGTTCCCCAGAATGAAAGAAAAACTTAATTAAGGTTTGTAGATAAGATCTCTTAGGAAAGAACATTGTAAGAATTTACTCTGGTTGCTTTTGTTCTGAGATCTAGAAGTCTATTTTTATTACTAGACAGGACTGGCAGATGAACTGCAATTAAATACACAATAGCAAAAGAGATTAAATACAGAAATGACAACTGACAGTGTGGCCTTCCTTCAGTGCTTTTTGTTATATAGAAAGTGTAGCTCCAAGTCCTGCTCACTTTACTAAAGCACCAGCTTTTAATCAACTGCTTTATGCTGTTAACCTTAGGGTCTAGTTATCCTGAGTGATGCATGAGCATTCCTCTGCCAGATGAAAACTCTTGTTTTTCCTTCTTCCCCACAGGAGGAGAGGTTCCATACACAACCTTGGCAACACGACTGATGATGGGAGCTTGGTGGCTTTTTGCTTTGATTGTCATCTCCTCCTACACGGCCAACCTAGCAGCTTTCCTCACCATCACACGCATTGAGAACTCCATCCAGTAAGTTGATAAAGAATGATTCAAGTGAAAGGAGGGCGAACATAAATATACATTAGAGGGGTATAAATGTTCTACTTAAATGTGAGAACAGGAATAAATTTTTATCCTTCTGAGAAGTAGTTTGAGAGTTAGAAAAATAACAATATACCATGGACTGTCAGTCTCCCTGGAGACACTTTGATTTTAGGATTGGAATTGTTGGCCTCTAGCAGATACTTTTCCCTGTGGCAGGCATACATATGTATGTTTGCACACATACATATTCTGAAAGAAGCCATTAAGTTTGAGATGGCCATGCAGTATCAGTATTTGAAATGGGAACGTATAACTTGCTGTTGCATTCTCCAGCTCTGCTTTCCATTCAGATGTATTCCACAATACTTGTGTTCTGACACTTAGGTCGGGAAGAACCCAATGCTTCTTCAAAGTATCGGGAGCTCAAAGCTGATTTCACCTATTCTTGCCAAGGCAGAGATGTTCTATCGCCAACAAACAATAACAAACTCACTCATAGTTATCTTTGCTCCTTTTGTCCTGGATACTCTCTTACTGACTAAGCAGATCACATTGTGTTCTCTTTTCCATCTATTTGCTCTTTTGCTTCATGCCTCCCAAAAATCGATGTCCTGGTCTTCTCCTGTCCCTTTTGTGGTGAGCTCCTTCTGTCACACCTTCCTGTCTTTTTTTGCAGATCATGTCATCTTTCCATACCACAAGAACCAGGTCTCCTACCCACTCTCTCTGCCCTTTTGTACTCCAGTATCCTCTCCTTTAGCAGGCTGCATGCTGAGTTATCCATGCTCCCATTGCTCCAGTGACACCCTTCACCTTCAGATGCTCTCTCCTGGGTCAAAGCAGAGACTAGAAAATTAGCTAGCCACACACTGTGAGGGACAGTTGGCCTTTTATTCATAGCAGGTCTATCTTGAGGCTACAGGTCTGTGAAAATATGTGAGTCACAAAATTACCTTTTCCTATATATCCTTCTTTGCAAAAATCATAGATTGACTTTAAAGAAGAGAGGCACATTTCACCGTATTTCTTCCTTAAGAAAGGTAAATATCTGACCTTCAAGTCAGGCTCAATGCTGACCTTAGGGAAAATTCCATTGTCTTAGTCCAGTCATTGATTCAAGTCTCTGACCTGTGTGTATCGCCACCTAAGGTCTTTCTGCCTCTAGTTCAGCTGCTTTCAAAATCTCTCTGAACTTCCCCTTGAGACAGGGAGCCACTATCACAGACTGAGCAGGGGGGAGCCTTGGCCTCCTGTGAATTCATTGGTCAGGATCAAGCATCACTGCGTGCCAGTAGTCACTGTGCTCGCACAAAGGCACTTCCCTGGGTGAGGATTTTCTACGTGCTAAAACCAATCCAGGCTTTCACACAGGCTGGTAAACCTCTGCAACAGCAGACAAGTAAACATCTGCAACAGCAGACAAGTTTCATTTGCAACTGGAGCCCAAATTCAGATCCAAGAGCAGTCCCTAATTTTGAGTGCATGGCTATTTCCTGACTCTCCCCATTAGGAGCATCCTCTTGCACTTCTTGAACCCACCCTTGTAGTGTCCTGGGTGATGGAGGTGCATGGAGAAGTTGGTGTTCCATGGCCCAAATTGCCCAGGCTTTACCAGTCCTTATTCATTCCCAGCTGGAAATTTTCTGTGGGTGTTATCCTTCCTTTCTGAGGTAACAACCTTACCACTTTCATCTATTAGAGGGCTTCATACTCTAAGGCAGAGATAGATAAAAGAGACTAAAATCACATGAGCAAATTACTTTGCTGATACAGTTGTATCAGCAGTTAAATCAAGTTATCATTTTTTTGTGTGTGTTCTAAATAAAAGATTTTGAGATCATGCAATGCTGCAGGGGTATTTTGACACAACCCAGCCGTTTGACTCTGTAGTCTCAATTATAATACCTTCAAAATGTATGTGGGAGTAAAATGATATTCTGTGTCAATGTTTGTCAACATTGGTCTTGAGATTTTGAGGGAAGTTGATTTTTTTATTTTTTTTTTAAGTTTAAAAATATTTAAATTTAGTTAAGGACTGTGAAGAAACAACATGGGAATTTACACATGCAAAACAAATAATAATGATATATTCACTCATTCAGTTTGTCCTTACTAGAATGAAATACGCTTCTGCATTCTGCTTAGAAATCGTGTCCTTTCTAGTTTTGAAGTAGTCCAGAATAATGTTCAAATTACTGTGACAGATGTCTGTTTTCTTATGATATGTAAAAAAGAATAAAATATACCCAAACTATAATTTAATACATCTTCAGCTTTTTCTTGCAGTTTATTATGATGTCACTGGAAAACCCTCAGTGGAATTATGAGGTTATTATGTACATTTGGGATTACGTTGGTCTTTGTGCTGTATAATTTATGGGCAAAGTCACTGAAAATGTTTTATTCAGTAGAAAACGTTGCAGCTGGAAAGCTCCTGGAATGAAAGAACAGAAGCATTTTTCAACAGCACTTCCAGCTCAAAAATAGAGTAATTAGATGTGTTTAGTATCCATTAGGGAATGAAGTTATCCTAACTATGGTGCGAGTGTAAAACTTTCGTTTACAAAACTGCCAGTATTGGAATCTAAACCAGCACATAGGAGAGAGGATGTTTGTTTACTATGCTGAATTACTGCAAAGTGGAAAACATGAATAAGCAATAAAGAAAAAAAGCTGATGCTCCCTTTTTCCTTTTTTTTTTTTTTTTTTAACAGTTCAAATTGTACCTTGGGGAGCCTTCAAGGCCTGAATGAAAATGAGTATAAGCATTTAAAAAAATAATCGAGATTCTGCCTGTAGTGCTATGCAGTCAGCTTCAGAGAAGACAGAGAAAAAAAAGAATGAAATTGAAGTCAGTGGGTTTGCACAGATATAAAAAGTAGTTAATAGTTTTTCATTTCCGATTTCCAACTAGCATCAGATATTGCAGTGTGCTGTTGTAGGTATGGTCTTTGTGGTATCTTTTACAAAAGATAGGAGGATTCAAGCAACCCACAGCACATTTCATTTCCGTGAAACATTTTGGTAATTACTGCATTTCAGCTTTTGAGTATGAAGCCACTTTGTGTTCAGAGCTCTTGCAGCTTCCTTTGCTCTGTTGGTGTGAAGGCTGGGCCACTCTTCCTAGTCAGTGCCTCATGGTATCCAGAGCTGTATTTTGAGAAGCAAAGCATGCAAAATTTTATTAGTTCATCCACTAAGGAGGACTGTTAAAGAGGCAAGTGTTCCCTTTCCCGGTAGAGTCTGAAAGTAGATCTGTGCTGTATAACCTCACTTGAGGCATTCGTACTCTCACTTAATGTTCAATTTAAATCAAATTTTCACAGTTTTTAAATTAATTTAGAGAAACTAGAAGTTAAAAAATGGGTGTTAAATCTTCTTTTCCAGAGAAATGGCTACTCATAATACCTTTGGGAGCTCAGCTTTTCACCTTCTGCCAACACGCGATATCAAGAGCAGAGACACTCAAGTTCTAAAGTAGTTCCTGGATGCATCTTTTGTTCACACTTGACTCACGTTGCAGATGACACTTAAATCAAGACAGTCAGCATTTCAAATGCCAAAACACCGTGGCAGCAAAGCAAAGTATAATTTCTATGCCCCTTAAATCTTTAGATCACTTTCTCAAATGCAACAGAAATTAATAGTAATTAGGAGTGGCTCTTCTTGGTAAATGCCAAATAAATTTGGAGGTCTTGAGTTATTACTCATAGGTGCTCATGCTCTGAATCTCATCACTGAGCCAGTGTTGGTATTATTATATTTTATGATTCCTTTAGGACTGAATTAGGGTCCATTGGCAGAGATTGATTTTACTCAAATTACTACATTGTTTTTCTGGATTAGGGGAGGGTGTCATCGCCTTTGCATGGGCACCGACATTTTGCAGGAAGGTTGCGGGAGAGAGAACAGTGAAGAAGTCAAAGGATTTGTCATATGAAAGCCTGGTATTAGGTGGTTCCAAGTTTAATCCACTTCTAAAAGTCTGGAAGCTTAAGAGTTTAGACATAAATGTTGTAGGGGAAGGTGTGCATCTTGTGTGTTCTGTGAAATAAGAAGTTCACATTATGTTCTCCATGTTATAACTACCCAGTCTTATTTGCTAGGTGAGACCTCTGCCTCCGAAAATGGAGGCATAGTGGGAAAGCAGGTATTCCCTGCTTAGTCATTCTTTTCACAACATTTTGCTAAACCATTTTCACTTGAAGCTAAGAAGTCTCTGAGGCTTTATACAGCTCAGTGCAACTGACTACAGGGTTTCTGCAAAGGGGTTGCACAGAGCACAGTAATTAGATATTTCCCCATGCATGCTCATTAATCTTTTCTTTAGCACTGTTCCCCCTGCAATCAGGATTACAGGTTTCTGCCACAGCTGACCCTGACAACAGTCAAAACCCTGGGCTTAATGTGCCCTGTTCCCTAAGCCTAAATCTGCTTGTGAATTAATCCTTACTGTCCTAGGGAAAAAGAAAAAACAACCAACCAGACAAACGAACAAAAGAAAAACCCACAAAGGCACTGGAAAGCTTCATCTGTCATAAAGTCATAAATAAAGACTTCAGTGTAGGGTAGGCCATGACATCAGCTGGTTTTTTGCTGAAAATTTGGTAACTAGTTCTTAGAGACAGCTCTATGTAACACACTCAAGTCTAGCACAGGTAGCCTGAACTGACCCACAACCCAGGTCTACAAAGCTATGTTGATGCCCAAGTCTCTGACCTCGGTGGTATTTTATCACCTAAAGAGAAATTTTGTTATTTCTATATAAAGCTGACCTTTTGCTTTTCAACATTTTCCTGTGTATTTTTAAACACTTTTGGCTGGCAGATGTGAGCATGTTACCAATTCTGAGTCTAGGATTTAAATTTATAGAAGAGGATAGGCTTTGGAGAAAGAAACATATCCAAATCCTACTATGTTTTTCTTCTAGCTGGAGGCAGAGATAATTTTTTTAATTGCTAAGTAATTGATTTGTACTAAGCCATAAAATGAAAGTGACCTGACAACTGCTGCCTGATTAAGGTGTAGAATACTAAACAAAATCAACAAACGCTGAAAGATACATCCATCTCTTAATAATTCTTCCTCGAATGACTCAATTCCTCCTCAGAATAGCCCTATTATCCTAGTTAAATTAGGATAATATTGATGCTGGGGTAATATTGGTATTATCCCAGTAATTGCAATGAGAAAAAAAGTTACCATAAAGACCACACATAATATTTTTCCCCACAGTGCTGCATGAGTGATAGACAAAAATAAGCTGAATTATGACCTGACTGCATACTCACTCCCCTAGACGTAGAATTTGTCTGTGTACAAACTCAGATAAAGGTACCTTATTTTTAAACAGTTTTTTCAACTATATCTGCTTTTTAATATTTTTTAACAATTTTTATCTTTCATTACCTTATTGCTTCAACATCAGAAATGCAAGGAGAAAAATGTTTTAAAATGTGAGATTATAATTTGCTTACTCATGCTCATGAGTGCTTTGCTTTGCAGGTAGTTCAACTGAGAACTATTGAAAAATTAAATTCCAGTGTGGGAAATGGAATCAAACTTTGGGCATCAAAGGGTGCCTTGTAGGAATTAATTGGATTGGCAAATGCTTTTTCTTTATTTTGAGATCTGGTGTGGCAGCTGTGTGGTGAAACTGGGTGACAGAGTGAGGGTGAGGGTTTACGTGTCCACTAAATGCATTTGTCTGAAAAGTGAATGAATTGTTTAATCCAGGAGTAGAGGTACACCAACTCATGTGTAACCTATAAACCAGGCTGGAGGCAAAGTAGTTATAAAAGTTCTCTCTTCTGTAAAGGAACCTCAGTGGTTTAATAATTCCGGTAGTTCTGTCAAAGTTTGTCATTTCTCTTTGTTTTGCTGTACCGTAGGTTGGATGTCACACCAGGAGACCGCAGAGTTGTGGACTATTAAACAAACAACTTCCGAAGGAGGCCATATATATTATGATCCCATTTTACATGTTTGTGTGAGGGGAGGGAGTCAGTGACATGTGATAGATCTCTACTGTTTTTGCAGCTGGTCTGTGCTGCAGCATACACACGTGTGCACGTCAAGGCTCCCAAGCTTCTTTCTTGCTCCTCAGTGAGGTGAACCAGAACTTTGGGTTTACCGCCAGCTACAGTGTTTAGTGCATCCGTAGTGTTAACACTTACATTTGTCTTGCTTTTGTTCTCTTGCCATCATTTTCTCATCATGGAATGTCACCTGTGACTGTGAAAAGATGCAAGTAGGGCAGCTGAGAGTCATCCTGTGTTTTAGGATAGCACATCTAAGAGTGAGGCATTGCAGACTCTGGCTAATTCCAGACTTGGAAACTACAACATGCCTTCCTGAAGGCATTGACATAATTCTTCTCCTTGTTATTTCCCTGCTGGTGGTGCCTTTGTGTGTGATAGCACACTTGCTTCTCAGCCTGTTTGCTTCCTGTACCTGACTGTAGTACACTTCACAACTAATAACTCATGTCTTGTGCTGGTTTGCCTTTCTGAAAATAGCCAAGTTGCTTTTATAGCCACAAGATATACACAGGAGCTCTTTTGTGCTGTTTTTAACTGATTTGTGGCAGCAGCTACACCTGTCAATTGTATGCTGCTTGGCAATAATACATCCAAAAAACGCTTTGTTGCTTGTTACATTAGAAATTACATGGCTATACGGACTCCTGTAAAGTGATGATTGCGATTTTACTAAGTGTTGTCACAAGAAATTGGCGACTCCATAAATACTTTTTGTATACCTTTCTGGCATGACAAATAACAATTACAGGACATTGCAATATGCATCCTGTGACAGCTCATTGCACTGCTGAGCGCTGCCAGCTGATTACAGGAGTGTACTGGCAGCAGCAGCAGTATGGATGGGTACAGTGTGCTGTATTTCTCTAGTACTTTTCATCAGGGATGCTTTTGACAGATAGACACTGTCAGCACTTTGCACAACACTTTGCCTAATGGTAAAATAAGGAGAAACTCTCAGCAAGGCCCAACCGCTGCCTACCGGGGTGGCTTTCTGCAGAGCTGTGCCTCAGCCTGGCTTGTTGCAGGGTTTTATTCATGCCCAGCTACAGAACTTTGTGTTTATCCTTGCTGAATTATTTCACATCCCATTGCTCCAGCTTTTCTAGGCCCATCTGAACTTCAGCCTGTCCGTGAGCAGATAGCTGGTCCCACCATGTCATGTCATCTGCAAACTTGAAAGGAGGGTGCTTGCGTACATCCTCTAAATTCTTGGTAAAGACACGTCCCAGGTTAGACCTCTGGGGTACCTGTTAGCAGCCTGCAGGTGAGCTACCCCATGAGCATGACAATCCAATTGGGAATTCATCAAATCTGGTTTCCCACGCAGCCATACCTAATGACCTCACTTGGATACGAGAATATTGTGGGAGACAGATAGGCTGCCTTGCTAAAATAAGGTGAGGTATGGAATACCTGTCTAAAGTTAAGGTAAACGTTGTCAGTTTCTGTAGTCTTGTCCACAAATGAAGTCATTTTACTGCAGATGGCAACCAAATTGGTCAGGCATGACTTACCTTTGGTGAATCAATGTTGAGTGCTGCCAGTCAGCTGCTGCTCCTTCATGTGCTCAGAAATGTGCTCTGAGAAGACTCACTTGCTGAGGTTGGACAAACAGTCATAATTCCATGAATCATCTTCTTTAACTTTTTTAATGTAGTCTGGGTATTTTCTTTCTCCTGTGGCGAGGGATCTCCTTTAGCCTCCTTCACCTTGCAAAAATCAAAGCAGGTGGCCTAGAAAGGACATGGGCCAGCTTTCTCAGCACACTCTGATGCAGCCTGCCAGGTCCTATGGAATTCTATGGATCTGCTGATCCCAATCAATCCCCGCCTTTTCTGGCTGGGATTTACCTGGCCACCTGCTGCTCATTGTTCATTGCCTTCCTGAAACCTGCCTGTAGCCACAAAGAACAGGAAGACTTTGGTGAGGAAGAGTGAGGCAACGCAGGCACTGAGCGCCTCAGCTTTAGCTGTGACTGCTGTCCCCATCAACAGCCTCACACTCTTCTTGTTCAGCCTTTTAGGTCTGCACAAGCTGTTCTTTTACCCTTGAAATCCCTCGAGAGCATCCACTCTGATTTTTTCTAATGCTACCCAGAGCTGCTAGGAAGTGTTTCTAAATTCCTCATTTGAAGATTGTCCGTACTTCCACCATCTGTATATTGTTTGATGAGATGAAGGTCTTTTTGAAAATTTGGGGGCTTTTTTAGTAATTTCAAAGTGTAATAGATGATTGAATTGCTTTCCCTAGAGAAATCTACCGGTGGCTCTGTCTAGACTTCAGGACTGATCTTTAAAATTGCATCAATCCTTATTTCACTTCGTTTATTAAACTTGAGCATTTGACCTAAGTAGCTTACATTGCAATTCCCTCGACTGCCATTTTTTAAAATATTTACTGCTTCCCTTTCGCACACTGGCTGTAAGGAGGTTCATATTTTTCCTTACAGCTCAGCCATTTTATATCTAATCTTTCAGAACTCATAGGTGTTTATGTGGACTCAATTTATTTTTTACTTTTCAGCTACAAACTAACCACAGTACCTACTGTCCTGATGCCTTAGTCTAACAGAGGCTCTTTTTTTTTTTCCTCATAGGACGTGTTTTGGTCCTCTAGTAGAAGACCAATGCACTTGGTTTCAGGAAATGTTACATGCAGCATCTCACCTTTGATCACTCCATATATGTGCAGATTCTTTGCAGGTTCCCTGCTGAAGAGGAATGTGATCTTGTTGGAGAAAGAAGAGCATTTTTAAGGGGTTTAATACCATTAGTTATTTAATCCTCACAATTACATTTATTCCTTCCTTATAATTACTATATGTTATCTGATTAGAATTTAGCTCTTGGTCAGTGTTTTTCTAAGCTCATATGTCCGAATTTCAAAGGATTGCTTTTTTACTTAGCTAACATCTAAACCCTTGCCATTGAGCTCTATTGATTTCTTCTTCTCCTGCTTTCTGTTTTGTTCATGGCATACATATCCTGTGAGATTTGATTAGTTTTCTTCAATGCCATCCCCAGAACACCTAAGAATTCCTTTTTTCCCACCCCACAGGGCCATTTTCGCTAGCCTTCACATTTACATGTTTCAGAAACACAGCCTGGCATTTGATGGGTTTCCTACATTGCTGTTTGTATTTTCTGTGTCTGCAATAAGCTTTTACAATTTGCTTTTGCATTCTTTAAGACAGCATTGAGCTCCTTGATTGTCCTTATGTGTCATCCACTAGATTTGTGAAGTTTATACACAGTTAATTTGTGCTGGGAAAGCTGTAATGGGTTTTAAGCAGTAGACATATTGCAGTAGTTACTTTAAAATTTTAATGAGTGCCATTAAAGAATCAAAGGTACAGGAGAGCAATTTTACAGGAAAGGAAAATAAAGGCCAAGAGGTGAGGAAACTTTAAAGGGTTCTAATACACAATTTTTAATTCCAAAGCAGGTTGATCAAACCCCATTTAGGATGCTTTAGAAACTTCTAAAATGGTTTATTTTTCTGGTTTCTAGAGAAGGGTATGACTAGATAACATGTAAAGCAGAACAAATTTATTAGACTACACAGAATGAACTGTGATGAAAAAGCACTTCCTGAAAGTACAAGAGAAATCTTCTTATTGCTGAAAATAATCTAGGATGTGACCTATGTGATGGAGGCACAGTTCAGCGCAGGAGCACCACCACCGAGCTGCCTTTCACAGTGTAGGCCAGGAGCACACAGAGGTGCTCAGCCCAGGTGCTCTGGACTGGATTTCATGGGTTCTGGTGCTGACGCCAGCTCTCCACAGCAGGGTGTGTGTTTGCACTGTACTCCTGTTGGCAGGTACCCAACTGCTGTAGGAGTCCAATGAGTTCTGAGGGACTCCAGTGCTCCCTGCCGCTTCCTTGCCCCTACTCAAAGGAGCTTGGCGTTCCCCAGGATCCTCTTACTCCTTCTGCTCTTTTTTCATCCATTTTCACTTTTTCCACCCTTTCCTTTCACTTCATATTCGTCTTTGTCCCTTAAATCATAAAAACAAATTTTCAGTCTTGCTTTATCTTTTAAGAAAAAAAAAAAAAAAGGAAAAGAAAAGAAACAAAACAGAATAAAGTGTCTTGACAGCTGTCTTGCTCTGTGCTGCCCTTTGTTTGCCTGCAGCTCCTTCCTCTTGAAAATGTGGATTAAAGTCTCCTGTCTCTTTTTCTTCACCAACAATTAAGGTCTCTCCAGGATCTCTCAAGGCAGACGGATATTCCTTATGGCACCGTCTTGGACTCCGCAGTGTACGAGCACGTGCGAGTGAAAGGGATGAACCCCTTTGAGAGGGACAGCATGTATTCCCAAATGTGGCGGATGATGAACAGGAGTAACGGCTCGGAGAACAACGTCCTGGAGTCGACTGCAGGCATCCAGAAGGTACTGGCATGTTTCCTTTATGCTTCCCATTGGAGATGCTCTGTGTTACACCACATTTGCTCGGTTGCTGCTTTTAACTATGAGGGATACATTTGCACCCAGGCGGTGATCATGCCTGGAATGGTTTTCTGAAAGCCCTTTGCACTGGCACGGAGGATTGGGACTTCTTAGGTTTGTAGCATTTAATAGCATTTTAATGTGTAAGTACTAGATTGTTTGCTCCGAAAAGTATTTGCAGGTGTATTTTTAGGGGATGGGTGCGTTTGTCAGGATGCAAAATGGGAATAGAATCACTGGGCTTAGAACCTCAGAATACAAGACATTGATTATCTTATTTTTGTAGTCCCCTGACACTGAAAATCCTGGCTTTCTGTTGTAGCTCTGGGTCATGTTTGTTTTGAGAGGGGAAGGCAGGAAATGATCTGGCTTTAAAGAAGACTCTCAAAGCCACTTTATGTAGTAGGTTTGGTGGTGGAAAAATACTTTGAGAGCTCTTTGTAGGCACAGTTGTGAATGCAATAGTTCCCTCCCAATTTCTGGCTGACAGCTACAGCTTTTATAGAAACACTAGTCCATGAAAGGATTCAGTATAAGAGTCAATATAGGTTAATGAGTGACTGTGTACAAAATTTTCCCCTACCACTGTATCTTTACAATCAGGCTTCTAAATTAAATCCAAAAAATATCATATTTTGCTGACTTTCTTTTAAACTTCAGAATGTGATGATTTATTAGAGAAAATATCTCAATTTAGAGACCTCTAAAAATCCAGAGGAACTCTGCATTTTGTCTCCACCAAAATCGATTGGCCAAGAAAACCTGGAATTTCTGGGGTTCTCACTCTAGATAGTAACAAGAGAAAACAGTATGTTAAGAAGAATGATGAAATCATTGGTGAGCTCTTGATAATAAAAGAACTACAAAATAACAAAGATTATTGGAGTTTTAAAAATCACCAATCCAACCTCTGGATAACCAGGATCATATTTTGTCCTGAAGGACTAAACAGCATAAAAGAAGAGGCAAGAGAGGCCCTGGGAAACTGCACTTTTGAAACCCCTTTAGATAAAGTCGTAAGCTGAAAGAGCAAATAAAAAGGATCTGAAGATTTATTGGCTAGAGGAAATTGCTTTTTTTGAGAAAACATATTTTAGCTCAGTTTGTAAGTGGCTGATAAAGCTGGGGTTTGCCTTTTGTATATATAAAAAAACCCAAAATCCTTCCCTTCTTCTGGTTTGCCTTTCCAAGTTATAAAAAGAGTTTCGGAAGGATCAAAAACCAGAGTACATCAAACACAGCTGTGCTGACTAACAGCTTTTAGCTGAAAAAAAACAAATAAATGGTGTATCCTGCTGGCAGGTAATTCCAGGTTACAGTCATTGATTTCTCATTCCTGGAAACATGGCAATTGCAGTCCTAAAACCTACAAAACCAGAAAGATCTAAGTTCGTAATTTCCCATGCTTCTGCTTCCCAAGAATAAGCAAATCATGATGTCAAAAAACTGAGTTGTGCCAAGTAAGCAAGCCAACCATCCTCCATTTTTAAAAAAACAGAGGTCTTAGGTGTGATTTTAATGAACATACACATCTATCTGTGTATGCACAATTTCTCCCCTTCCTTCAATTTACAGGAAGAAATTACACAGAAAAAGATTATTTGCCAGCTGCTGTTCACACAGAAGCTTTTGGGAATTTGTAGTTGGCCTGCTTGGGAAGAAAGCTGGATGAAGAAAGTGATGCTAGAAGCTAATCTTAGGCAAGGAAAACTAATACTTTAAAAGGCATCTGATAAAAGGCAGAGATTATAATCTCTGTAACACACTTCAAAAAATGAAAACATTCGTGAAAGAATTCATGGGTCCCCTTGGCCTATTTATATGCTCATAATGCTCTTCAGAGTCGTTAATGAATTTAACTGACCACATCAGAGCCATTAACCTGATGATAGCCCTGGGCAAGCTAGACCGACAGGTCTTCCTGTGTGCCTCATTTTGTTTCCACCATTCATCAGCACTAAAGCATGACTGAACAGCAGTTTGTCCAGGCTTTGCAAGGCCATGGCCTCGGCACACATTCCTGGAATGCCAAGAGAGACAGTAGAGACTTAATGAGTTCTAACAAACACGTATGAGGAAAGGGATTTCCACTCAGCTGGGTAATGACAATGAAGGGATTGGGATAGGATGGACCACCATCAGAGAGAGGTGTGCAGGAATGCAGTGGACACTCCCATCTTTAACAACACCCCTGGCTGCACCACCGCAGAGTTTTAAGGGAGTTTGCAAGGAGACTTCACAGAAGATGCTTCCCCAAATATTTTTGTAAAATCATAAAAGTTCTCTGGCTTTGTCTTGCTTTTATTCTGACAACTCCGGTGGCGCTGGCACTATTTTGTTGTGAGGAAAGTAGCAGTCTAATGCTAATGTACACATAAACAGGGGGAAGGGGAGAGGCACCAACCACTGATTCACTCAGCGCATCACCCCTGTCACTCAGCAGGGCTTCCTGCTTGCTGTACCAGGGGCTTCGTAGGGAGTGGCACCTGTGTGAGTGCAAGCACAATGCAGCCAAATGACAATGATTGCACAGCCCCACTTTGCATCAGGCATTCTGCAGCTTTGATCTGCTTCTCCTGGCAGGAGGGCCTGGGCAGGCAAGAGAAATAATATGGGAAGATCATGCCATTGTAAGGTTTCGGGTTTTGATATTTATTGCTCCTGTTCCTCTCATAAATCAGGTGCATACATACCACCGTGTGTGCTCCTGTTCCGTCCATAGTGAACAGCTATAAATACCACAGGTCCAGCTAGAGAGCAGCTGGATAGATTTACCCTGAAGAGACGGCAGTTTTAAATACCTCAAACAGGAGACAGCCTGAAAAGCACGGGCACTTTAGATATTTTCTTCCACTTATTGTCTCTTCCTTTCTCAAAAGGCAGAGAAAATCTGTTGAAGGTCTGAATTTAAGGTAGGGAAGCGCTCAGTTGTTTGTCTTCCTGCACTGTCAAATCAAAATGGATGGGGAGGTAGCTGGATTTTTATATAAGCTTGGATTATTTGGGAGAATATTCACTTTTATCTCCCCTTTTTCTTTATTATTCCTAAGTGTTTCATGTGTCTCAAATTGATTTTCCTTTTTTTGCATAGGTTATGAAATATGCATCTCATTCCGTCATAGGAATCTCTATTTTTGCGGAAGTTATTTATTCAGAGAGGATTTACAGAGGCCTAAGTCATGCCTGCTTAAACATTCATTGAGGACTCCAAGAAAAATCATTTAGGCTTAAACATATCACATTACATACCTCTTTATGTCTTCTTAAAAAGCACATTACCCTGCTTAATCCTCTACAAGCACCACAGGCTTTCCTACCCTTGGAACTATTCCCATTTAAAATATAATGAAGCGCTTCTATTGTGCCCCTGTCTGCTCTTTCTTCCCTGGAGTATAATAGTGCCTAATGCCCTATCCTACCCACCTTGTTCCTCTGAACATGATGCCATAGCCTACAGCATCTTCATTTTTCTCAGTAGTACAGAGTGGAAAATTCCTTTCCCAGGCAGAATCTGAATGCGTTTGAAACCTCTTCTGTCTGTTTAACTCCATCTGAAAAATATTTAGCTGCTAAGAGACATGTGAATTATTGTCAGGTGAAATAACGCTTCTGGACGGTGCATTAAGAGAAACTCCTTGTAGGCTCATAGTACTTCCTTTTCAACTTGCACACAGTATCAAAAGGAATTTAGTCTTGAGATTTGGATGTTCTTGTGATCCTAATTGCAATGCCAGTGGAAGCATGCTAGCAACTGCTCTGCCCATTTGTTTTCCCTGGACACTGTGGATGGCACTTTTATCCTCCTGAAAATGCAGTAACAGTAAAAATATTTATGAATAGACCACAACAAATCTCTGCTAAGGTTATTTGTATGGGGAAGGGAGGGGTAATAACAATGTGCAATTCTGTGCTAGAACAAATTGTTAATAACTGACCATGGATATCTAAATTTGGCTACAGCAGTAGTGACATCATGAAGACTTATCTTGATGGGCCAAAAGCCCTCCTATATTAACCAATTATCCTGCTATACTCACAAATTTGCCATTGGAGTTGCCATTTTTGTGGCAGATACACTGATGACACCCCAAAAAATCTAGTTAATGTGTGGAAGTCCACACATCTGTGTTGTGAACGTTTCTGACCGTGGAGTAGCCCAATGAAAAGACACTGAAAACAAAAGCGAACCAAGACAGATTTTTGGGATACTGGATCTGTCCCATGATTCAGCAGTTTGACAGTGGCTAGGAAAGGGATAGGAAGCAGAAGAGGTGAGAGCATATAGAAATGCTGGGACAGTTCTCTCGTGTGTCTGAATTCACGACCAGAGCATCAGCTGCGCTATGCAGCTGTTGGTTAGCAGGCCAGTTATCAACCCAGACACCAGTTCCCTGCTTCCCCTCTGCCTCTGGAGCTGATCTTTTTTGGGCAGATGAGAGGTTCTGTGGCTGCTCTACAAGTAATAAAGTTAACAAGTACCCTGAAGACCTTGATCCTTTCAGCCCCACAGCTGAAGGTGCAATTTGTCTATTTTGCAATTACTGTCTCCTGTACAGTCCATGATTTGGAACTGGCAGGTGCCTTGGAGTACCAAAGGCACCGACTGCCTTTACTTTGTATTATCATGGGTGGTCGGGCTATTTTTCTTCCTATAATCCTGTGTATCTTTACTACCATATCTGGGGCTTAACAAAAACTTACAGCAGTGAAAAAATAGAATCCTGACCAGAAACCACTACAAACACAGTGTGGTGCTACCTTCGGGCATCATCCAAAGGCTAATAGTTATCTGGGTTAGCTTAGGAGCTCGGTGTATTTGGGAGGTACAATAACTGGTCCGTGGCAGTTAACAGAGCATGAAGCAGATTCTGTGCATAGCTTTAAAAATTAAATGCAAAACTTTTCCTGCTACCACCTTTTCTCAGAATTCAAGGAATGTTTAACAAAAGGCTTGCTCTCCCTCATGAACATTTCTGAGTATATAATAAGGTCTGATTTAACTTTGACTTTCTAGGGAGTTTTCACAGGTTTTATCTTGAGTAGAACACCTGTAAAAGTTATTTTCTGCAGAGTTGGGCTTTATTCAAATGAACAGATAAGTTAAAATTTGAGTTAGCCTACACATCAAGAAATGGATCTACATGGACACGTGTTCATCCAGCAACTAAGCAAGCCAACTATTGCTGTATTCCCTTTGTCTCCAAAGTTTTCTGAAAAGTTTGTCTGAGTTCATCTTCTGTTTCATCTTAACGTGCTACTGAATGTACCTCACCATTTCTGCTCTCTCTGAAATGCCACCCAAGTTACTCATGGCTTCTGTTCAAAGGTCAGTCTGCATAGCCCGACTGTCACTTTAACAGCTCAGGTGGCACTGGCTGCTGTCCTGCTGTGCTGCTGTGCCATTCTGCCTTCCATGGCTGTCTTTTCTTGCTCTCTCTGTCATCTCTCAGTTCTTTTGGAGAACTTTCCAGACCTGTTCTGAAATGTCTGCGGGCCATCCTACATCCAAGACTGCAGTCTTTTCTATCTATAGCTTATCCCTGTCCCTCAAGCCCAAACAAATTGACTCTACGGACACAAATTGCAGTTTTATTTCTTCATCTGAAATAAAATCTGTGTGTTTTCTTCTGCTGTCTGTTCATGTCTGACCACTAACTTAGTTTAACCTAAAGCTTACAGAAACTGGCTTCATCATCTTTAATTTTCTTTCCCGTGGTTTTCTATTGCTGGTGTATCTATTGAAGTTTTGGCAATTTACTTTCCATACCACGTCTATGATTTTACCCATACAACCTCCAGCCTGTCACTTCAGTAGTTTCAAGTGTTATTTTCTGGAGCCTCTATAAAGAATTCTTTTTGCATTCAGTTCCATTGAGAATGCCCCTGGGTTTAAAAAAAAATAAAGGTTGCCTTGACTTTCAAGGCCTTTCATGGTGAATTCTGACTCTCCCTGTAGCTTTCTCGTTTCTGAATTGGAAATCATTTGTGTGAGCTTCCAGTGCAACTCCTTTTCAAGCAAGCATTTTTATGCTTTCTCTAAGGACTCCTCTGTAAGGTATGTTTTCCCTCAAGACAGTAATCTTGTCTTTCCTTCAAAATCCTTAACGCTCCCCTTT
The DNA here is from genome assembly GCA_013397935.1 of Dasyornis broadbenti. NCBI lineage: Eukaryota > Metazoa > Chordata > Aves > Passeriformes > Dasyornithidae > Dasyornis > Dasyornis broadbenti. The sequence goes on along the minus strand of VZRN01003035.1, from coordinate 2,091,926 downwards.
GTTATTACACTAACAAAAACCTTGACAACCATGTCTCTGGTGTGCTATGATTGCTACCATCAGCTGAGCAGCTCTGTTTTGTTGCTTCTTTATGCTCTTTCCGTCCCTTTGGTTTATTTTGTAGCTGCCAAATCAGACGGGAGAGGAACACACATTATAATAATCTAAATACCGGCGTAGATGGGATGTGGGGGAAACCAAAGAACTGCTGTACCCCAGAATGAAGTAAATTAATGAACACCACCATTATCAGATGAAGAGTACTGCTCAAAAAACAACCTCTCTATGCCTGACCTTTCAGCCTTCATCCTCAAAGGAGAGCTACAGCCTAACTTCAGAAGATGAGCATGGGAACTAAAAGCTTACAACAGCCTGACACAACATAAAAAGATAGGGGGGAAATAAGATTTTACTGAGCAATTGCTCCTTGTTATTTCTCAATTTCTCCAGATTCAATGGCGCCAGCTACGTGTTTCTTTTGAATTTTCTCATTGATTAACAGCATCATTGCATTAGTCTCATAGGCAGTTTTCTAATCTTGAAGTTTTCTGCTTCTTTTCAGATGTTTGTTTGCCTGAAAACCTGGTTATTTAGGGCTCTCCCCGAAGATATATCCCATCTTCTATACAAAGATAATTCTCTCTTGAAACCTTGCTTCACCTTGATCTGTCAATGGCTTCCGATATACTCCTATCTTGTGTAACTTGAGGTGCCTAATTTAGTTGTCCAAGTTTCTTTCTTTGCTATTGTAGACAGGCAATTTTCTTCTCTAGAGAGTGGTCAGAAGGGCCCAAGCTAAGAGCCTATTTTTCTTGGTGGCTTATTGTATACAGTACCTACCAAACTAAGATCATATTCCATGGCTAGAAATGGCAATAAAAATAAGAAACAGCAAAATATACTCTGAGGAACTAATTTCACTTCAGTCCTGTAGAACTGCATTTTGCAGAGAGCTAAGTCCAGACCTTTCAGCTGGAGAAAGGATAGATGGCAGCCCTTTGAGGAGTGAGCATGGGATGGGGGAGTGTCCCCATCCTTCATCCTGATAGCCAAATGCAAAGCTAAGTACTTCATACCTTAGCTATGTCGAACCCTGTAGTCATCTTTTTATAGGGCAAAACAGTCCAGAGGAGGAAACTTCCTTTGTGAGTGGAGATTTCACTTGATGTTCTTCTGATGTAGAACTGGACTAATTAAGATGGGCTCATGAGCAAAACATCTGGAGTGTGTCTGTGCCCTGATGGTAGGAGACCAGCTCTGTAGAAGTGTAAGGGTAGATGCCACTGTAAGGGCCAAGGGTGCACTGCCAGGCACCCTTTGGTCTAAAATAAATGGTCTAAAATTTGGTCTAAAATAATCTTCATGCACGTACAAAAAGTAGAGCTAATTTTTTGTTAAATAGCCCCCAGTCCCTGGCTGTAGAGACAACAAATAGGAGTTCCCTTTTTCGTTTTGTTTTTGGTTGGTTGGTTGGCTTCTTTTGCTATTTCTGGAGAACTCTGGATGTGTCTGATCAGTAGGGAAGGTGGGAGCACTACACTCTGCTGGTGAGTGTACCTCGACCACCACATGTGGAGTAGCTGCTACGTATGTGAGGACTTTGAATTTTCTGATGCCTTTTTCTGCTACTGAGCACTTTGGGAATTGCTGCCAGATCAGTATATATCCCCATTTGTTCCCATGGCCCTATCACATCTGAATACCATAATCCCAAGCATTATATATGGCAGACTTTAAACTTCTGAAAAACTAAGCAGCATGAATGGTGCTTTCATTTGCACTGGCAAGTGATTAATTGTTGAAATTCTGAGTTCTGTCCTGAAGTAGGGATTTTTACAGGATAGAAAATTCTGGAAAGTATCAGGGAGTAAGAAAACTGACAAACAGGAAATAATTTAAGAAAAGGGATGCATTTTCAGCCAGTGGTTGAAAAAGCTGAGCATGAGCATGTCAGGATAACAATCACAGTAAATTTTTTTTTTTTTTTTTTTTCTGGTATTGTTTGTTGCCTAATTTTTCGCAGCTGGTGACACTCAGTGTTAGGGTGGCACCTGTTAGAAAGGACAGTATAAACAGAAAAGGATACTGAACCCACCCCTACAAACGAGTAGCTTAGTTTGTGCATATTTGGATCTAACAGAGCAATGCTGTTGTCATATTCTATAAAAAAACAGATTTGTGAGCATTTACTAGGTGATGAGTGCATTTATTATGCATTAGCCTGGGAGAGGTGTGAAAGAGAAACAGCTCTCCTGGGTGCTGTTACAAACCATCTCCTGAGTAACATACAGGATTTATTAAAGAGAACAAAACTGGAAAACACCTTTACTGACATATTTGTAGCAAAATGGAAGTTCTGCTTCACATTGCTCTCTCAACTAAAACCAAAACCAAAGTATATCAGCTGCAGAGGCCAGGAAGGGTTTGGGAGATGCAGATTCTTTGGGGCAGAAAGGTACTGAGGGTGAGCTTTGTAAGGTCTCAGTTGTTATTTGGGCCCTGCTGCTAGAGTGGTGTTGGTCCTGGTGTGACATCCTACAGTGAAAACACATTGGATATAATTAATGAAAAAGCAATACAAGGAAACTTTATCTAGATAATAAGTGTTTGTAACTTTTTCCAACTCGTAAATCTACCACTAATGCTGTTGCTAAAATTTTATATGCTACCTTCCCAGGCTCTTCAATCTATGGCATTGCCTCTATCTATGGCAAAAAACGTTGTGACCAACAGCTTTAAACGACCAAAACCTGTATGATGAGGGATGAGCAAGCTGTGCTGAGGTGCCTGCAGAGCAGTGAACCTCCTCCTGTGTCAGCAACTTGTGGAGGGATATTCCTTTCTTTGGATTTTTGTGTAGCACATACATTGCTCTTTATTAAACAAGAGGGACTCCTAATGGAAGTTACGAGCTCGCAGGCATATGTTTTCCTAGTCTGGTCACATCAGATATGGGCCACATCTGTGCAACCTATAGGAAAGTAAAGCTTGGGATGAGCGAAATGTCCTGCTTGAAATGTCCTTACTTCTTCAGGTCACTTCTTGCAGGCATTTTCCTGTGGGAGGGTGACAAAGATTTGAATTTGTGCAGTTTGGATGTAACAAAGGGGATGTGTAACTGCGCAGAGAGGTGAAGGGTGGAAAGAAGAGACGAATCAGAGAGCTGGGGAAAAGTTGGAGTAGCTGTTATCCAAAGAAAGAAAAGCTCTACAAAATGCCTGACAAAGAAGAGTAGTTTGGCTTTTGTAGCACTCTTGTTTGGCTACAGGGGACACAAAAGTTATCAGGCATCTGTTATTCTGGTCCTGTGAGCTCTTATTTCTCCATTTTATCTCCATTAACTTTGTGCCTTTCCTACAGAAGTTCTGTAACATTTCTAGGTTCATGAAGATTAATAACACCACCCTCCCAAGAGTGTCTAGGGACTACACAGACTCCTACGCCGCTCCAGCAACCTCTGCTTGTTCTTTTCCTTCTGAATTCTCACTTCACTTTGCTTCTTCCCTCTTACTTTTTCATTTGTCTGCTTTTTGACCCTCTGTCCCTTCTGTTTGGATAACAGCTACTCCAACTTTTCCCCAGCTCTCTGATTCGTCTCTTCTTTCCACCCTTCACCTCTCTGCGCAGTTACACATCCCCTTTGTTACATCCATCGGCTTACAATGTTTCACTGTTGATGTGTGCAACAATTGCCATTTGCAATCAGATGAAGCATTCCCAAACTCCGACTGTCGCTTTGAAGCCCAGTTGCAGGCTCACAGTGTGCTGGGCTGCTCTGGGGATGTATCACACACAGACGAGGGAAATGCAGAATCTGTCTAATGATCAATAGATGGAGGCAGGAGAGCACACTCTTGCTCCAGGCACAGAACTTGGTAATGCATTCATTTTCTTGCTTAAATGTTCCCAGCTATCATTTTTGTGTATTAACATATTTTAATAAAACCCAAATACTTTGTGATGCATTAACAAATGCAAATGATGGGATTTAATGTAAGGTTGTTTAAAGGATATATGCAACAGAAAAGAGAGATGAATAGAAATAATAAGAAAGGCGGTATATAAAATCTGCTTTGTGTTCCAGCCTTAAAGCATGACTTTGACTATGAGGCTGCAAGTCTAAAATTGTGAGAGAAGGATAAGAGGTAACAGAGTGATCTTGTTTCATGTGTTTGGAGCTGCTATACCAATCATTCATAAAACAGTTTTGATAGCTTTAGATAATTTCTGTTCAACAACTTGTTACTAAACAAACAAAATGTCTGTTCCAGAGATCAGCAAATGTAATCGCAGAGAGTAGATCTGTAGCAAGTCTCCACTGTAATAGTTCCTCGTAAAATGGCTCCGAATTTTTTCATTCTAGTACTGTTACAGCTGGAAGTCATAGGAAAGAAAACATGGATAGATGAGGAGAGCCTGCATCTGCTCCGTTAGCAAATTTTTACAATATCATCCCTAAATAGTCAATACGTTAATAAACATATTGGTAGGCGATGACATGCTAGCGAAGCAATAAGTATGGTGTGGGAAAATTAAATTGCAAACTAAAAAGTGCTAGCAGAATACTAGCACTTAGGAAAATCAACATTTCTAGTCTCTAATACGTATAAGTATCAAGTCTAAATATCAGAATGTGTAATTAAAATAGATGATTGCCCTTAAAGTCATTCTAGTCTCAAAACAGGAGAGTTTAAGATACCATGGAGAAAAATAAAGCACAGAAAAATGTAATTTTACAAATACAAAAGAGGAATACTATGCATCCCCGAAATGGTGGTTGTTTTACAAACTCTGGGTCTGTGCTTCTAAATACCTGTGTGCATTTAATTGCATGTACAGGTTTTACAGCCAGAGAGATCTCGAATATCTAATCTGAAAACACCTGGACTGGAAGACTAGAGACCGAGCAGACTTTTGCTGCTGGATCCTTTTGACAGTCATTTCACTGTATATAGTGGGAAATATTCTAGAAAAACTGCATTTTGTTGGAAAGTATCATTTTATTGATTTACTTCAATCAATTCAACCTATTCATTTATTCACAGTGTTATGAGAAAAATAAAAATAAAAAAAAAAAGGTTATATTGTGTTAAAGGAGGGAGAGAGGAGAAAGAGGACCAGTCTGAAGCAGATCAAGTGGTTCAAACTGAAAGTTGTTATACAAATGTAATTGCTGTCCTGCTAAGAGGTGTGCCAGAACTTATGAGTATCTTCTGTGGGCTTAAACCATACTCATGCCAACAAAATCCTGGGGCTGGGATGTGGGGCATTATTTCTTTAAAGGAGAATTACAGTAAGCAGAAGGTCTCCTCTGCACATGTTGTCAGGCTGCACTATGGTCTGGTGTCACAACATCATCAGAGGCTCTTGGGGTGCTTTGCCTTTCCATCCTTATTGCCAGGTAGGCAAGTGAGCTTTCTTTAAGTGTGTCAACTGAAAATAAAGCTAAAATTCTTCTGTTAAATAAGCAGAATCTCTCCTTAGGCTGAGGAGTAGTTATAATTGGGGTTTTTCCACCGTTTATTCTCTTTAATTAAATTGCCATGAAGCAGTTTATGTCTCTTTGCATTTGAATTAGGTGATAGGGTTGTCCAGTTTGAAAATGTGACTACAATAAATGAGTTTCTTTTCAAGAGCCAAACTATGGGAGGAGAGGATTAAAGTGCCACGTGAAGTACTTTAAGAAGAATTTTAACCAGGCTGTAATCACATATCATTCTTCTATTTTTTTGCATGAAATAACTGCTCTAGATAGGCTGCACAACTCCCTTCCTGAATTACAATGTCAGGAGAGAGTTGTTTACTATTCCCAGCTTTAAAGCTTTCCCACGGCATGGGGGCTGATTGGTGTTTATGGCTGTTTGCAGAAGGGCTATTTAATCAAATAAAACAGACCCCATTCCCTGCTGGATGTAAGAGAGGGAGAGATATCAATTCCAGGAGCTGTATCAAGATGGGTGGAAAACACAATGCATCTGTAATGAAAAACCCAATAGATAAGCAGCTGTGTTATAAAAGTCTGTGAGGGTTCTGGTCATAGCATCAATCAAAGGGCAGAAGATTGTGTTGTTTTATCGCTCTGACCTCAGAGCAGGATTTCCTTGTAATGTAGTCATGGTTTGACCCCAACTGGCATCACAGCCCCACACAACCACTCTCTCATTCCCCACCACTTCAGCGAGGATGAGAGAATCACAAGAGTAAAAGTGAGAAAACTCATGACTTGAGATAAAGAGAGTTTTGTAAGTAAAGAGAAAGCCATACAGGCAATCAAAGCAAAACATGGAATTCGTTCACCACTTCCTACGGGCAGGCTCAGCCATGCCCTGGAAAGCGGGGCTCACATTTATTAGGAAGACAAATGCCATCACTCTGAATGTTCCCCCCTTCCTCCTTCTTCTGCCATCTCTATGTGCCGAGCATGATGTCATATGGTGTGGGACACCCTTGGGTCAGCTGGGGTCAGCTGTGTCCCCTCCCGGCTCCTTGTGCACCCCCAGCCTCCTCACTGGTGGGGGAGATGGGAGGAGCAGAAAAAACAGTGATGCTGTGCAAGCTCTGCTCAGCAATAATGAAATATCCCTATGCTACTGACTCTGCTTCCAGCACAAATCCAAAACATAGCCGATAGTAGCTATGATGAAGAAAATTAAACATGCCAGTTAAAACAAACACAAATCTTTTTCTAGCAGGAATTCTCAAACTGTGAGTAAACAAATCTAGGACACAGCACCTTCCCATTAGTGAGTCTTGTCTCTGACTGTCTCTAATACAAATTCCCAGGGAACCTCAAAATTTCTCTTCAATCTGCTATTCAGTCTTGGATGCAGTTCTTTAATACTCTGTTGTATAAGAGGTGGATGGCTAGGACATGTCTTGTGATTGATCCAAGGTACTGCAACATAACTTGGTCCAAAATGCTCTGAATTTGTTACCTCTGGAAGACACCAAAAACAATACTTTGTGTCCTGCAGCATGGAGAAACAACATGGGCTTGCATCCTAAACTGCACGTGGTAAGAAAAATGTGACAAATCCAAGATTGAAAGCCTTTACATTTTGTTTCACATGTGGCAGGAGTTCTGAGCATGGTTATATTTTATGTGACACTTCAAGTATGACCTTGAAATAAATGGGCCTCTCAATGGGCATGAGTACCCTGTCACCTCATTCATGGTTTTCACTGAGAACTGGTAAAGAGAGGACACCAGGCTACTCATCCCTCGTAGAAGAGAGGCCCACAGCTACTGCATGCTCAAAAGCAGAATTTGGCATGAAAAAATTAGGTGGTTATAAGCAGCAATATTTTCAGGATCAAAATTTGGCCTCAAGTGCTAAAATTTTTCCCAATTCATGTCTTTACATACAAGTTGTTGTATGAATCTCTTGGGAGTCCAAATGTTGTGGTCCACAGCATGGTCAGAAGGCAACACACAACAACGTAGGTGCACATCAGGCAGGTGTAAACAGCAAAGGCAAGAGTGTTTTCTCACCAATGGAAAATGTGAGCATTGTTTAATGAATGTTTGCAAAGTGCTTTCAGTCCTTCAGATTATGCTATTGTTAAACTGAACAGCTTTGATTATGCCATGCTTGTGCTGAAAGCTAAATGAAGGAGATGGTTTCCTCTAAACAATATCTTATTCCTGATTAGAGCGATCATTAAATCATTTCAGATCTAACAAAGTAAGCAGCAGATGGAACACAGCAAAGACAGCAGAACAATATGATAATTCAGAAGAGAATCAAACTAGGCAAATCCAGAATTAATTCAGAAGAGCTCATACCAAAATTCTGGCTAATGTAATGACTTATAGCATATTTTTGTGAATTACAACAGTTCTGGAAAATACTCAGAGTATTATTTTGTCTTTTCATAGATGCCAGTGGAGGTCTTGAGTTAGAGAATTGTACTTCTGAATACATCCTCCCGTGTAGTGTTGACAGTCTCCCCACCTTATTAGACACTACAGCGATTTTTCAAAATTTAGATGAAATTTAGTGGAGTGGAAATATCCACTAAGTGTGTAACTAAAGATCAAGTAAATTCATTGCATCTGGTGGATTTTGCTATGCTTCTTGCTGTACCTGTCTCCTCCCAATGTTTTCTGGCATTGTATTTATTCTGCTTTTTTATATATGTCTATTGAATTAAAGTTTTTCTAAAATGTAACATGAACAATGTACCTACAATGATACTTCATTGGACTTGACATGGATGTTGATTTGTAGGAATCACGCTTTTGTGCCTGAAGGGATGATATTTTCAGAAAAGCCCACGTGTGTGCAGTTGCATTGTGTACAATGTTTTCATAGATCTGCACACAGAAAGGAGCAGTATCTGCAGCCAGAGCATTGCACAGCTGCAAAGCTGTTTGTACAGATGCAGGCATGCAGCTGTTTTTCCTGAAAACTTGGTCTAGCACTTACCACCAGTGTGTCAGAAGCTGTGTGTAGCATCCTTTAGTATCTCCCTTAACAAGTGAAGAAAAAAAATGTGTTCATCATTTTCCATTTAAAAACCCCTACTGAAGGAACAAGGAGCATGCCAATAATATAGAACTGGGCAAGTAAATTATTATTTTTCTGTTTTGGCAGTCATTTAAGGCATTTCTCCACCCTTGCCACTGTGCTGGCAGCTCACACGTTCCTGTGCAATGAAGTACCCAATTTTTTGAAAGTCAGAGAAAAGCTGCAGTTCTTCCCCACATCTGGTATATATGAGTGCAATGTACTATTCTTCCCATGGGAGAGCACTGTAAGAGAAATTAGTTGTAAGTTATGTTGTTGTAGAAATGTAACTAAGAAACAACAGCAATTTAGATATTTTTCTTTACATAGACATAGTCCATCTTGTTTTTCAGTGACATAAATAAGACAGCACTGATGAGATGACATCTCCTAACAAGGTAGTGGCCTTTTTCAAGCTATCCCTGCATGGATGCTGGGTGATACCTACTACATATTGGATGAAGTGCTAGAATATCAGGTTCATAATTTTATGATGCTATTGCATGTGTTTTTCAAGTTCCTTCCATTTCAATTTCATTTCCCATTGTTTGGAGCTAACGAATGAAATTATTTCATTCACTCCAAGTGAGATGTTTACTGATGTACATGATTAGCTGGGCACTTAGCTGCCCACACTGCATGTACAAATACCTGATTTGCAAGTGCATTGTCTAAGAAAATCTCAGTTGGTATTCCTAATTCTAGCTGAAATGCTACTTCATTTTAAATTGGCAAATAAGATGATTACGTTGTATATACATGATTGAAATATTTTTCTGTTATGTAACTATTTTAAATCGACTTTTCTCATTACTCATCTCAAAGATACCTTGGCATTTTCATTAATGTGGTAAGACTAAAACAAGTATTTGATTTTAACCCAAGTGTATTCTATCTGTATACCCAGTGACACAGGGTATACACATCAAATTCAAATTAAGGTAATAAATAAGACTGGGTGACTAATTGCATTGTATATTTACCAAAGAACTATCTTTATTTATGATGCAATGAGATTTCTCAGCATGTTTTGTCCAAGTTTGAATCTGACAGGCTTAGGCAACTCATAAAGAGACCTATGTTCCCATGATTTATTAGACTTGCAGGAAATAGAAAGAGAAGCAGGAAATACAGTTGCTTATTGCATTAATTATTTCATTTATACATATTTAGATTTTTATAAGATGCCTGAAAACATGGAGCAAGGAAACCAGAGTGAGGTATTATTAGGGATCTATCCACTGGAATATTAGAGTAATTGAAACCGAAACTGTGCAAGGAAGGAGGTATGTTTATGAACAATTGTTTAACTTTAAAAGCACTAAAATTGCCAACATGCCAGGATATTTCCATATTGAAATATTACCTCTTTTTGATCAAAACATTTTTTTTTTCATTTTGAAACATTAATCCATTGCAAGGAAAGTAATTCAGGTTGACGTCAACTTTTTGGAATCAAATATTCTCCAGCTTGGATTTTTTTTACTGGTTTTGGTCCCAAAATTTGTGATACTTTTGAACTCAAAATCTTGAAATTCCTCGTGGAGGAAGACAACGAATTTCTGTCCAGCTCAGTCTATCACCTTGACCAAGCCAAAGTTCTGTGTTTAACATTACATCTCTGAATTTGTGTCAAGTGTACTGCCCAGGAATTTTCATTGATTCTTGTTTCAGGAGAAAGAAGGGATAAGAAATCTTTCATGAAAAATACTAGTCCTGAATGACTCCTCCAGCACAAGTGACTGTCTTACAATAATTAATTTATTTTCAGTTGATGTTTGGCAGCTGTTTCTCAGTTCTGTCATCTGTAAACTGACTTCTGGCATCTGAGCTATGGTATGGGCAGGTCAGGATAAATTAGAAGCAAATATAATGGAAGCGTGTGCCTTGCACTTCATTAGTTATTTACAAAGGTGTGCAACACGAGCATTACAGCCCTGGATAAGTGGAAATGCCTGTAGCCAAAGATGAACTGCTCCGTGTACATTTGAAGGCAGAGGCTCTAAGTATTTCACTCTGCAAGGGTACAAAAGCCCAACTGTCACCTGAAATTAGAGTAGCAGTAAACATACAGTCCCTAGCTGGGTATGAAGACTGCTCAGGTGCTGCTACACTGGTTTGGGTGCTGTCTGAGCTTGAACCTCCTTCTGGATGCTGTTTCCATCTTTACCTACCTTTGTATGTACAGAACTTGGGTGCCTGCTCCTTTACCTGGGCTTGCTCTTCTTGGCAGCCTTGGCTGCGCATTGTGAATGACCCTGACAGTATTCTTCGTATTCACTGTTTTCTGTGAGGGGTTTGACTTCCTAGTTTGTGACTGCAAGAATGGGCTGTAGGCTTGCTGCAGGGAGGACAGCAGAGACAGGAGATAGCTTCGAGGCTTACGGGGACCTTACGTGGCAAGTTGTTCTGTTGTGTCATCTTCTCAGTTGTCTGCACGGTGATAGCAAGAAGGCAGTCTGAACTGAGTTAAAAAAATATGACTGCACTGGTTTTCTTACCCCTCCCACAGCTCCTGATGTCTTCCATGGGTCCTAAACTGCAAGAGAAAGAGAAAACCTTATTAGCTCAGGGCTGTAATGTTTTACTTTCCTGTGAGTTCAAAGCGTTTTCTTGCAAGAATCAAAATGCATTCAGCAGTGGGATGTCCAAAGACCTGAGAAGCCAGTGACAAGGGATGGTGTAGAAGTATTTGGAATCTGTCTGTGCAGCAGCCTGAACTTACAGTCTTCCAAAAGAAGTATTTAGAGAAACCCTATGGCAGCCTTTATTGAGCTTTCAGGGAAAGGGGATGTCAGGTGTTGCTGAAAGGTTGAAAACCTGAAGGGGTTTGGACAAATCTCAGTTTACTTCTTTCCATAGCCACATGAACTTCTGCACTTAAGGGGAAGATTCACTGATAGAGAAGATAAGTGGTTTCATGCTGGTTTTCCAGAGGAAGAGGAAGCTTTTGAGACAACCAAAGTCTTTCTGAAAGCAAACTGATATGGAAGCACTGAGCCTCATAATCCAAACCTGTTCCTTCATGCTGCAGCCCAAGCTTGTGCAGGTTGTCTTCTGCAGGTTGTCAAAATGAGGGGAAACATGCTAAATTCCTGTGCAGTGTGATTTCAGAGAGGGGGAAAAGAGGGGCTGGGAAGCTTTTCTTTTGAAGCTTCAAGATGCTGTGTCTCGACCAAGCTGGCTCCATCCATATCTGGGCAGGAGATGCTTATCAAAAAGACATGAGTACAATGGTTCAAAAGAAGATAGTTAAATTCTTTTGTGTGAGTAGTGGGACATCTTGAATCCTATTACCACTATGAAAGTGGTCAAGGCTCCAATACAAGGGATATAAAAAACTGAAAGATAAGTTAGTTTCTTTAAAATAAGTTTCTAAAATGAAACTGTTATTTCAAATGAGCTTTTACTGAAGAATTTTTCAGCATCACTGGTAGTTTTGCAAAGACTATTCTTGTGGTTACAGTTCTTTTTCAACTTATGAATGGTTTTGATGAGTAGTTTTTTTTACTTTTAATGATTTTTCTATCCTTTCAATTGGTATTCAGTAAGTGTGTCTTTGAAAAAGGAATGCTGCCCAAGAATTGCAGTTAGGCTTTTATGCTAAAGAAGGACAAGATCCCTTCAGTGTGCATCATAGTGGATTGGTTTAATATAAAGAGGGTTGCTGTTTTTCTAAATTCACCTCTATTTATCTTCTTCATGATACTTTAATCCACTTTTTTTTTTACCCAAATGAAGAGTACTGACCCGTGTAAATTTCCTCATTTAAATGTTCTTTTATTGGGAATTAACTGCCACAAAAATATTAATTTATCAGAAGAGGGGAATCACTTTAGCAACATTTAGTTTAAATTTGTCTCGTTATTGAGACTGACACTTGGTTACCACAGATCTAATTTTCTGAAGTGCTTTCATATAACTTCTGTATATGACCTTCACTAGTGATACTCTTTAAATAATAAGCATTGCTATCTGCAGCACTTAGTTGTCAAAAAATAAATGAGAAGCTGACATAATAAAAAAATATATTGCTTCCTTACCTTTCAAAGGCCTGCTTTGCTGAGATTTACTTTTTTCTTCTGTGTCTCTTCTACCTGAAATTAATGTTTGCTGTAGCAAACCTGTGGTTCGTCAGCATGATCTGCTGGCTCTTTAGTGCTTTGCTGTGCCCACCACCCTCAGAAATGTACCTTCAATTGGCCTCCACTGTTTTGCTCTGCTTGTTTTCTTTCTTGTTAACTTACAAGATACCTTTAATTACAACGGCAAAATGAGAAGGCACCGAGCACTGGGAAGGTTCTGACACTGTGGTGCCCTCTAATTACAGAGCTCTCACACCTGAGTAACTCTTATTCTGGATGAATTATTCAAGGTCTGCTCAGTGTAACAAGTGAACATGTGATCATGAGGCTTTTCTCAAGAAGCTGATGGCAGGTTGCATATGAGGAATGAATACTTTTCCTGATTAAGTTTCATGTGTAACAAATACACATGCCATTCAAGCTGATACGACACTGTAATGAAAAATAAACTTCATACTGAAGAGGAGGTGAGGCTGGGATTTCTAACCTCTTCTTTCTTCCCCTAAGCTTCCAGGTGTTTCATTTCCTGCTGCTGTTTGCTCCTGGGCTCAGTGATGCTTTTAGAAACTATTCTGCACTTTTCTGTTTGAATAAGTACAAAGAATACATTTCAATATTTTTCAAATAGTGGCCCTTGAATTTAAATAACTTTCTATAGACCTTGTAAAATTACATACAAAAGGTGGTAGTACTAGTAGTAGCTGGTTGCCTTGATGACTGAATAGAACTTTTTATATATTTTTATATTTATATATATTAAAAAATGGGGAATCCAGCTCCTGTCTTGCACTTCAGAGAGCTGTTGGTCGGATTTGGATTCCCTGATTGCATGTCTGCATTTCACTCCTAAGTTATGCAGATTATCCACAAATGCCATCCTGCAAGGGAATGTGCGGCAAGAAGCTCCAAAATTGTACTTTGGATGTATGGAAAGATTTACTTCTGTAAATTAGTGGGGTCTATTCAACAAAGCTGGAATGTAAGGTTTTATTTCACTGGGATCCTAATAGAAGTCAGCTAGATTTGTGCCCTTTGTGAACAAAATCAAGACCTGAACCTTTGTCCCCTGAGGAAAACAAATTAGCAAATGAGAATTTTTCTGAAGACAGATATGATTTCTCCTACAGCCCAATAAACAGCAACATCATTGGTCTCTTGCAAGAGGATTACAGAGATGAAAGTGTTTCCATTCCCTTCCGCTGAAAAAAACCGTCTCTTGTGAATGCCATCAAGCTGTTTGCCAACATCTGACAATCTTAAAATCTAGCTCTAGGCTTCCACCTCAGATTTCACCTTTTCCCATTTTGGAGTACAACATCCACATTACGTTTAGCAGCTCTCACTTGTCTATTTGTAAATGTTCCTTCAATTTTGTCCCCTCTCCTTCATTCCGTGTGTAACAGCAGCCTTGGCAAGGCTGTTTCGTAGACAGGAGCGCAGCCCTCTGCAGTCTGCAGCTGCTGCACACTTGTTGAACATGACAAGAGTGTATTAAAAATTTAATTTATGTATTTATATGTGCCGAAGTATCAGCTCCACTCTGGTGGACATAGGTCTAGCTAGCAGCACTGGATGGTATCTTTTCCTCTATGGAGTCAGGGAAGTGGAATGGTACATTTTGGAGAACAGGACCCTCAAAGTGCTGCATGGAGCAGGTGAGTAATCACTGCTGCTGACTGGGTTTAGGTCAGAACTGGAACTGTTGCTGCTATGCTGTAGAAGAGTTAGCTTGTACAACAAGTAATGTAACTGACAACTTCAAAGGCAGGGAAAGGTGTACAGCTCGTGGAGAGGAAGGATGGCACCTGACACAAAAAGGAAAGGAGTAGAAAAAGCACCACTACTGTGTCTCTGGAGTGCAGGCACAGGGTGTTCAGAAAACGGGCTTCATCAGCATTATCTAATAATATTCAGATTTTTGTCCAGAAAATTAATATAACCTTAATCAGTTTAAACTTCAGATTTCCCTAGCCTTAAGAGTTCCATTTTTTTAAGAAAAGTTAACACATTTTATCTACAATGAAATATTTACAGGAGGTTTGCAGAAAAAATAACTGCCAGTTCTTTTTAACCTGCAATCCATTGTGTATTTTTTTGTCTTTGATGAGGATTCTTTGTATTTCTTGTATAGAGGCATTCAAAATATGGAAAAGATATTATCCAAGAATACAAGTATGAAAAATTGCAGCAATTGGTTGTTGTTTTCTTACAGTTATTTTTTCTGAAATTCAACATTGGCTAGACCTAGAAATGTGCTTTTAAAATGCCAGAGTTGTACACAAATGCATTATTCAGCTTACTCTGCATGAACGGGTTAGCTGTAACAAGAAATACTATCCACATCCCTCTTGGCATAAAATACGTGCATATGCAACAGTGTAATGGCTTTAAAGGTTTCCCTCTTATAACTCAACTGGTTTTTGGTGGAATCATCCAGGATAAATTTTACCTAATATCTACAGAAAAGGCTTTAGCAAACAAAAATTTTGTAAGTGCTCAGTGATAGAAAATAGAAATATAACAGCACTATAGAAATAGCTTTAACATCTATGTGCTGATGACTCCTGTGTAACAACTCTTTTCACAGTAACTCCTTCGGAATTGCTCACAGGACCATGAAGTCAAGTCAAGCATTTCTGTGCAGTACCACACCTCCCAGTTTCTCTTAATGACCAGTGTAGTGCATGAGTTCAAAATACCCTGATGAACAACTAACAGTTTCAATTTTGCTTGGGTTTGGTTTTTTTTTTGTTGTTGTTGTTTTTTGGTTTTTTTCTATGACAACAGATATCAGATACTCAAAAGTCTTTTTAGCCTCTGCCATAGTGACAGGCAGGATGCCACAGGGAAGGAGAGTGTAGTGTCAGCTCTCCATGCCCCGGTGGACTGGAGAGCTGGGGTAGCTGCAGAATGATAATGTGGCTGCCCTCCTACAAACGCTTCCCTGGCGAGCATGGGCTGCGTGGCCATGTGTGAACAGCATTCAGATTTGCCACCGTCCTGAGATGTTGTTACCTCTGCACGAAATGCCAATAGAATGATGAGGAAATGCAGAATCAGGGTCATTGTTCTTCTGTGAGTGCTGAGTTACGTGTATTGCAAGGATCCGTTTTTTTCCCAAGGAGATTTTGCTTTCATTTAGCTCCCTTAATTGGTGGATTTTAAGTTCCTTAACTTTTTCTCATAATGCAGAGCTGGAATTTTTGCTGTTGATTTTGAGGGCCAAAGTAGAAGTCTTCAGCATAGCTATTGCAGAGCTACAAAATATGTGTTTCCCATAATAAGAGGGACAGAGAGAAGGATATAAGTTTTCAATTGACATTTTGTTCTGAAATTCCCTTGTCCTTTTACAGAGAGCATCATCCCCTCTTTCCATAGTGTAGGTGCAAATCTGTGAAAAATCAGCAGTGCTCCAGGTATGTTATAACGCTAGCAAAAATTTATTATTAGTTCTTTAAGCTAAAACCAGTCTTAAGATGTGTGAAAGATCCCTGGGCAGAAATTTTAGACCAATTCTCAGAAGAATATGCTACAAAGGAAATCCTATACCTCCAGAGCCACCAGATAACTGATTCTCTCTTAGTGCAACAGGCGTTTCTCCCATGCATAAAAATTAAAAATTGGAGACAGTTAAAAAGTGCTGCCACTGCTCATGGGAGGGCCGAACTGATAGGTTTGCAAGGAAAGATTAAACAAAGCTGTATCCAGCTCAGCTAAGTAACAGAAAGATCCATCAATAATTGAAAGGTGTCAGCCCCAAAGAGTGAGTATTTAGAACTGCAAAAGCAAAAATACCTAGGAATGACCTAAGAAAGTTATATTAAAAGAAAAAAAAAAAAAATAGGTGGTAAGAATAAATACATTGAATAGCAATGAAAAATGTTAGACCAAGAACTAGTTCTCTAAAGAGAGGGCTTGCAAGCATGAAAGTTGTAACTTAGGTTTGCTCCATGGTTTTGAATTCCTCAGATTTGTAAGTGAATAGGGCAAAAATGCTAAAAAGGATGTATTTTAATGCATGGAGCAATCATGTGTTGAAGGTAGATGATGGGAATGATCCCTTCTGGCTCTTCAATCTCTTGTGCCCCATGCACTTTAACTGAGGGTCGCTGTGATCTTATCTATGAAAAGTAATGTCTTCGTGGGAACCTGAACTGTGATATTATCAGCTCTGCTCTGAGGATCTTATATATACCACTTCATCACAGATATTATTGACAGTAAGTGCTTTTACCACTTTTATATATTCTCTTTGTGAGTTGTTTTACAGCAAGGCAGCTAAATCAAGAGAATTTTTCCTGACCAGCTGAGCAGCTGATAAGTCTCTTTACAAGCACTTAGGTGAATTCAATGCACTAGGATGATAAAAAGGCGGGTTAGGACAAAAGCAGGTGTCAAAACATAACCCTCTGCTCTTTCCATCACCTCAAAGGTTATGTCCCACATGTAAAATTACGGGGGATTTGAACCCCACTTTTCCTTAATTCCTTTGTTCAGAAAGTCCATCTGATCCTTTTCAGGATTTATTTGCCCACTTCTGATCTTCTGCTTTTGTCTCCTGTTTTGCTCCCTTGTTCTCTGCACATCATGATCCTTTTCCAGGCTGAGTCATTATCCTTTTAAATTCTCCTAGGAAGGGCTTTTTTCTCAGTCATGCTATTTCTTACTCAAGTGGTGCCTGTAGGAAGATCAGAACAACCCATGCTAGGAAGAGCTCTGTGAGTGGTGGTGCCTATAGGACGAGCATACAAGTTGTATTGTTTGTTAATGGCGAATTAACTCCTATCCCTTATTCCCTGCCTGTTTAGATAGACCTAAACCTCCACTGGGAGGAGAGAAAAACCATCCTTGACTATTTTCAGAGCCTGAAGATTAAAACTGACCCAGTCCTGCTCTTGTTGTGTGTGTGTGTGTGTGTGCACTTTGAAAAGAATTTTCTTTATTCTGCAAGTCCTGTGGAGTCCACAGACAATACGGCTCCCTTTCTGCTCCAAAATCTGCACAAATCCTCCCCCTGCCATGCCTACAGATGGAAATAGGAAATATTCCCTTGCCAGGCCTGCAGCAAAAAGGAATGTGTCCCAAATGCAATCATTCCTTGTGCACTACATCTTGTGAGCAAGCAGACGGTGTGGCTTGCTTCAGTAACTTTTATATGTAAACAGTCTTTAAAAACATAATCTGCATTGTCAAAGCCTAATCTAAATGATGTACTGACATTGCTTACTTTGATATGCTGACTTGGGTTTGAATTCTCTCTGGATTGCCTGGCCCCACATGGCCTTTTTGTGTTTTGTTTACTTTTCACTTAGCTGTCACGTATTTATTCCCATTAGATGTACAAAGTCAATGGATTCAGCCTAGTTTTACAGCTTAGTTGGCTAATACAGCATAGGGAAAGCACTGAGTGAAGCCAAACAGAGGGGCAGGAAAAAAACAGTGTGATTCTTCAGGTCAGACATACAGGCCAACAAAAGAGAAAACTTGTAAAAGATCTGGGTCTGGTAGAGCAGCTAGAGATCACCTTTTTTTCAGAAAAACATGATTTGTCTGGAAAGCAGAAAATCATTGAAATGGGAAAGGATTTGTTTAGACTGAATTTCTGTTTTTAAAGACTTGCTTCTGAATAAATGCTGAAATTTTGTATATATCACATACATTTAATTTTTTTTTTAAATCTGGACTTGTTTCAAATGTGACTGGATGGGAAAATGTTACTTTAAAAGCTTTTCAGTGTAATGAGCCGCTTGGATTTATCTTTGTCAAACAGTTAAAATGGCTTACATGATCTTGCTCTATGAAAGTCTTTGAAGACATGTGAAAATGTCTCATGCTGAGAAAAGTAATCCCAAAAAAATCTGCTTGGTGTGATCTTACCCATAGAACTCATAAGACAAATGTGTGTTTGTGAAGCCTATCACAACTCGAAGCATGACTGAAATGTGGACCATGCTGACCGATGGTCTTCCCTCTGGATAGCCGTGCCTACCCTCCCATACTTCTCCCAATGGGAATACCTACCTTCCCTCTAAATGATTGTTTTTATAGCTCAAAGGAAAAACGGGGCGATTCCATGTGGAATTTAGCATTGGTGGAGGAGCTGTGGGGTTTCCTTTGTCAACTGAAAAGGGACAGTCCAGATTTCCTCCGTGGCACTCTTTCACTGATGGCACATTGTTTTCAGTTTCACATTCGCTTTTCTTCAGTTTCAGCCAAGGTGCTCAGCCCGAGCCCTTCACGGCACCACTGACCGCACTTTTGGTGGTGGCAGCAGCTGGGCACCCAAACTCCGCTTTCTTTAAAGAACAGATCGTGCTGAAACTGCCCCATTTCCGAGTGCACTGACTTCCTTTTGGACTTGGCAGTCCACAGTCTGAGCTTTTCCCTTGTTTACTGCAGGTGAAATACGGGAACTATGCCTTTGTATGGGACGCAGCAGTGCTGGAGTACGTGGCCATCAACGATGCCGAGTGCTCTTTCTACACAGTCGGGAACACTGTCGCCGACAGGGGATACGGGATCGCACTGCAGCATGGCAGCCCCTACCGAGACGTCTTCTCACAAAGGTAAGGGTTTGGAGTAGGAGGAGCAGGTACTCAAGTAGGAGGAGCAAGGTTTCTCTCAGCTCTAGATCCTTCTTTTAATTTAATTTTCCGTGAAGGAAAAACATCTTGTATTTGCAATCCACTTTATTTCTTGCGTAGGCATTCATTTTCTCTGAGACATTGAATTATTCACTTTTCTAGAAACTGCATTAAAAACACTTTGTGTTGCTCTTATTTGAATTGTTCTTGTTGCTTTGGAAAAACATTAATGAGACAAACTCAACTTCATTAGCAGGAAAATGAGGAAAGAGAGGCTTCATTTGTTATAGAGAGTCAGCATAACTCAACCCTTCCTGCTACAGAAGTCATTCCTTAAAGAAAAAGAAAGTGAATTTGGACACTGATGGGAAAGCTAAAGGGGATGAACAAGAACATTTGATGTTTCGGTGGAAAAACCCCTATTAGTACCCAGAAGCATAGATGCTTATCCCAATATTAATCATCTTTTGGGCTACAAAAGTGACACTTCTAGAGAGGCTATGGTACTATGTTTCTATTATGATCAAAAATACTAAATTAATTGTATGTATTGTGCCTTTGCAGTATTTGTGCTTCACTCCAATATTGGTTCCTATAAATCAATATGTTTGGTAGTTTTTTTTATGTTTCACACACTTTTTAAAAGTGTAATAACTGCAGTTTGGCGCTTAGGAGAAGATGTGGGCTAATCTCATGATCCTTTTTTCATTCTGAATATGTTCTCTCAGTCTGGTTTCTATTGGTTTGTGTTATGTCCATGAGGCAAAATTTGCAGTTGCTGCAATGGAATTTCTGTTGTGTGGTTGCCAGGTGAACATACAAAATATGCTTAATTTGGGCTGTTGCCTTTGCCTTCAGTCCAAAGACTGAGGTAGGGTGGAAAGTAGCCAGTAAGTAACACTGCAGATCCAGAGGAATCACTCTGCTCACACCTACTGCATGAACAGAGAAGACTTGGATCCTTTGAATCTGTTCCATGTTGAGTGTCATATGGCTGACTTTTGTGCTAACATAGCAGCAACATAAAAAAGTTGACAAGATCAACAAAAGTTTTATTTTAATGACACATGTATATGCTTTGTATATTACAAAGAGTATTAGAGGCAAATATTTACCAAATACTGTAATACTCTCGTATTCCAGCTGAGACCAGGCTGGCTCTGCTTAAAATCTCTGGCACTCTACTGTTTGAGGTCTCTATGCAAAACAAAGGAGCAGAATTCCTTCATGTAATTTTTCTAAGAAATTCTTCCAGCTGCTAGAGTTCTCAGGTGCTTGACAAGGTGCTAAGTCATCCTCTTCTCAGCCTTATCCATGTAATCTTGAGGACAAAAATTGGAAGACATTAAGGAATCTCAGAGTCTGTGTTGTTATTACGAAACACAGTGAAACCGCCACGTGACACAGCATGGCTCACACCCGCATTCTCCCTGCCCACCTCTGCTGCTCTGCAAGTCAAGGTGGATGCATCCAAACTTCTCCTTAGAGACTGCTCCCGGCAATGTTTATACACTGGGTATAGCTCTTGGCGCACGGAGAAAGTGGTTGTGGTTGGTTCAGGTAAGAGAGTTTCTTCTCTGTTGCAGAATTCAGCACATGGAGAGGCTGGATTACAACTTCTTCTGATGCACTGCCTTCAGCGGCTCCCAGATCATTGGTCTGAGCAGGCCTGACATTTCCAAGTACAATTTTATTTCATAAGAAAATTTCAGCTTTTCAGTGTATTATTATATCTTGGAGCTATAGGAAAGCAGAAAGAAGCATAAAAATTTGCACATATATAGGTATTTTTATCTGAGGATCTTCGAAGCAATACTTAAATATTAGCATCTTTCAGGAAAGCAAATGCCATTTCCACTTAATGCTTAGGGAATTCACAGCATCAGGAGACTTAAATGAAATCCCAAGGTCATATGTTGTCCCCTGGTGGAATCAGGGATCATAGGCACTCATTTTTGATTTCCTGCTGAAGTTGGCAGAGTTCAGGTAGATGAAAAAGGGATTATTTGTCAGATATTGGGCCACAGGAGGATCTGAATGGATACGCAGAACTTAGTACTGGTGAGAAAATAACTTATTACATTAGCAGGAATAATGGTTGAACAGAGAAATTGGAATTTGCTTGGAGCGATACTACCTCCTGGAGAATTTAGAGAGCCTGAGATATATGTTCTGAAAATATGTGTGCTGCTGTGCTTATTTCTGTATTATGAAAGCATATTTTATAGCATTTCTAATTATGTCCATAAATATAAATTTACAGTTCAAAGCAGTGAAAGACCACATAAGAAACAAGCGTATCAAAGAGAAATCATGCTTACAAGGTTTTGTTCTTAACACCCTTCTGTACTGTTCCTTAAGTTTACATTCATGTGGTTTTCACACACCATCCTTACATTTCTATCTAATGAAAAGGCTCAACAACTCTCAGCAGCTGCAGCCTGTATGCTAAATAGAGAGAGGGATAGATTCATTGTATAGGATTAGCAAATGTTCACATGAATATTTCACATTTTTAATGCAGCAGGGAACTGGATTAAAATATATTGGCATTTCTTGATCTTTCCCAAAATAAATATATTTAAGTGAAAATACAGGTCTTCTCTTTTAAGAGATTTCATATAAAGCCATAAGCTGCACAGTGTTAAATCCTTAGGGTGCAGCTGTAAAAGGTCTGGCAAGCTTACAGGAGATTTTGTTCTCCACGCAGGAAGCACAGGCACGCGTTTAAAGCTTTTCAGTACTTTTTCTGGACATTCAGGTGATTCCCAGAGAAACAGGAAAAGAGATACAGAGGTGTAAACACTCATCCCTTCTCTCTGAAGCTCTGGGGTGTGAGTTGCAGTCAAGGTAACGCTGTGGTAAAGTCTACCAGCAGAAAGCAGTGTAAAGAAAGTGGTCTTTGAGATCCTTCTTTTTCACACACTAAAAAAATCCCTTCTATGCCAAAAGAAAGGCATGAGCAGCAGGGAATGGCCTGAGTGCCGTATGAGATTGGCTTTTTGCTGTATGGGGATGGCAAAGCAGCCAGCTGGGGTCCCACACAGCACCTGTGACCAGCCCCTGCCTAATGCTTTCTCTGAAAACAAATGCTTTGGTCCATCCTGAAAACAGGTGTGTGGCTGTATTGCAAATAATATAGAAAATAATTTGGGTAACATTTGAAAGATGGACCCGTCACAGCATCCTGATGACTTCATTCATGTTGTTGCAGATGTTAACAAACACAACTGGCCATGCCACCATTCAGCCAGGTGGTGTGCTCAGGGAGACTGCTGTCCTCTTTTCTTTGCGACTCAGCCTCCAGGCAGCATGTCAGTTTTCTCTCTATAGACATTTTTCTTTCAAGATAATGACAGGGGCTGTAATAATAGAAACTGCCAAATTTGCGAGGAGAGCTTGAAAAAGATGTGTCTTTTGGTTCATGAGGAACTGTGTGGTGACACTAAATTTGACATCTGTTAAGAATTCTTTTCAGCCCTAAACTTTAAAACTTCCATTGCACCCCTGGGAGGCATAAATATAATTGCAGACACTTTTCAGAGTGTTTTATAGGATGTCTGTGCTTCCTGCAGTGCTGTAGCAGTGGCTCAGGCGCTGAGCTGGTGGCTGGCTTTTGGTGGGGGTCAAGGATGGCTGGCAGCAAAGTGCTGGAATCCTGTTCATGTCTCCACTTTCTCTGCTGGTTGATTCTCTTCTTCTGCACTACAGTCCCAGCCACACAGCACTCTAGAGGCAAAGGGAGAAGAAGCACTAATTTTGTGCTCAGCAGAGGCCAGCAGCCAGCTTTTCACTTAAGTAACTGGAACCTGTCAACACCCAAAACCATCGAAAAGTCAAGCCGTACTTATTCTGCCTCCCTCATATCCCAAGAGCATCCATGTGTGTTCTGCCCCAAAGACTTCAGTTTTAAGTAAAAAGAAACAGTGACAATAAGAAATTGTGAAAATAGGAAGGAAGAAAAGAAAAGGCAAGCTTGCTTTCAGAGCCCACAGCGTGGGACTCGTTCATCAGCTGTGTTTCCACAAATGCACCGCCCCAGCCAAGCACAGGCTCATGCACACCTAAAGTTGTCTGTGTGCCAGAAGAAGCAGTAGCACTTTCATAATTCCTGGTGGTTGTCCGTGGGAGGTGGGGTATGTGAGGACAAAATATGTGCAAGGTACAACTACCATATAGCTTCTGCAGAGAGTCAGAATTTGGCATTATTCACAAAAAGTCACAGTGAATTTGTGCTGCTGCTAGAGAAGCTAATCGCATCTTTTTGTCCTAAGGGGGCCAAAGAAATAGATGCTTATAATGATTTCCTCATGGCAGGCCCAAAGATACCTCCCTAACAGCTAGTGGTGTGCTTTCAGATGTCCAAAACTTTGGAGGGAAAGAAGAGAGCCATAGTATGGCATTTCAGACTGTCTCCTAGCAAATCATTAGCCATCTGCTTTAAATAAATGGTATGGATATTCTCCTGTCCTTTTTACATCTCATCAGCAAAACTCTGACTCTTAGAAAGTTCCTGCCCTGATCCATAAATGTGTTCTTCCTGTCTCCTCACCATTAATTCTCTCTCCTTAAATTTTCATTCTGTGTCTCAGAGGTCACTTATGACCAAAGAGTCCAGTGCAAGGAAAATTACTTTATTCCTGACTACCTTGATTTCTTTTTCTCTGCCCTTGGGACTATGTATCCTTTTCTTCGAGAGGATCCCCCTCTCTTTATTTTTGTTTTTATATTCTTTTAATGAAAACCCAAGAAAGTGTTGCTTATTCTCTGACTTGTCTTTTATCAGCTATGGGGAAATAAGAGTTTTGGATTACACCCTAACCCTGCAGAGGACTAAAAATAATGATCTAATTGGATTTTTCATTATTAAATACAGTGATCTGTAGTATCTGCAGAATAGTGGATGCCTTAGTAAGAGCTCAGCCATGCTTTGTGTCAGTAGTTTGCTAAGAATTGAAATCATATTCTGAGCTGTAGATATAACATTCAGAAAAATATAGCAGACAAACTTGTAAAATCTACCTAAATCCATCCAAAGCACTTTTTTTTTTCCTGATAATTCCATAAAATTAAGAAACTGCAAATTGGGAGAATTATTTGAATTGAAGCAAACTCCTGAATTGAAATAGAAGGGGTTAATTTTGAGAGTCTGTTCTTAGATCATGTCACAAGTTCATATAAGTGCAGCTGCATTAGTGAAAGGAAAAAAAATTCAATATTAACTCCAAGTTTCTGAGCAATCTGACATGACAATACTGTCTTAATTTATATAAAAGCCTTAACTTCAGAGTAGCACATAGTAACAAGGTAGTTTCTCAGATAACCAGGATACTAAAAAAACACTTAAGTACCACACCCATTGTAATATTTCTTGACCATCCAAAAGAACCAGTCTATCCTTATTGTCTGCGGTCTACATTACACTTGTAGGGACAAAACCAAGAATTGCACCAGGCCCTAGGTCTCAAAACATGTCCAGCTTCCTTTCTGCTGGCCCAGACGCTCCAAGACAAACTTCAATTGCCCTTCATGCCAGGAAACTCACCTTGAGGAAGTGCTGCTCAGCCAGCTGCCTGCCCCGCTGGGGCTGCACAGTGCTCTCATTCTGCACCTTACTCCGGGCCACTGGATCCAGGCTGAAGACCTGTAACCTCAAATGGATTATAAGAAAAGATGTAGCTTCATTCTGATTTATAGAAACGGCATCCATTACTTCATGAGAAAACCCTAACAGAAAGCTTTTGTCCCTCCGCTATTGTCTCTTCTTTTTTTCGACCAAACCCACGAGCGTCTGATCCAGGCTTAGAGTGCTCTGTAATCCTGTACGAGCACATTGCTAACAGCTTCCCCCAAGGGCCAGATGATCTGCCACTGTCCCTTTGCATTCTCTTCCACTGACTGCCTAATGCAGAGCTGCGGGTCCTGAAGATTCCTGCCCTGTCATCAAATGTGTTTCCTGGTTTTATTATCTGTCCACATCTCACTTGCTCGCGGGGGCTGCTGGCTGTAGGACTCAAGGGAAACCACAGCTCCCACACATCACATTGTGAGAACAGGAGAAATGGCTTTATTGATTCCTGATGGTGTGCACCTGGTGCTTGCAGGTCTCACCCTAAATTCATGATTAGAAGCTGAAAAAGATGGAGACTCCTACAGAAACACAGACTTTAGTAACTTCTTAATCTCTGTGATATTAACTGATGAGATGGGATAAAGGATTCTGCAGCAGATCTGGAGTTTATTATGTATAAATACTGAAAAATTACTCAGTGAAAACATATAAAGGCACTGAGCAGATGAGTGGGCTTTTTAAATAAACTGAAACATTAATTGATGGGGTAAGTTAAAGAATCATGAAGTAGCAGCACTGAGAAGATGCATGAGAAAGGAAATCATAAGGAAAGGCATTAGATCTTCTTGCATTCACACAGCACAGAGTAATGAGAGCCAGAGAGCTGCCTGCCTGCTTCACCATGGGAAGGCACCTCTACATCCAGGCAGTGCTGTGGTGAAGGAGCTGCTGCATCTTGGAAAAAAAAAGGTACCATGAAAAAGGGAGTTTCATTCTTTTTCCTAATCAATATTCAATTTCAGGAAGGGCCCTGCATTCAAACTTTCAGAAAGGCAAGCCAGGTAAGATGCTTCTGCATCTTAATTCCCCATCATTACCCGTGAACCACACCAAAGAAAACAGTCTAATTGTAATGTGTTAAATTACCAGCAGATAGCACTTTGCAAGCTATTTCTTACTGCTTTCTATCCACCTCTGTAGCCTTAGGCACCTCAGGCTTGGCATGTAAAATGGCCAGATATTACCCAGCGAGGTGTGCAGTACAGCCACTGGAAACAGTGTTGCTCATCCAACTATATGGAAGCGACATTTATTGTAAGCTGAGTTGTTCATGTGTTTTAAAGTTTTATGGAGTGAGTAAGTGCATGGCTGCAGAATCTGAAACTGCTTGGTTATAAATCTGGTGACAGAAAAGCTAAAAGAAGGCTCAGCGAGTGGCTTCCCTCCAAGAACTTGCCTTTTTATGAATTCCTGAAGCAGAGATTAGGTTTACAGTTAGTGCACGCTGTCCTATAGTACATTTTTTTTTCTTTTCTGGCTTCCTTCTCTAACTTTTGTGGGCGTCAGTCTTGAGAGGAACAGGTGTAGCTACTCACTCTGACTCAGTTGAGCAGCAGCATTGCCTTTAAAGTGGGGTGGAAAACGAGTGCAAAGCTTTCCCTGGAAATAGGAAAGATCAAGTCATGTAGTTGTCCTGATGACAGAGCCATCATAACCACAAGTAAGGGTTTAGCCTGCCTACCCCATACCAGCACTACCTGCCAAAGGTTCCTGGCTCTTGGCCCAAGTTCTCAAAACACTGGTCAATCCATTTCAGTTAACATGAGCAAGACTAGCAAAAGAGCAAAGAATAATAGATCTTTGCTAACCCATTTTGTCACCTTAAAAAGTAATTAACCTTTAGCTGGACCATAAAGCTCTTTTTCAACTAGTCCTGTTTTCCAGATAAAAATAATCGGCCTGAAAATAAAGCTCATTTTCAAAGCTGAAATGAACTTGATGGTATGAAAACTGGAGGGATTTATCCATATCTGAGCTGGGAATTTTGCTTCCACTGCTGCAACAGAGGCTACCTCAGCCTGCAGAGATTTACTCTGCTGTAAAGCACGGATCTGCTGTTTCTCACCCATTCTTGAATCATCAGTAAGCAAAGAAGGTGCTAGCCTTGCTTTGCTACTTCAGCCAAGTTCAGAGGTAGGGAAAGGGAAAAAGAGTGTGTGGAAAGTCTCCGGAATCTAGAGCCAAGGAAGAGTGGTGGCAGGTTTCCTACCAGAGTTGTCTTCCCTTGCTGAAATAGGATACGAGGAAGAAGAAAGCTTGTTGCAGGAATGAAGTGAAAGGAGAGGAGAGGGAGGAGCTGGGTAATTCTCAGTGATTATGGAAAGTGAGGAAATGCAGCCCATCTTATTGCACAGCTCCACGCAGGAGGAGATTAGCAAAGTGAGAAATCTGAAAAAAAGCTATCCAGAGAACCTGCTCTCCAGAGATTTTCTGCTGTATCTCAGAGCAATCCCATGAGTAAGTTGCTCTAGGTTGCTCCCGAAAGAAATCATGTGGACATTGGGAAGAGGAGCCAGACAGTTTCCCCAGCAGGGTCACCAGCATGTCAGAGTGCAGTGGTTAGAGAGGTTTGGATTAGTTGGAAGATGAAGATGGGGTGGGGAAGTCTTCACTCTCTGATTCCTCCATAGCCTTGAGGAAAAACTATTCTGGAGACGAGCGATCACAAGGTTGGAAACACCTCTGCCCAAATCCCAAAGAAGACTTGGTGGTGGCAGAGAAGCTTTGCAGGGTCCAAACAGACAGAAGCGTTTGCTGACATGAACTGGTTGGATAATGTTGGAGACTCCTGTTTGCAGAACATGCACCAATGTGGTTTATATTCTGCTTTAATGCCGACTGTGTTACCTTAGCCCAAAATAAAGCAGAGCCCTGATCCCAGCCATCATAGCTTTGATGGCTGTCCTAAAAACTAAATGCCTTTCCAGACCCAAGTTTTCCACTTAAACATGGTGTGCAAGCAGACAAAAATGATGATATGGCCAAGGAAAAACTGTGTTTGCCGTTTTCTTCATAAAACACTTTTGCAAAGTGCTTTTAGTAATTTGCCATTGTAACCACCTGCATGGAGAGCTTTCAGGGCAGAGCTCTGACACTGTATTTAGTTCATAATTTGAATGCTCAGCTAAAACTTCCATTTCTATGCATTTATTCTGCTTCACACATTATGTTATCAGTCACTTTCAATATTTCAAAGTCACAGCAGTCCTTTTCTGACATGCATTTGTCAGGAGGAACTGCCTTGACTGCTGTTATTATAGACTGCAGTTCCTGACTAAGGGAAAAGTCTTATATAGAAGCAGAATATTGAAATTTCTCAGAAAAAAACAATAGATAAAAGAGAATAAAATTAAAATCAATTAACAGAAATAAATGCTTTAAATGATCAGCCATAATTTTTTTTTTTAAAGGAGGAGAGAATCAGAAGGCAGGATTTATAACCCAGTACAGGAGAATTAAATCAGGGAAAGTTTGATCTTTTAATTTCAGATGCAAGGTGTTGATAATGGCACTCTTCAGCTGTCTGGTTGTAAATCAGAAATGTACGTCATACTTGGACTTTCTCTCAATCAAATACTTTATCATATTCCTCTAATGAACGCCCTCAATGAAGGATTTTAATCATAAGCCCATTATAGTCACAGTACAACATAACAACGGGTTTTGGCCTAGCTGGATTAAGTCCTAGTGGTAGTAATTTGTCATGGCACACGAGCACATCTCCCTCTTGCATGTGCTTAATAGCATGCACAGGCTTTGCCAGTTCACCCTGAAAGTGAGATCTGAACCAGGGCAAGTACACTTGTTTTAAAAGGTTGTGATCCTTTTATGCTTATTGCAATTGAAATTTTTTTTTTCCCCTGTATTTGCTACTTTTGTCTCCAGCTGAAAGAATAGCCTAACAGCTGAATTTCCAAAGCAGTGAAGAAAATCTGCCACCTAATTACCTAGCTTGTAGATAAGTACATGCTCCAGCTGCTCCCACCAAAGCAGAAAGGTTTCAGCTGGTAACAAGCATTAAAAGGAAAAATAGCTGTATTGGCTACAGTTTCATAGGTGGGATGCCCACACAGGGCCAAGAGATCATCAGTGTCTCACAGACATCAGATTCCTACAGAAAACAGGTAAGACAGATAAGCTGTGTTAGGAATTGTTTGTTTATTTAATTAAAAATTCAATTTTTTTTTTTTTTAATTAAAACAGAACAAACCAACTCCATTACAGTAATATTTGGAGAGAAAAGCAGCAGAGTCATAAGTACTGTTTTGCAGCCTTGAGAGCAGAGATTAGAAGCTCCTGGTCCAGGATTG
>VZRN01003035.1:2033086-2043604 GCA_013397935.1 Dasyornis broadbenti | reverse complement strand
GAACTGACTTTTTTTTTTTTTTTTTTTTTTAATTGTTATCCCCAGACCTATGTTCTTGCTCTCTTTCAATCTGCAGAATTACAGCTGCTATTTTCTATTACCTTAAAGCAAAACCTTACATTGCCTCTAGTACTGGTTTTAAAAACTAATAGTATCAGAAACCTGGTTTTACTATACTCATTAATTTACTTTCAATAGTGTTGGTCATTCTGTCCTATGCGTACAGTGTATATCACTCATGCTGTTTCTCTGCAGAGCTTTAATACGTGATTTGGGAGGAAGAACCATATCATGCTATTTAAGCAAATGTGGCTTTAGGGCTGCCATGCATTCCTCCAGTGAGCTATAATCAGCCTGGCTGTGTCACAAAGCCTGTCTGATTGGGACTGGCGGGCTCAGTAATGAATCTTGAATTTTCTTTATCTTTGAATGAGTCCAGATGCTTTGTTAGATACCAGTTCTGTTCTCCCTCCTTTCCCCCCCTTTTTTTTTTTAATCTTCTTTATTTTAATGACAGAATGAATTGATCCCAGGCTGCTCCTCTGTACTCTGACACTCCTGAATATGGAAGTGTCACTGTAAAATGAACCATAGCAAATTGTTAATAAGCTACTTTCAGAGAAAGTTATAGTTTTTGGCATTTAGTTATAGATTTATCCCTTGTGCAGGAAGCCTCGTTTATTTCACGCATGCTAACCATGGTAGGGAAGAGGCATTATTAAGTATTTTCATACTTGGGTCTTTTGAACAGCCACATCACATGCAGGGCCAGGCTCTAGCAGGCACCGAGAGCAGGAAATGGAAGGAAGGATGAAGAAACGTCAACACTGTGTGAAACCTATGGGCCAAACTCCTTTCAAAGGATTGTAGTTTTGGGGTGCCTATCCCACCGTCCTGGTTTGGTATCAGTGCTGCATATTCAGAAAGATGCTGTCAGTTATCAGGGCTTATTGATTCATGTTAGAACATGGCTCTGCATTGACTTCCATGAACCCAACCCTGATAGCAGCTATTTCTGCTGATAATAAATAATAACTCTTATGTAACCTTTTTAAAATGTTTGCATGTTATGTATTAAGTTAATTTGTTCATACGGTGCTTGTCACCACTTTAATAATAGTAAAAAAGAGGTAATATAGTGATCACTAATTATGAAATTTTGCACTTCAATTTGCTGATATTGTGTCATTCTCATCTAAACATTCATTTAGAATAAATAAGCAGAAACTTTAAACAAAATCCATTAGTTCATTTAGCAAATCTCAATTTTAGTATAATGCAGAGGCACTAAAATTCTGCTTGTAAATCCCCCAATGTTCTGGTTTCTGAGATAAATGCTTGGAAACAATACTGCTATATTCACCCATTTTGTTTTTAAAGTGCTACTGGGCACAGCAATTTTAAATTGATGCTTTGGACCTGACAAAAAAAAATAAAACCTAGTTATTATTTTGTTCCCTTTGGTGCCTCTAACACTAAATATATCATTGTAAGTAAAACCTATCTGTAAGGGGAAAGAGCTGCTCCTTATCCAGGGAGCAAGAGAGGAAAAATGTGTGACTGTTTTCTCCAAGTAAGAAGCTTACAAATATCTTCAGAAGGTGCACTGCCCAGTGTAATGTTAGCTGTGCTCACTTTTTGTTCTTAGCAGTGAGCAAATCTCACTTAGAAAATTGCAAAATCTCTGTTCCAACTTATGATTAAAGGAATGGCAGTGACTTCAGATAATGGGGTTTTTTGTTGTTTTTTTTTTTTTAATATCAACTCTATTCTCAAAAGATATTATACTTCATTCTGGACTTTCAAAATCAGGTGTAGCAGGCTATTTGCAGAAGTGCCACCAGGGCTTATATAAAGCAATGCACAGGTAAGATAAAATAATAACCCTGCAAAATGAGAGAGAGAAATCCAAAACACACCCCAAAGTCAATTATTCCTTCCCAGGAATTTAGCAGATGTTGGCTTACTCCCCCATCACCTATAGCTTCTTTGCTGGTGTTTCTTTCTCCCCTTTAGGAGAAAAACAAAGGTGGTCTTGAAAATTAAACGAGGGCAGCATTCTTGCCTGCTGGGGGCTGACCCTCCCTTTCAGCTCTGGTTTCCAAAAGGAAAGCTGCCACCAGTGCAGTTCTAGGTCTTGACCCCTATGTAGGCACAGTGGACATCATCACAACCTGCAGAGAGACTGATTTTGGGATGCAGTCAGATCCCCAGGTGTCCATCCAACACCTCCTGTGTTTGCATGGAGGTGCAAGTTACGTGCCCTGTGGTCACAATGATTTACAGCTCTGTGCCAGCAGGACTCAAAATGCCAAGCCCAAGCCCTGGGTGGTGAGATGTGAGTGCAGGTTGGTGTGGAGGTACCTGGACCTGTGCTCTATGAGCAGCTGGGGAGACTGGCTGCAATCCTGCAGACTGATAATCCCAGGTACCTGCCCTACAGGAGCAAGGCTGGTGCCAAACTCCTGTCAGGAATGGCCTCAGCAGCATCAGACTTTGAAAATTTAACCGTAAAAGTTAAGTAGAGCTGTTACTCGTCTCCCCAGATAAAGATAATGTGCTGAAATATGAGGCTGAGTTGAATTTTTAAAAAGAAAAAAAACCTCCTAATTGCATAATTAGACTTGCAAGAGAGGAAAGGGCAATGCAAAGCCAAGCATGGCTAAGCAAAAAAAAAAAAAAAAAAAAATTGATTAAGTGCTTATCTACCTGATAAATAAGACTGAAGCATCAGTGTGTTGCAGGGAAATACAAGTTTATTAATACTAGTAAAGACATAAACATTAATGTCATTGGATAAGGAAAAAATAAAGTAGTGTCACCATCAGGCCATATTCTTTAATGCTACTTTCTAGGTTTTTGGTGGTGTCCGGCTATTAATTCCTCATTAACTCCTGAGAGGTAATTTTAGAAATTCTGTGTGACAATTTGGAGTGGTTATAGTAATTTTCAGCTAGATACTAATTTTACTGACCTTTTGGGAAGTTCAATCCAATTTCAACTAAAATCAGTTGCTAGGTATTAATCAACTTCAGTCAGAGCAGCTTCTTACCAGACACAATGCTGATCTCTGCTTGTGTGTATTTATTGTCCCCTAAATGAAGTTATTAAATAAACAGAGATGCACTTAAGATAATGCTTGTCCTACATCTCACAGGAGTGTAGGTTAGAGCAAAACTGATTCGTTTAAGGGAAAGGATTCTGCCAAACTGCAGTGAAGCTTTTTGGAGCCTGGACACATTAGGAAAAGTCTCAGCAAAGAGAGAGATTTGGGGCTGGATTCTTTGAAGAGGTTAAAGAATCCATTTAAAAATCAATCCGAGTCTCGAGATTTTAATGCTACAGGTGTGGGGTTATAATAGGGCTGCACTCCACCTGGGGATGAGGATACGTAAGTATGCATATACATTTTGGCCCAAGAAAAATACTTATGTTTTGCACAAAATAGGGTTTTATTCATGTAAGGATTTTAGTTGGGGTTTCTTCCTTACTGTAACTAGAATTTTTAATGGTGTGTTTGGTCCTGATGCAACGGTGTATCTGTCAAACCATGCAGATCTTCCACCCCTCTATTACAAGGTCAGCTTTTTATCCTACCCTGCCTTTGCTATACAAGCTGCCGGTAACGAAACCTTCTGAGTGTTTCCAGTAGTGCCTTGAGCAACCTGAATGACTTCTGAAAAGGTGTTGGTTCTCCACAGGTTTCTCCTGGGGTGATTGCTGGCAGTGCAGGGTCTGTGTCTGTGTGTTGAGGCCACTTGTTTTATATTAGAAAAGTGGGAGTGCTCAGCTCCACGTCACTCAGTCAAAATACAAAGTGGCGATTTTTGGCTCTAAAGGGGAGCAGGGGAAGGAGGAAGAGAGGTTTGAGGCAGTCCTTTCTTCTGGGGACTTCCATTCTTGCTGTCCCGTTCTTATTCACCTCTTGTCTAAAAGTAATTTCAGGTGTTAAAACCACCTTTTACATATTTGGAGCCAGAGAGCCCCAAGCAATGCAAAGAAAATCCAAGCTTTTCAAACCAAGAAAACCCAGCTTTTCAACTGACCGGTAACCGTTATGTTTTATTTCAAAATTATAACCAAAAAGCCTAAATGCTTTATCAGAGGCCTTCATGAAAGAAGCTGTGTGTTTCCAGCTATGGAAATTGGGTGCTCACTGAAGTTGCCTTCCCTCTCAGCCTGAGCAGACTGATGTCTTTCTCTACTTCCTTAAAAGGCCTAATTATGCCATAGGCAGCCACCTTGCTCTGTTCAGTCTCGTATTCTGCCACATTACCATTAGAAGCAGAAAGAACTAATTAAATAAGTATACTAAATGACTATTTTCTCATTCATTTATTCTCTGTCCAACCTCATTGTGTATTCTCTTTTAATCAGGGGATAGAGAGAGGAAGGCAGACCCTTTTTTTTCGTCGTGTCTCAGGGGCTTCGGCTGCCATTAGGACTACTGCAGTTATATATAGGTTATTTTTCAATTCCTTCTACATTCTCAGATTGAAATTCACTCCCTTGGTATATACTGTCTTCTGCATAAAGGCATCAGAGGAAGCCGAAATGTAATCCTGCTTAACTCCTACTTTGTTTCAGCACATTAAAATTTCAGGTGTAAAAGAACACTGAGATTCTCTAATAAAGACACACTGGGTCAAACCAGCCTCAGCAGCCTGTCCCTGATGCTGGTCATGCTTGCAGTTTACCAAGCATATTAAAACCCAGGGGCTGATGCTTTGCGGATTTGTACTGCTTTTCTGTGGGAAGAAAAGGAGTTGTAGGCAACAGCAGACATCCCATTTCCCCACTGCCTCCTGTTTCTCTTGTTAGCCCAGGGAGGGAGAATGAACATCAGCCTACGAAAGGAAGGACCCTTTGGCAAGGAGAAGGCTTCCATGAGCTCTCCCATGGGCATTCCCATTCTGCCTCATGTCTGAGCAAAGGGCAGCTCATATTATTTTAAGCCTCCCTTGGGATGTCAGGAGCAGAAGGTGGATGATACCCATCAAGACGTTAGGAGCCAGGACTCCATGCGCTGTGTAAAACATAGTTCAGAAAACTATATAATTTATCAGGCAGATGTAATTTCATCAAGGGGTTCTGGAGATGGTGCAAACCACATCATGCAATTATAGCCTGGAAATTCAGTTACTGTGCCTGCAGGAGCAAATACTGCCCTTATATCCTATAGTGTGATTCTGCAAATCTCGTTTGGGTGGAAGTAGTGCTGCCCTCCTCCCCGTTAGTGCTGTTCCAGAGGTATTTTTGGGATGCATTATGGTGGAATACAGGGCATATTAAAATGCTACTGGTTTGTGCAACAAAAGGCTAAGGTGAATGGAGTGCAATTTTTCCCTCGTGAGCTCTTCACTGAAATTTCATTGTCATGGGTTTAGTGCTCAGTTCAGTGCAATCCAAGCAAAACAGCCAGAAAAGCAGAAGGGTTAATTAGGTACGGTGTGCTGGCTTTAGTACAAACTACACAGAGCTTGAATAGTTTAAGTAAGCATTTGTGTTTGGTTAGAGTCTGCATGTCCTGATATAGAGAGACTGTGTTGTAATAGAAAAGATTATAAAGATTGGATGTATGTGTTTTTTAATAGGAATGAGAAGTGTGGAATTATTCTAAGATTATCCCACCCTCACTGTGGGTGAGAGTAGAGTTTGTTTTAGATTTGTTCTATAGTGTACTGTGAACGGTTTTGCTGGATTTGCTGTTAATGTGCTGTTCCAAAGGAAATATTAATGCTCTAAGGAACAAGTCCTAAACTTCTAATATGTAAAAACAACTCCCAAAGTACTCATTTGCCATTACACAAGAGTCATACTTAATCTCTAGAGCATATGGTATTTGGTTATGGTTGCACATGTTGACAAATGCTATCAAACCTGTAAAATAGTAATTTATTTTGTAAGCAATATACTTACATTTATTTCACTGAAAAAATCAACATCTGTCTGTATAGTCTGAGAAAATGTTATGTCTGGCTTGTTAATATTATAATTCCTTTGCTTTGGCTATAAACCTGTCAGTATAAACCCCTGATACATGAACTGAAGGCAGTTTAACTGAGTTTTATAATAGCTGTGTCTTCCTGTGAGCTGTCTCCACTGTGATCAGGGCATTGAAGTGCTTTAGCATTTGACTTTAGACCAGGAAACACTCTAGATGTCAAAACCAAATTTTCCCCTCATCTTGGAAGACAGATGCTCTTCAGAAACCCCTACCATTCTGATTTTTGTGGATACCCTAGAGTGCTTCCAGATGTATGCCATTTCAGGGGAAGAACAATAACAGCCTGGTTACCATCTGTGGTACTGAGGCACAGCACAACACTTGGCCTATCAGGCCCCACGCAACTTTCTTACCCTGCCACTACATTTAGCTGTATGAGATAAATAAAATGGATGGGGTTTAGTTATAACTGGCTTCTGCATACCTTTTTGCACACAGACTTTGCACTCCCCTGCTGAGCTTTTACAGTTGTATGTTGAGCTTTTAGAAGAAAATAATAACTTTTTTTTCCTGAAGTTCTGCATGTTACAATT
Organism: Dasyornis broadbenti; assembly: GCA_013397935.1. Classification (NCBI taxonomy): domain Eukaryota; kingdom Metazoa; phylum Chordata; class Aves; order Passeriformes; family Dasyornithidae; genus Dasyornis; species Dasyornis broadbenti. Next base: position 2,037,064 of record VZRN01003035.1, on the reverse strand, counting down.
GAAAAGTATTTGAGCGAGGCAATGAAGGTTTGGTTTCAGCTGAGATGTAGAAAACATAGAGATGTTCTTGGCTGAAGTAATTTTAGAACTTTATGGGACTCCAAATCCAGTTTAAGGGCACAGAGACTGCTGCTGTTGGAAAGCTATGCTGGGTGCTAAATGCCCTGTTAAAATACAAAGCTCCTCCCAAACAAAGGATTTAATAAAAGATCATTTTTCTTTTATGGCATTTTTTACAACCACTGCAGTGTAAGGCACCCTCAATGGTTTTACAGCCCCCTCGTCACTGCCTTGAGTTTACTGGCCATGGTAATCTTTATGGACAGTTGCAGACATTGTGCTCTGAACAGAGTCTGCTCGCCAGCATCAAGGATGATTCACAGAAACTATTTTTTTTATGTGATGAGATTTTATAGTAAAACAGAACTCATATTGTTTATTAGTCACAATTTTTCACACTCTAAACCATTCCAGTCAGCCTTCTTTATTTCACTAAAACTTTATTCGGAATTATTTTTGCTTGTTGGTATTTGAGCTGTCCTGGTATTTTGAAATAGAGATTTTGGTTCATTTTTGCCTTTTACAAGGGTGTTTATCTCTCCATAGCAGATGTAGTTCTCCCACCCCATCCTCCCATGGAAAAGTCTGCTTTGAAGATCTAAGATGAGGATGTGGGAAGAAAGAAAAAATCTCACACATTTTATGTGATAAGGCAAATAATTTAATAAACATCAACATGGAACATAGCTGCCCCTCCCATGCTATTTCAAATGGTCTGCCCTCTCAACTGGAGTTGGCAGGATGGATAGAGGGAAGTGTGAAGGAAGAGAGGAGAGCTGTTGTACCAGGGGCTACATCCCAAAGGACAGAAAGGAAGAGGGCTCCTTAGTGGTCTGTAAGTGCTGCAGTCCCATGCTCAGCATTTGGTCCTTTAAATTCTGCCACAATTAGCTTGGCCACTTCCATCTTCCCTGACTTCTCTCTGCCTTTCCCCTCGTTAGCAGCCTGCGTTTGTGATGAGGTGCAATTTCAGGAACAAAAGTGGAAGCAGCTGGGAAGAAAAGACGAAATCATTTTTTCCTTTAGTGCTTGTTGTGCAGGGGCACAAAATCTCACTTAGGCCCTGCCACATCCAGGTCTTTGCTCACCTATTGGGCTTATTTTTAGTCTCCTCACCCTGTGGAGAGTTTGATGACCTCTTGCATGAGATTGCAGGAAAATCCACAGGTCAGGACCAGCTCCACTACTGCTTATTTTATTTCTGTCTATGGTTGTTGCTTCTGGCCTGCATGGAAACACCCTGGATGTCAGAAACAAGGTTTGGTCTTTCTCCAAAAACATTTCAGATGTTGTTTAATTTCACTTTCACATTGATAAAATGGTGTAAACTCTTTTCATCCTTCCTTCCCACGTCAGCATCCCTTTGCCTCTGTCAAAACCTAATCACAAGGGAAGATGTCCCCCACAGAGGACCTTTTTATAACCATAGCAACTCCGTCAGCAGCTCATGGTCACATTGCAGAGCAGCTTGTTGGGAAGGATGGGTTTTCTTGCTCAGAGGGGGCACCTGCAAGTGTGTTTTCCTTCTTTATAATGAAAGCAGGACAAAAGCACATTTAAGGTCCATGATTGCTGTTCCTTGGACATGTGATGACTTTAAAAAACAGACAGAGTGGAAGAATGATCTGAATAATATCAATGAGTGGGGAAATGCAATTTCCAAACACAGCAGTTACATTGCAAAAGCAGCTGATGATTCATGGGCATTAGCAAAGAGTTTTCACCATCTTTTCAAATTACATTAATATTGTTATTGCTCTCGCAGTGGCTGAGAACCTTTTATTGCATTCATTACCCTTTTAAAAAGTAATACTAAGGCTGTTTTCTGGCATAGTGGCTGGGTGTATCACAGCTGTGGTTCTGACAATAAATGGTTCAGTGAGGTGTGTTTGCTTATCCCAGCATTGACTGCTGTGTATTAGCTGTCTGAAAATTAACTATAAAATGACACTTCTGGGTCCAGAGTTCATAGTGCTTAAAATTTTCAAATCAGTGGCACTTACATTTCAAACAAGTCTATTTCTTTGCTTCCCTAGCTGCCAGCTGCTCCAGCTCAGTGCTAACTTAGCATCACAGTTAATAAACTTTCTCCAAAGTGCATCCTGCCTTGAGTGACACAGTGCACTCTCTTTTTCTTTTGGCATGTACTGGGGCCCTGCTTTCGGGTTGCTATAATCCACCTTCCTCTAAATAACTGTGTGTGTAAAGATTATTTCTCAAAATGTGTTCTATTCTTACTCAGCTTGGTTCACTCTGAAGCAAAGTGCATAGAAACGAAACCTTTGTAGTTGTTGTGACTCTGTTTTGCAGTTTATCTGAACCCAAATTACCCCTTATAGAGACTGTGAAATTGTTGAGATGATATCAGGAGGGAAAAGAAGAGAAGACAAGAAAAAAAGCTGGGATGGTGACATAAACTTCTTTTTCATTCAGAAATTGGACCCAAAGACAAATTATAAATATTTACCTAAAAATGTGAATAACAAATTTTCTATTCAAAATTAATTTTAAACATAGTTGTTTTTTATTTCACCTTAAAAACTGAAAGTTCTTCGGTGCTTAAATCTGTAACAAAGCATTTTGCTCTAGGCCAGATTAAATATTTTGTTAGGAATTAAATTATCTTTTTCCATTACAAACAGGCCCTAAAATTAATTATTTTTAGAGTCCTTAGGAAAAATAATGGAAATTGAATATACAAGTTTGATGCTACCGTGCAGGAAAAAAGGACTTCTTGTTTCTGTATGCAACACTAGTGGTATTTTTATTGGTCATTGATACTAAATTCATTTCTGGTCCAGATACATCATAAAAATTCGGAGCTACAGATGCAGTCTGGAATCTGCGAAACATGATTATCATGAAAGATGCTAAAGCTCAAGCTATTCAGCTTATCAAAATGACAGGGAAATGAATGGGTTTAGGTTATTCTAGAACAGAAAGAAAGGAAGTGATTTATGTCAACTTTATACAGACCTAATTTTAATTTCCAGGGTTTGAAACCAGATTTCTAGAATTGAGTGCCAGGCTTTGCAGTATCCCTTAGAAAAAGTTTTTTGCAGAAACACTTTCCATAATGATATTTATGGATCAAGACAGGAGAGTAGGTATAGCCCATTGGTTGTTCATTGTATCTGAATGAGGACATAGGAACTCTGAAAGGAATTAGGTTTTTGTAGTGGAAATGTATTTTTCCCTGGCAGCCCAGAATACAAGATCGATTTGTACTTTGCATTATTTTGTCTTCTCTTCAACAAGGTTGCAAATCAGGCTCTCCGTATGAGAGCACAGGATGGCTGCTCCCTGGCAAAGAACTGAATCTGTATTGGTTGGTTATTACTTCTGAATCTTTAACAAGGACACAGCTCTTCTACGGATGCTAATGCTCAAAAATATTACCCCTAACCCTAGAAAAATAGGTTGCAAGAAAGCCATGACTGCAAGTGCATGAAGAAAAATGGGAATTGCAAGTACGAGTAACTCTATGTGAACTAAAAAAGGAATTGCAAGTCTGACCATTCGCATTTAAGTGATGCTCGACAAGCCACCATGCTGAATAAAATATTGCATTAAAATTATCAAAAATTGAGCCAAGCTCCCTTTTCGGAAATGGGCAATTATACATGCTAAGATAGATGCTGAAGCTACCATCTGTTGCAATGCATTGCAACACTTTATTTTCAAGTATTTTTTTTTAAAGTTCAGCTTGCATAGCTCAAATTTGAATTCACATTTGAGTGTAATTTCTCTTCATAAAGCAGATCAGCTACTGACAGGACTTGAATTAATGGTGGTTTATGTATTTGGACCATGAGCAGTAAATCCTGCCTTCATTGACACCGTTGGCTCTTATACATTGTGTAAGATCACAATCTTTAGAGCGTGTCTTGATATTTGCATGGAATATTTAGATTTCCT
>VZRN01003035.1:2001378-2022918 GCA_013397935.1 Dasyornis broadbenti | reverse complement strand
TTTTTTTTTTTTTTTAAGTATAGTCCAATCCACTCTTCAGTGTCTCTGGTAAATTTGGCAGGGACTCTTACAATTTTTAGGCAGAATTATGGTTTTCCCTTAGGCTTCCCCAGACAACCTCTATACTGCTGTGTGTATTCGAAGAGTATTCAGTGGTAGGATTTGAGAAAGGCTTTCAAGAAAGAACATATTCCGGAGGTGTCTCTAGAAATGTTTCCTCTGTGAAATGCTTTTGCTTGGGAAAACAAATCGAAGTAATGAATTAAATTTTGAAGCAATAATATATCCTATAAAATAATCTTAAACATTTTTACTTTCATTGTCCAAAGGATCGTCTGGAGAGGGCTCTCCTCAGTAAAATGTAAACGTGTTAGGCTGGTTATTGCAGTGTTCATGTACAGAAGCAGTGGTTTCAAACCTCAGTGTGTTTAAAACCCTCTATGGGAATGAATCTGGGAAGCTTTCACTACCGTAACCAAGTACCAAGAAGATAAAAGCATTTGAGATATTTTTAAATGTCAGGTTTCAGACACAAAGCGTATTACTGTGATTTGATCTTCAGCCTCTGTATTTAACTGTCTAGCTTCTCCTATTCTATCAACAACTCTGTTCACCTTGGAGATAGCTATAAGCTATTGATTTGGGGTCTCTATAATCCAAATTATGGTATTTAAGTCAAGGTATGGAAATCGATCATTTAAACACTATCAAAAAGGCAGTTTTTGAAGGCTTTGTTTTTAATTTTTAAGGGCTTTTGAAAAAGCACTGTATAAGCAGTTACAAACATGAGAGAATCATCAGCCAAATATTTTTGTCATTTTTGCTTAGGTAAATAGCAGATAAATGTCAAATATGCAAGGGCCACCTAGATCTCTTACTTGAAAAAAGAGCTGTTCTAGACTGTCAGCTCAAAGGACTCAGTGTAGCTCATGTGTCTTCTGTTTCTCGAAATACAGATGTAGGTGGTTTGTATAAGAATGAGGCTTTGCACTGCCCGAAGCATGACTCGAAGCAAACATGATCATTTCCAGGTTCCTACACTGAAATGAAAGATCTTTTCCTGCACCCAATAACCCAAATATCACAGTGTGCTTAAGGATGGTGCTGACATTTTCAAAGACCACCCAAGGTGTTGCCTTTCTGACTGCAGATATGCTCTGGGTCTCCGTGGGACTTACTGTCTTTTCCTTTCCAGCTCTCTTGTGTCTCTTCGGCTCGCTTTCATTCTGCCTCTTGTCAACTTGTTGGAGTCCAATTTTGATATTAGCAAATACCACATTTTCATAGCTGGAATAAGTGCTTGACTTTTAAAGGTAGCATAAACATATACAATGTATAAAAATTGAAGCTCACTAGTCACCACAACTCTTAAGATTAATAATTTGATTTTTAATATAATTAAATTCAGCTTCTTAGCTGAAGACAAGGCTTGTGTGTTCATCCAGTGCTCGGTCAGGTTCAGTGAACTTGTTTATTTATCCTTCTCACAGCACATCAGCAGAGGGTCTAAACATTAGTTAAAGTTATTCCTTATGATATATTTAAAAAATAATTCCATAAAAGAAAAGACAAATGTTTTAGTATTTTATTATGATGTTTTCTTAATGAAAACTTTTGGTGTCTGATTTATTGCTTTGTGTCCAAAGAGTCTGAGAATGCACGTAGAAATAGTAATTGAGCCTAATAACTGTTTGCATCTCACTCTTGTGGAAAAAAAGCCCCAAAACAACAACAATGACAAACTAAAGTGCTTTTTTCAATTGTTTTCTTTCTCCTGCTAAGCAGGAGAGCAGTAATTTACATGGCTTGTTAACCACAGGGCCTCTCAGCCAGGGGTCGGCTGACAGGTGACACTGGAGGAAATGTTCAGTGATGTGAGATTTGAGGGAGAAGACATCTAAGAAGTATGCAGTGGCTCACAGGGCGCTTTCCAAGCTTTCTATTTTTGCCCAATCTGGATATCCTCTACTGATTCAGAAAAATGCCACTTTTGTCACAGCCTGCCCATAAGGGTTGGGGCTCCCAGGTGTGCTCTGTATTGGGTTCTGCTGTCTGAAAGTTAATGATGAAACTCCTGCTGACTTTGGACATTGGGTTTCCTGATTTTGTGTGAAATTATCAGTTATTTCAGCTCTGAGAGGAGCTCCTGGTTTACTTACACACTGCTCGGGACCTGCAAGGCAAGTCCTCGAGTTGTATGTATGTAGTCATGAAGTCTGCTCATAAAGCCACAGTATCACTTCTGAGTGCCTCCGGTGTGAAGAGAGTGTAAGTTTAGGAAGGAGAGCTATCTCCATTCTGTGGTAGTCCCGTGCATCGCAGCTCATCTGTGGATCTTGGAGGCAGTGTTAGGGCAGTTAGCAAGGCGCCTTTCCCACTGCAAACCAAGGGCAGGGAATGCAGAGCTGTCCCAGTGGAGGGGAGGACATAAAAATCTGCTCAGTTCTTCTGCACACTCCACGAGCCGTCCCTTCTCTTGCTTTCAGCTTTATGGTAATGAAGGCAAGAGGAAAATTAGGTCCAGGGTGTTCATGTGGCCATGAAGTACTGAATTTTTTATAAAGCTTCGTAACTGTCATTTTTCAAGTAATTTTCTAAAAGAGGTCTGGAATGTGGATAGTGCACGGGAAGCAATGTACCTTGAAAGTACATTTCTTTGTTTTAATAAGGCTGGTGGTGTACCGTGACTCGCCATAATGAATTAATTTGGTGTTTACCATAACAGCACTGAGCTTAATGAACTCGTGATATTTATGCAACTGTCTGTAGATGTTCTCTTCTCATTTGCTATTTATAAATAGGTACTAATACTTTTATCGCCACTTTCTTCTGAGCAGGAAAGTTCTTCACAGTAAAAGGCCATTAAAGCTCACTTCTATTTTTCTGTATAAAAAGTAAGCAGAAGATCTTTAATAACTTGATTTTTATCTTTATGTAGGTTTCTGAATTGTTACTATGTGCTCAGCAAAGCTGTTCAACCTGAACAAAACTATTGTAGAGCCGTCCTTATCAAATTCCACCAGTCATATAATAAATAGAGTTAATATCTCGTTTCTTATTACTGCGGATGCCATTTCATTTAAGGTTAGCCTTCGGCATTTGAAAGAGAGCATCCATGTAAGTTCAACAGATTTAAGTAAAAAGAAGTTCTCTGAATTGAACAAAGTGATACTAATTTATGGGATGCGAGTGATGAGTGCTGCGTCTTTAGAAGGCAACGATTTCTTGCTGAACAAAACAGAAGGTCAGCTGCTTTCTCTCTTTTAATATTGTTTGATATGCAAATCCTTAATGCTGAACAGCAGCTCTGGTTTACTACTGCTTCTTCTGTCATCTCTAGAAGGCGAGATGCTTATCCTTGTTTCTGTGCGCTGACTTCCTACTGACAGCAGTGTGGTGCCGAGCAGCGCTGAAGGGCAGATAAGAAGGCGGCCACCTGCCTGCCCTCATGGGCCTCGAGTTAGATGGGCTTAAATCTGCTTGGAGTCCCTGCCATAAAACAGGCTTTGCAGCTGGACCCGAGGGCACTCTTTTGCTGGGTTAAGTGGTGGGAATGGCTAGAGAGGGAGCACTGCTCTGTCTAATCTGGCAGCTTTTGGCTGGCACACAAAATTTCCTCTCATGGAGCCCATGATTGGCAGCTCATTAAAAAGCTGGCTTAAAAAAAATCCACACAGAAAAACAGAAAACAGTCTCTTCAAAACCAAAAATTCTTACAGATATCAAGATCTGTAGTCAAAGGAAGGGCTAGTATAGCAATGATCTCTGCATCCAGCTACTTTGCTCATCTTGCACCTTCTCCTACCATCACCTCAGTCCACTCAGGAGCAGGCACTGGCACTGCTCCCCTCTTTCCTTCACCTCGGGACAATGACTTCTGCCCTACATCTTCCCACACATCGTTTTTATGGCTGAAATACGATGCTATAAAGCTTACAAATATGATTTATAGCATCAAAGTCAAGGCTTTGAGCATCAACGTGTGTCTCCCACGAGGCCTCAAGGATGAGGGCAAAATACGAAAACTCACCAGGTCTCAGCGAGACAGTGAGGTACCACTAGTGGGAGAGGAGATGAAAGGAACCCCAAGAGTCTCCTACTTGCCTCTCTCCCTTCTCACTTCCTGCTTCCTACCCATGTCTGTCCCACAAGGCAACAAGCCAGGCTGGGCAGCAGCCATCCCTCTCTGGCACCACAGCCCTGAGCCAGCCTTCCAGGTGGCACCAGTGAAAGCTGCTCTGCTGCCGAGAGAGCACCCTGCTTTGCCAAAACCTAAAGCTTGCTCAGGGAGATGCAAGAGGAGCTGGCATCACTCCAGTTATTGCAGTGAATAAGAAAGATTTAGGCAGTTGCTTCATTGAAATAAAAAAAACCACAAACTCTCCTTGTGGGTCCCTGCCTGTCTACTTTGATAATTGAAGGATGCTTACAAATTAGCTTAGTTATTTACATCTTGCTTGAAGAGGAGAACCAAATTCTGCAAAGACTTTGTACCAGATTTTTGTTAGAAAAGCTCCAGTGAGAAGATTTTGCCTGAGGAATTTGACTTTTGGTAAGCCACTGTGGAAGTTACTAGAGGTCTTGTCGTTGCCTGATCCCATCTGCAAGCATCAAGTGCTCCCAAAGGCGACCCATGTGAGCCACCCAGGAGCACCCCCTGGAGCCAGCACAGGGGCTGGGGCCTTGGCTCGGGCCCCCAAGGCAGAGCCCACCAAGGTACACAAGTACAGCATTTTTATTTTTATTATTTACTTCTTCTGCCCCCTTCAACAGTGGGCATTCATTACATGGGTCTGCAAATCTGCTCCCTGCAGCAGTCTGATCTGCAGACTAGAGCCAAGCACCTCATCACCTCCTCTTCCTTATCAGTGCCAATGGGGAAGTTATCCCTCTGGACAGCATGTTCCTGGTGCAGGAAGCTGATATTCAGTCACCTTTGACATCCCAGAACATGCACTGGCATTTCCAATATCATTGTAAATGACCTGTTCTATCTCTTTCTCACTGCTGATAGCTGAGAATAAAATTAGATCAAAAAAGGTGTTGTCACAGAGGTCTCAGTTTTGGAGCATTTGTGACACCTTGCTATCATATTAAGTCAGGGGTTTTTTATCTGTGGGTATTTTGGAGGCGGGACTACATTTCACTGCCAGCAGCAAAGTATGTAGTTACCAAGTGGAATGCAGCCCTATTCCCATTGATTCATTAGGATTTGTTCACATCCCTGTTAGATTTGGAAACCACAAGCAGCTTAGTTTTCTGTGTTTATATCCACAAGACATCACTTGGCACTGTGAATTCAGAATCAAATCAGTTAAAGTGCATACAGACATTTTCTTTTTGTGCAGCTCAATAAATTTACGTCATTGCCTTGAAAAATGTAACTCTAACAGTTTGCTTGCTAAAAAAAACACATTAAGACCTGCACTCACCCCATCCGTAAGCAAGTTTTAAAGGTCATGTTTTTGGACAAATCGGATTATTTCAATATATAGGCTTCTTTTGTAAGCTTTTTAAGACTATGGTATTTCAAAACACCAGGAACACATGCAGCCTGCTTATTACTTTCCATCACTCTTTCCACAGGCTTATGTCTTGCAGTACTACTCAGCACCAATAAATAGGTTCAAAGGAGCTATGGCCATTGAGGAAAAAGTTCAGTTGTAAAAATCTGGGACTTAGAAGGAGAGGCACTTGCTGGAATTATAGCATTAGAACATCATTATCGTTCGGAGCATTTAGTTAATGCGTTATTACTTCAGCCATTTATTAAATTTGAAAATCAAATAACAAACTGATTGTAGTGTCTGCCACCCAACAGGTACATCTGATTAGCGTATCGGGGAGCCCACCAGGAGCTGCGGCAAATCCACGTATTTTTATGGAAAGACTGCCATCGTGTGGGAGGCTCCTGCAGCACGCAGGGATAGCAGTGCCCATGTGCGGCGTGCATGCTTGCAAGAAACCTCCCTTTCTCCTGTGTTTTTCCTGGAATTTCCATAAAAGTGCGATTTTCCGTTCTGAAAATGAGCTACAAAGATAGAAAGTTTCATAACTAGGAACAGGTTAGAAGTGTTAAATCTCCTTAATATTATTAACTATTTTGGTTAACTTATTTTGGTTCCCCAAGTGAGTGAATTCTGAAACAAAGTGTTTCCAAAGCCTAACGGAAGTAGGATCTCCCTCTTTCTCTGCCTGACATTGATTTCGTCAGATATTAGTGCTTTTATCATTTCTCTCAATGTATATGTCATCCCTCAACATCTGTTTGCAGCTGCAGTTTTACGAGGCTTCATTATAAGCTTTCCACTTCTTGAGCTTTCCTGTGTAATGATACTGTTACTATCCCCAATTTCTACTCCTTTTTTTTATGTTTTCCTTTAAATAATTGAACTTATATGTTACATCCATAAAGAAAATTGCCAATAATTACCAGGAGTACAATTAGGAATAAATCTCTGTTAAGGAGCAAGCCAAAGCTCAGTGTCTTTATGCAAATGCCTTTTGTTAAAGAGATGTCTTGTGTAATCAGGAATTATACTGACAAGTGAAGAATCATTTAATTAATGAGAATAGAGCAATCATTTGGATGGTTCATTCTATTCCTGACTGAATAAAAGAGAGAAAATAGCCCTGCTCGGGGATTAGGGCCGCTGCTGGAAGAAATAAACCCCGTGGATGTTGTTCTGTTACTGCCTTGGGTAGATAGTACAGTAATTCCTAAATATAAAAACACATATGTTTGGATTAGGCATTGAAAATTAATTGACTGTTACTCCACAAGAATTTTTACAAAAGGGCTCTGTTTATCCTGTCTTCTCCTGCTAACCTGTCAGTATGGAATATTTGGGCCAAAATACCCGCCTAAATCCTAGTTCAGGATTCTAGGGCAGTGAGAACCAGGATTACAGTGGTTGTTTTTTCCATAAGGACTGCATGCCACGTTTAAGAGTAGTGTATGGACTCTGTTTGCAGTTGCAGAGGAGTAATCTGGTCTCCAGTCCAGCCCTCTGCTCAGAGCAGGTCCAGCTAGGTTAGTTTGTTCTGGGTCTTTCCCAGTGGATCTTTGAATGTCACCAGGGGTGGTGATGCCATAAATTCTCTGTTTGACCCCTCCCATTCTCCTCTTATCTAGTTGGAATTTCTTATCTTCCCGTTTATCCCTGTTGCATCTCCTCCTGTCACTGGGTCTAATCTGAGCTTCTCTATGCACTCCCAAAAGGCAGCTGCAGGCAGCAAGGGCAGCAATCCTGTCCGTGGCTCCCATCCCTCCAAACCTTCTCTGAACATGGATGGCTCAAAACAGCTATTCTGTCTCTTGCAACAAAACAGACAAACCCAGCTGTTACTTTAGTCATTTCTGGATGCTTAAAAAAAAAAAAATACTCTCCTCAGAAATAAATGAAGTAAATATGAAAATGTTCTTTCCAAACAAAATTCTCATTTCTCAAAATTTTCATCCCACAGGAAATCTAGTTAAATATGTTGTCCTTGCAAGCTGCTCAGTAAGTCTTTGGCCACGGGCTGGGTGTGTAGGTTCAAGGACAAGTGAATCCACAGCAAGGAACCGTCCTGTGGAATCACTTACTAGCAGGTTGCATTCTGACATGAAGCAAGACTAGTTCAGGTCATCACTGACTGCAATAAGATGGCTTTGCTCTCTCTCCAAAGCAGCAAAAGTAGGTAACCCGATAAAGATCAGTTTACAACGTCATGTGTAACCTGTGGTACGTCTGAAATGTGTATTCCTTCTGGGATTTTTTCAATTGAACTGTCTCTTCTCCAGTGATTAAAATGGAAAATGTTCTCGAATATCTAATGCACTATGAAAGTGAGTTGAGAAAATATAGTACATGAAGTAAAGCATTTTCATTAAGGTTGTTAAAAGAAGGAAAGAGAGACTTGTGTGTGCTTTCCTGTATCTTCAGTGTAACACATATATCCATATGCTCAGTCTCACAGGCAACCCCATACTCCAGCTTCCTTTTCTGGCTAAATCAGTCTGTCTGGGTTCATCTGCTGCTTGGCTTTCCAAGACATGTGGGAAGGATGCAGGCAGTCAGATTTACATCCTCACACTCTCCGGTGCCGCTGCCCCACCGTAACCCCTGACTCTGTGCTTTCTCCCCAAGGATTTTGGAGCTGCAGCAGAATGGTGACATGGACGTGCTGAAGCATAAGTGGTGGCCGAAGAATGGTCAGTGTGATCTTTACTCATCTGTGGATACCAAACAGAAAGGAGGTGCCCTGGACATAAAAAGTTTTGCAGGTGTTTTCTGCATCCTCGCTGCAGGGATTGTCCTATCCTGTTTCATTGCAATGTTGGAAACGTGGTGGAATAAAAGGAAAGGCTCCCGGGTTCCATCAAAAGAGGTATTAGACCCTCCATTTCTCCTGGGGAATTTTCATGCACCCTAAAGATTGCTGCCTTGACTTTATAGCACTAGAGAGGGTGGGGAATCAAATTCAGAGATACTTCCTTAGCTTCCTGATTTTTTAAGGTAAATGGTGTTCCTCAATATCTTTTTAGCCATTCTTTCTAGAAAAGCTTGAATGAAAATAAATGTATGTTGATGATGTATAAATATGCAACTATTCTGAGTAAAACACAACTGTTACTTGCAGAATAGTACATTATTAATACATCAATATTTAATTCATTATCCCATTGGTGACAGCTAATTCTCACCATGTTTCCTGGCTTCTTCTGGAAAAAATACATCCCCTAAGCTCAGTGGCTGAGTCTTTCAAAATATATTTGCAAAGTTTACCCCTTTAATCAGCAGTTAGCTTCTTGAATAAGCTTGTCCCCATTTACAGAAACATTAAGCTCTCGAGACTTCTGTGAACTTCAGTCCTTGTTATTTCTTCTGAAGTCCAGGGAAGCAAGACTACGTTAGATTTTTCAGGTTCAGGCCAGACTTATTTCTGAAACCTTCTAAAGACTTGTTTCAGAAAGTCCTGGACAGAGGCCACAGAGAAATATGTTATTTTACACCTGAAATGAATTTGCTTCTACACCTGCACATGTAATGCTTTCCTTCTTATGGTAATCTACCTGTCCCTCTACCAGCCATCTGAGCCTTATGCAACTTTACACCAAATTTCTTATGTTCACAATTAAATTTTTACCTCTACAAAATGCTAAAAAGACATTAGGGACAAAATGATTTATTAAAATATCCTTGGAAGCAACACCCAAAGCTGAACCTAAATATGAGCTTTAATGTAGCACTATCAAATGTAGCTTTTCTGTCTGTGTAGCCTAGGCACATCTGTGTAGCTTGTGGGGTATTGCTGTTAATTTGTGTGCAGTGGTCTTGCCTTCTCTGCATTTTCTCCATTGTGTTTATTCCTGCTAATCTAATGCTGTCTAATCAGGCAGGATTAATTACACCACCTAATTAGACAACATTGGCACTAATGTTAAAATACATTTAATCTTTTCTTGCCTGTTTTAATTCCCAAGCTTTTTTTTTCTTTTTTTTTCTTTTTTTTTCTTTTTTTTTCTTTTTTTTTCTTTTTTTTTCTTTTTTTTTCTTTTTTGTTCAAGATCTGGACCGGACCATTATTAAAAGGAAAAAAAAAAAGGAATCTCTAGTCTTTAAATTGGGTTTCTCAGGAATGGAAACCATATAGTTTCACCTGGTAAATTATTTTAAAACCCTAAAATTTACTAGATTGTTGTTTACCCAACTTTTATAAACTTTCAAAACTTCATATTTTATCTGGTGCAAAACATGAAAATTAATAACAAAGGAAAAGAAAAAACTCCAACATAGATATTTTATACAAGTATAAATTTTTTTATTTCAATTTTCAAATGCTGAGAAATTCAAGTGTATACTTTCCACAAATGGTATAATTTGGCCTCCTTGATCTTTGTTATACAGTCACTAGCTTAGCATTTATAATTACATCTCAACGTTAAATGGAAAAGCTTGGCTCAAAACTGAGTTAAACGTGGACGTATGTGCTGAATGTCCCCATTATCCTGGATGTGGGGGTCATTCAGCAAAGAAATACATCTTAACTAACTTTCTTAAAATTCATTTTAGCTTCCATGAAATCCATTGGCTCTTCCAGGCCACTAGTCCAGAATCGGGGGTCAGATTGGGCCAGTTTGTGGTCAGCAAGCCAACCCTTTTTCCTGGTGGCTGCCATCTTGTGCTCCAGAATGCAAGCATTTATACTGAAAAAAATTGTCTAATGGTTGCGAAGATAACATTTCGGTCGCGTGCCAGAAGTAACCCATTCACTGATGTCTGCCTGAGTCTGCAGACAGCCTTAAACAGTAGCTCTGAGAGAAGTATGAACCGCCCCAGTAATCTCAATGGGATGTTGACTCTGAAGCCTGATGATAATTTAAATATGAAAACTGCTGAATATTTCACTACTGATCACACAAGAGAGAAGAGGAAAGATCATATTATGGAGATATGCACAATCTTACTGTGAGTGGGTCTCATTTTGGTGTATCGATTGGGTGGAGATTGGGTTGTGGGCTAAGCATGGGAGATTATCACCGCTTATATATTTTCACTGGTCTGACCCTAGCCCCAAATGCATCTCTGTAAAAGAAAGAGGACTATTTTGAGTAACTCTTAGAGGCTCAGAAACTATGAAATTCCAATCTTTTCCTGATTGGCATTTTAAATTACAAAGTATTTGTATGTTTGTTTTTTATTCAAAATTAAAAACAAACAAACAAAAATCAAACCAGAAAAAGAAACAAAACAGAAAAATATTTAGGACTGTCCCTCAGAGACATAGTCATGACTTGCACACGCTAATGGAGCCTCTGTATATTTACTTAGCTTCTGATGTGGCCCCAGTTCTCCTGCATCCATATGCAGCTCCAAATTTTTTAGGAGAGAGCGTTTGGTGAATGCGTTTGGATTTGATGTCACCTGTGTGGTTGTTATGTGCATCCATGTCTATGTCCACATGTGAATAAACAATAGACAGAAAGCTAAGTCCGAGAAATGAGCACTGCATTTTTTCCTTCCCGTGATGAGCTCAAACCAAAGCCCTTGTGGTCAGTGATCACCCAGTCCCTGGGAGATCCCTGATGCTCTGTTCCCTTCCCCTTTTCCCCTGGTTTGTCTCCCTGTCCCTGCCCTCAGAGGGTACGGTCCTGGAGGGGAGCTGGCCTCTCAGTCTCCCTTCCAGTCAGGCTCTGTGTTCGGCGTGGTACCAGCGCAACTGTTCAGTGATCCGTTTTGCTAAGTAGATGAACTCTTGCAGTTTGTTCTAGGTGTGGACTTTTTCAGAGTGCTTGACTTCATTCCTAGACAAAGGAAGGATCTCAAGCCCATTCGGTATACTAGGAGTTTTGCCATTGATTCAGGGAGCTCTGGATCAAGCCAGTCAATGAATTCCAGTAATCAAGGCTGGAAGTCATCAGTGCACATCTATCGGCTGCCTAATTATCCTCTGTGAGGTCCTAGAGTGTGAGATATTTCTAGTGGCCTGGAAGAGCCAGTAAATTTCACAGAGATTAAGGTAAATTTTAAGGTTACTTGAAATTGATTTTTCTTCTGAATGAGCTGCACTACCTAGACTGAGGGAATACCCCTGTACATGTGTACTCAATGCTGCTTTGAATTAAGCTTTGCAGTTCAGTAGAAATATGTATGTACAAAACAGGTGATTTATTGGGTCACCTAGGACTTTCTCCTCTTTTTTAACTTCTGTGCATTTAAATTCTCAATTATAACAAACAAACCTGTTTAATTGAGTTCTCTGGGAAGAGAGATTTAAGAAGGAAAAGGGACAGAGGTAAGAGGAGCGATGATATATTATAATGAATACATCAGGCTGCCTTCTCTTCTCACCCACAAAAATATAATTCCATCAGAATAGATGGAATTGCTTCTTTGTAAGTAAGGAGATAATTAATCCCTCTGTTGGCGTTGTAATTTAAAATTGCCTGGTGTACTCCTTTCTGTGCAATGTCAATGAGTCACCAGTGCTTGGGGTTTTTCCTCTGTATGTTCAGCTTTTCTATACCACAGTTTACATTATAAAGACAAAAAGGAATCTGAGATATTTTCAGCCCTTCCTTAAACCCTGAGAAGATGACAAAGGTGGCAACCTGATCCCTCAGAGCCTCCCATGCTGACATCCAAATTTAGTTCTCATTGCGGAGCTGAAGAACTGGCATCATTCCAGGCATTTGAGATTATGCAGTTTACTTTTATTCAGCTGTGGCTAGTCTAACCCACCTAGCTCCGAGCTTGGCTTTTCCTGAAAATCTACTGGTGGTGCTTTGAGTTGTGCTGTTTGGATTCAGGGTCTGAAGGTAGCTGTGGGGTAAGGGTCTGCCTCGGTTTGGCTTCGCCCACCTGGCTTCAGGCAGTGGGGGTGTTTGCTGGTGACATTCAGAACACCGTCAGCCAAGAGCCAGCTCTAGTTAATTGTGCCTTGTGCTTCCCGAGCAGTGCTGATCACCCTGTGAAACTTCGGCCCAGCACAAATGGCGATGGTGAGTGGTGCCTCTTGTTTTTCTCATTCCCCAGGACGACAAGGAGATCGACCTGGAACACCTCCACAGGCGCGTGAACAGCCTCTGCACAGACGACGACAGTCCCCATAAACAGTTCTCCACCTCGTCGATTGACTTGACCCCACTGGACATTGACACTTTACCCACACGTCAGGCACTGGAGCAAATCAGTGACTTCAGGAACACTCACATCACCACAACCACCTTCATACCAGAGCAGATCCAGACTCTGAGCCGCACGCTGTCTGCTAAAGCCGCCTCCGGATTCTCCTTCGGCAGCGTGCCTGAGCACCGAACTGGCCCTTTCAGGCACAGGGCACCCAACGGGGGCTTTTTCAGAAGCCCCATCAAAACAATGTCATCTATCCCTTACCAACCAACTCCTACCCTGGGCCTGAATATCGGTAGTGACCCAGACCGAGGCACCTCCATCTGAGCATCAGAACAAGTTTCTTCACTGTTTCTTATTTAGGACTCCCTTTGCAAGGAGCAGCTGTAATATTGTGGGACTAACATGGATGTAACCTTTCTCCTTTTCCTTATTTTTTGGTTTTGAGGGTTGTGGTTTGGGTTGGGTTTTTTTTTTTTTTTTTAGTTTGTTTGGGGGTTATTTCCTGTTCAGGGGTTGTTTTGGGGTCTTTTTCTTTATTTTATTTAAGAATCAAAATTATTAGTAGCAACTCTTCCTCCTCCTCTTCTCTGCTTTCTCAGTCTGGTCTCTTCTGCCTCCCCTTTATTCTCTGTACTACTTGAATCACTTATTCTTCGGTTTATCACCATGTTAGGTTTTAGTTACTTCAGGCTTTTCATATACTTTAAATATAGGAAATGAGCAGCGATTCATGCATAGGAAAACCCTGAGGATTACTTTACAGAAGGGCATTTGCTCCTCCTCCCCCACCGCCTTTTTTTATTATAATTGCAATAACTTAAGTATTTTTCATGTACTCTGCTGCATCGAGTCAGCGCTCCACTGCTGTGTGTCCTTTTAACTGTGGACCAAAGGCAAACCCTGCAGTTTAAAAAATGGAAAACTAAAAAAAAAAAAAAGGTAAAAAGACAAAAACAAAACAAAAAAAAACAGAAAAAAAAAAAGAAAGGAAAACAAATAAAGTTCAAAGACCATTCAGGCCCCATAATATAAGAATGCAATTTTGTAGGATTACAAAAAGCCATTACTATGCCAGTAAAGACTACAGTTAAATCTACTTTTGCACTGCAACAGTGCATATGACCTTTATGTGATTGTACAGTGTTAAAAGTTTTTCTTATGTACAGTAAACTGTATCATATGGCAGAAGCCTCTGTTGTGTTAAATAAATTAGTATCTCATACATATATATATATACATATATACACACAGGTATGTGTATATATATATACATGTATATATAGCTATAAAATGGCAGCCGTTGCTATTGCGATTCATTTAATAAAGCTTTAGTAAAAATGTGTTGTATACAGGAGAGATGTACAGTGCAGGGTGTCTTTTCATTTAGAAAAGACAGGTTGCTTTAATGTTATTCTGACTTGCATTGTTTGCCAACAGAGCATATTTTATACTTTTCTATTAGAGCATCCGGGGCAATTTAACGTTTGTACCTAGATGTAACGCCTTTGGTTAGGTTTTGCATTGGCTATTGAGCATTCTATAAGGCTAATCTTGATAATTTTCCTTTTAATTAATTAGACAAATGGAACACTCTCTTAGGTATACCATGTTCATGCACAACTAATATAGCTCTAGAGCAGTTAAACACGGATCAAAGGTTAATTAATCCTTTTCCAAGTCAGTACAGTTGATCAATACAATAATGGCGTTAGTGGAGGAAAAAAAAAAAAAAGCCCTCAAGCTATACAGATGTGGCCTTAATTATAATCACATATTGTTCTAAGGGAAAAAAATATGAACAGGTACTCATTTTAACCCTTTCTATGTTAAGTTAGATTTAGAGGAGCTATGTATTTTTTACATTAGTGCCAACTGTATAAAGCAAGAAAAAGAACAGCAGTGAGAGCAAAACCAGTGCCCACTTCGGCACCAGCTTTTTCAAGTAACACAGTTACCTGTTAGAAATGTAGGAAGAGCTTTCAATTTGTAATCCTTAAACTAAAAATACAGTTAAGTAGAAAGCAAGCAGTTTATCCTGTGAGGTTTTTTTGTTTGGTTTTCTTTTTAATGCAACCATACACTTATTTTAATCTAACTCATTCTTTGGCTAAGATTAATAGGAATCAGCCTATGTGATTTGCTTTAGGATAAATTAAAAGGTATATTCTTCAGATCTATTCTATTTTGATGCTAATTCTGTTCTGGGGGAGCATCTTGTACTGTCACTGTTTTTTGTACTAAATCTTCGAATATTGTCTACTGTGTAAGGCAGAACGAATTCTTATCGTGCAAAAGGCCATTTTGTTTCCAGGGTAGCAAGTGTCTAAAAGCATGCACAACTTGCTTCCCCCTTGTAACATTTATGAACTCATCCACATTTCTGAGTAAAAGAAAAAAAAAAAAATTTAAAAAAATTTCTTTCCAACAAGCTACGTAGGGACATACCAGATGTTGCAGTGATTTTAGCTATTAAAAAACCTGTTAACCATGTACGATATTTAAAATAGGCCTATTTTGATGTGTTGCCTATTATAAAGATACACAAAACACTTTTTGGAGGCCTCAGTTACAAGTGGCAGAGCTTTCTGTGTATAATTTGTCTAAATAATTTGTCTAATAAAATTGTTTTCTAAACTTGCGTTTCTTCCTGTTCACTTGCTGGGTGCTGTGGGATTTTCAGCCTATGGCACGGTAATGTACTTATGGTTTTGCTGCACTGCTGCTGAAGGCTTTTAGCCCATGGAGATGGGAGGAGCTCCTCAGGCTGCTGTGAGTCAGCTCAATGAAGAGCATCTATGGAAAACACCAAGGTTTACCACGTTTATCAAAGTCAGGCTTAGATTTCAGAAAACATTTATGAACACCATTTGGGAGAATGAGTTTAGAGTTCCTTAGCACTGACATGTATGGGACGTGATGTGTAGAAATACTGCATCCCATCTTCATCTCTTTTAGTATAATGTAGGAATTTTCTTGGAGCACGGCCTTTGTTTTTATAGAATTGCATTCTGCCATCTTTATTTGCACAGAGGTTAATTTGCTCTGACACTGGACATACGCTGCCTAAAACAAAAGTTTTAGTGTGAGAGAAGGTAGCCCATATTTCATTCATGATGGCTTTCTCAATTTTTAAGTTTCATTAATATTTTAAACTTAATGACGTAGTCATCAGCAAGCTGTGCAGAATGTACTGCAATAACACCAGCCATGACAATTTAACTTGCAGCATCCAAAGTTTGTCTGCTTTTATTTTAAGTATTTTATTCACTTAAATAACATTTCTGACTTCTTAAAAGTTTCTATTAAGCTTAGCAGGCATTCAGGGGATTTCATTTTATAGTTTCAAAAACACATTGGAAGGAGTCCTCGATTCATTGCCACATGAAAATTAAATCTCAATACAGATAACTTAAAAATCTAAAGTTAAATTATTGAAGGTGGCTCGAGGTTACAATTTACAGGTGCCTGTATAATAATAATGTCAATACGCTCCTAAGTCAATGGGCACTACAAGCCTAGCAACTAGACACTAGAAGCTTTTATAATCAGGCTAATTTTATTATTTCATAAAAATCAGTCAAGAGACAAGTTCTATTGACCTTCTGTGAGGCAGAGGTATGGCAAACTGAGATTTGATCCTGCAAGCCCTTAGGCACCTTACAGTGTGTCTAGCAGGGGTCCCCTTAGCCACAAGGATTCTAGTTTTAGGCTGTTGCTGATCTGTAAAGTAACCATAACCCCTTGGAAAGTGCTGTCTTGCTGGTATCACAAGTCATCCACCTAAACAGAGGTGGCTGACAGGGTGAGTGGGACAGGGACACTGGCATTGTGTCCCTGTCCCACTCACAGACACACCTCTCTAGAGCTTGGTAATTCTACAGATACGACATCTGTACTCTCTACAATGGGCTACATCAAAGTGAACCCTGTGTGACTTCCCTTTCTTTAAAACAAATTCCAGGGAAGTGATGGTGTTAAAGACTGACAAGTGTTTCTGCTGCAGTAGCTCCACTAGAGACACAGGCCAGCTGTTTATAAAGATGAGTTGTTTACATGGTATCTGCAGTTATACAGCCTTTTTGAGATACCAGCTACAAACAAAAAGTGAGCAGTGAAAGAAAACATGTTTATCTGATTTCAAAGAATCATCTAGTAAGATGTTTCTATTGACCAACAGTGAAATATCTGGAGATAAATAGTTCTGCTGAGCCAACCAAGTGAATGATTGCAGCCCTGAGTGACACAGCTGCAGCATTACCCCTGCATTTCCCTCTTGCCATCACAAAAAAAAATGCTAGGATCAATTCCCTAAACAAATCAGATTTTTTAGAGTTTCTTTTTCTCTTTCTTTCATACGTAGGATGCTATGAAATAACGAGAACTTAAAGCTGCCTTTCTGTGAACACTGGCTGGGTCAGTGCAGCTTACTGGAAGTTAATGCCCCCAAGAAGTTTAATTTCTCAACTCTGCACAAAGCTGATGACATGAAAAGTAAAGCAGCTTCCTATGTGCATGCTCGTGGCTGTAGCTAATGAAAAATATAGTCTCCAAAACAGCAAAGGCATCACACTAACACAGCCCTGCTTTAACCATTTCTCTCTAAGTCCTAATTAATATCTGTGCTTCCTCTTCACTCTGCAGAGCTATTTTGAAATAAATGTCAAAACTAAGTATCTCTCCCTTAATCCGAGTCACGGACAAAGTTTTTGATGAACACTGGGACATGAACACATGCATCCACGTGTCACATCAACAGCAGTGGGCAACAGTGAAGACACCATCACAATCTATCAGCTTGTCATGGCTCACCCAAGGAGTCATTCATGAGGTCAGAAATAGAAGCATCCAAAAGAAGGTCAGAGCAGGCAAAGTGATTCATAGCTCAACAAATTCCTAAACATAAAAATTGTACCAAAAATTGCCCCAAAATTGCAGGAACCAAGAATTTAATTTAAAAATAAAACACTTTTCAAGAGGTGTATTTATAAAAACAAATTTACTACCTGTCAAGACTTACAAAATCTGCACCCCCCCCAGTCCCATTCATCACAGTGGTGTAATACTTTGTATTCTGTAATTCTGTAATTCTGTAATACAGAATCTATTTCTGCAACACTTGTCAGAAGAAAAAAAAACAGCTGGAAAACTGAACTGTCAAGTCATTAACTATTGTACTCCAGGTCACAAAGGAAACTTGAGGCAGAAGGAAGAACTCAGCATCTCAGAATCAGTTCACTGCTGTAAAATATTTCTTGGATCAATAAGAAAGCACAGGACACCCCTCCACCATGACATCACAGTTCAGTGCTTCTATGGCTAATTATTCGTATCAGCACTAGTAAGGCCAACATTTCTTTCAGTGCAAGATCATTTTTCCCTTTTCTTAAAAGAAAGTAAATGCTTGTGTCCCATTCTTTGTTCCAAGGGGGTGATGCACCAACACAAGATGGGATATGGGACCCATCTTATTGCGGCGTGCCAAAACAAAAGTTAACAACAGCTTTATTTGCAAATTCAGCTTTCATCGTTGTAAGACTGATCCTGCAAATCAAAATAAAGAGTTAAAAGGCAAACCCATTAACTAATAAAAGGTTGGGGGGTGCATGAGACAGTCATCAAGCTCCTGAAGTAACCACCCAGCTGCAGGTGCTTCCTTAGGTTGCTCTCCTGGCCCCTCCAGCAGCTGATGTGGTAGTGAAGTAAATGAGAGTTGTTTGGGGTTTGTGTGGCCAGATTTTGGCAATGGGGGCCTACAAGGATGGATTCTCTGAGAAGCTGCCAGAAGCTTCCTCTATGTCCGAGAGACCCCATGACAGCCAGCTCCACAGGACAATTAGATGGTGTTAGTGCCTCAGCGACAACAGAGTTAACAAGGGAAAAAAGTTACTGCCTAGGAGCAATTGCCACTGGGAGAGAGGGTGAAAATGTGTGAGAGAAACAGCCCTGCAGACCCCCAGGTCGGTGCAGAAGAAGGGGGAGGAGGTGCTCCAGCCACTGGAACCGATTCCCCTGCAGGCCATGGTGAAACTTATGGTGAAGGACCTCTGCCCCTGCAGCCCATGGAGGTGCAATGTTGAGCAGAGATCCACCTGAAGCCCCTGGAGAACCCCATGCCAAACCAGATGAATGCCCAAAGGAATGCTGTGGGAAACACATGTTGGAGCCTGCTCCCAGCACGATCTGCCAGGAGAAAGGAGCTGTGGGGAGAGGAGCCCTCTCTGGGGCAGGTTTGCTGGTAGGACTTGTGACACTGTAGGGGACCCACACTGGAGCAGTCTGTTCCTGGGGGACTGCACCCTGTGGAAGGGACACACGCTGGAGGAGTTCATGAAGAACTAACTGTCCCTTGTGGGAGGGACCCTACATTGGAGTACAGGAAGAATGAGAAGAGTCCTCCCCTGAGGAGGAAGGAGCAGCAGAGACAATGTGGGATGAACTGACCACAGCCCCCTGTCCCTTTGGGCTGCTGAGGAGCAGGAAGGTAGAGAAAATCAGGAGTAAAGTTAAGCCCAGGAGTAAAGGAGGGGTGGAGGGAAGGCATTTTAAGATCTGAGTTTATTCCTCATTACCCGACTTTGATCTGATTGGTAATAAATTACATTTATTTTCCCCTGAGTCAAGCCTGTTCTGCTACCAATGCTAATAGGTGAGTGATTTTTCCTGTCCTTATTCCAACCCCTGAGCCTTTCATTATATTTTCTCTCCTCTGTCCATCTGAGGAAGGGGAGTGATGGAGCCGCTTTGGTGGGCACCTGGCACCCAGACAGGGACAGCCCACCTCAGCAGCTCAGGTACAGCTTCTGCCGAGGTGTAGCACGCAGGTTTGCCTTCACAGCCCCACAGGTGCCTCGTGTTACAGCCTCCAGGTGAGTGCTCAGCAGCCAGGCTCTCTGCGACTGCTTTCTCTGTTCCAGTTGTTTGTGTGGCCCCCAGCCTACACCTCCGTTGGGACTCCAGTACCAGAGCCCCGGTACGCTATGGAGAACAGGAGGAGAAAGGAAACAGGGATTTCAGAGCAAAGATCTCACAAGACACACACATACCCATAATTTAAGGGTTCTCACCTGGTTGCCCACTAAGTCAACTGAGCTCCGCCTGCCTTTTTCTTCCTTGTGGGGCTGTGGCAGCAGCTTTGCTACACAGGGTGCAGTATCCCAGCTCCCCACACTGGTACTACAGGACTGGAAATATCATACCCTCCTTCTATATACAAGAGAATGCTTCACGTAAATATAATTTTTGTTGCCACTCAAAGAAAGACTCAGAGGTGTCACTTACTCCCCTCACTCACTGCACAGAGACCCTCTTTTACCACTTGGCACAGCCAGAAGCAGCCAGAAGGTACTGACACAAGCATTTTCCCTTGGGAGCCTGGTGTGAAGGTGGTAAATTTTATACAACTGCTAGAAATTGAAAAGCACAGTTAGAAAAATTAAAAAAAAAAAAAAAAAAAAAAACCAACTTTTTTTGTGGATTGTTTGTGTTACATTTGCCACACTCTGCCAGTCTAGCTCATGTCCCTGTCAAACGGCAGGAAAAAAAAAAGGAGTAGCGGGCAGCTCTGTGAGTGCATTGTAGCCCTGCCACTGCTGGTACGCTTGCCTTTCTCCCCCACTGGCCAGGGACATGCTTCTTCACACACACAGTGGGGAGGTCTTGTTTGGTTTTGAATATTCCCTGTATATGAATATTCACCGTGGACCACAGTAAGAGTAATCACAGCTGACCCATGTTGTTACTAATTAATTCTTTTGCTTACACACGGGGGAACAGGAGAAAGAAAGCAAATACTGTGAACAAAGCTAATAATGTGGTTACTTGCTACTCCTTCTATCTGACACGTTTTTAAGGAATGGGCTCTGTGGCATGACAGCTAACACAGCAAGAAATTGATGTAGTGTAACACAAAAGCATGTTACTTTATGAAATAGTGCTCAGGCAACACTGGAATGGTTTGTCTTGCTCCAACTTTCACAGAGCTTTCTGAATAATATCTGCTGTTGCTTGGACTGGTTTTATGTCTCCCCAGGTTTAGAAGACTGCAGATGAAGTTTTCTTACCTCTTCCTCACCAACAAAACAGAATTCCCTAAACCCCTTTATATGATTCAAAAATTATCCTGTCAGCCTATCTGTACAATACACAAAGTAGAGCTGATATGGGACACAGGGAGCTTTGTTTTTCTTACCTCAAGATAAAAGATAGGTAGAAGTAGAGGGGATACACCTGGAAGTCTGACTTTTGGAAGACACATTTATTGTCTTCACTAAATATCACTGTGATCTTCACTTTTTAAGACTTGCTACATTGCTACATTGTCTGGCAAATGTAGATCTATCCATATGTATATTAAGTCTGCCGTGTCTTACGTGAGTTGTTTAAAAAGGGAAAACATACCCATAAATATTCATAAACTCTTATTCCATAAGTATTGACATATACGAGCAGTTTTTCTTACAAAATTTACAGCCAGTGGATTATTACCCATGGCATTATAGGCAGAGGGTTATTATCCATGGCATATACTAACTTGGTGGAGTATAAACACAAGTTAATCTGGAGTAGAAACATGAATTGGTATTTCAGTGGGTGAAGCCATGTGAGGAGCTGGCAGGTGTGGTGCATTTGCATTCAGATCTCCATCCATTGCCACACACTTCATCTTCCTGAGTTAATGAGGACTTTTGCTACTTACAAAAGCCAATAAATAAATAAATAAATAAAAGAAATGAGGGGGACAAAACAGTGTAATCACTGGTGAGAAGAGCATCAGAGCCGCGAAGAAGGAGCGGCGGTACCGGCCGGGTTTCGCGGCCCTGCCCTGCCCGGTGCCGCCCGGGCGATGGCGCTGCGGCACCGCCTCCGGCTCCCTCACGGCAGCGACGGCCGGGCCGCGCTCGGTGTCCCCGTTGCCTCGACG
>VZRN01003035.1:1938253-1989863 GCA_013397935.1 Dasyornis broadbenti | reverse complement strand
CGGCGGCCCCCCACCCCAGCCGAGCACAACAGCCAGCATTCAAGCCCCCTTCCCTCCCTCCCTCGCACAACAGCAGCGCAGTGGCAGCCACGCCACCTCCCAGCAACCAGCAGCACGCGAGGGCACCGCCGGGGCACCTGAAAGAGTCAAAGCCAAAGAAAAGGAGACAAAGGAGGAGAAAAGGATACGCAGGAACGGCCCAGAGTGTCTGCTCCGACAGTGCGGAGAGGCAGGCGCCCACAGAGGGATGTGCGAGCCCGCGCGGGGCCCGGCACGCACGGGCGTGCATACGTGTGGCCGCATGCACACACGGGCACACGCTCACAGGGGTCCGAGCCGCTGCAGCAGCGATGGAGACACGCAGAAATTCCCCGCTCCGTGCAGGGGCAGAGGGAAGCGCCCCGGCAACTTTACACCCCACAGCCCCGTCCCCGCGTGGGACACCTCCCGGCTTGTGTTCTCTGTGCGCCCCTGCCACCCGCGGCCCCACCTCTGACACTGCCACCCGCGGGCACCGATGCCGATGCCCGGCAGGAGCCGACCTTGTGTCTGGTCACCCGCCGTCGCATGTGCCCGTGACATTCCTGCTCGGGAGAGAAAAATGTGAAGAAAGTGTCGAGGGATCTGCTTGTGTGTGGGTGAAGGGAGACCCTGCCGGCCCGACTTGGGGAGCATCCTCTCCACGGGCAACTCAGGCTGGAGCGAGGAGCCGCCGGCCCACCCTGGGGGACAAGGGGCCAAGTTTTCCACCCCTGGCAACGCGGCAAGGGGCTTTGCTTGGGGCTATGTGTCCACCGGGGCCGGGGCTGGGGCGCACGACCCGCTGCCCTCCGGAGCTGGGTTGGGGTCTCAGAAAGCCGCATGCTCCCCTGTCGCCACCCCCTGTTAACTTCAGGCGGACTGTCAGTACGTTTTCCAGAGCTGCTGCTCCCCCGGGAATGGATGGGAGCGCGGCTCCGCGGGCTGCTCTGCACCTGTGCAATGGGTGCGCTGATCATGTGCGCTGTGTGAGCTGCCGCTGCCGCCGCTGGCCATTTCCAGGCTGCCCAGAGCGGGGCAGACAGAGAGGCCTCTTCTGAAGTGCTATCGAATGGCTCGGGATGCCTTCGGGAGCCCAGCCAAGGCGTGTCAAAGGCAGTTTGAGCGGTGAAGCATTTAAACGCTACAATGGGTGACTTTCTGGCGTGTGCTTTTCACCCTCCCCGCTTAGAGCCGGGAGGGGGGAGCAGGCGTTTTTAGTGAGCTGCTCCGGGGGTGGATGCGACACCGCCAGCCCCTCAGCCCGGTGCCGCAGCCGGACTCTTCCCCGCGGGGCGCCAGCGGCGGAGCGGCCGCCTCTGCCCCGTCGGACAGAGGGGAGCGGGGAGAGATCGGCTCTTCTGCAGCTCCCCGCAACTTTTCGCTCCCAGCTCAGTTTAATCGAGGCTGCTCGCTGTAGGGAGGTGTTGGCCCCCCGCACCCGCTGTGGCACGGAGTGCAGCTGGGACTCGAGACGGGAACTTGTGCAGCGCGGGGATGAGCTCTCAGTAGTGCTGACGGGGAAGGCGAGTTTGCGGGGGGGAAAACAAATCCCCTCCGCTTCTGAAGGGGTTCCTTTTTGTATTTCATCTCGGTTTTCCCCCTGTTTTTCTTGTTGGGTTGTTTTGGTTTTTTCCTTTCCTTTCTTCCCCTGTTCTCCCCTCTCTGATCTCTCCTTATCTTTCTTTCCTGGTATCCTGCGGCGGCCACCCCTTTTTCCCCGCTCAGCACCGAGGCGCGCTGCCGCCGCCGGGGTGCCCCGGAGAGAGGCGGGCGGCGGCGCGCACCCGCCGCGGGCGAGCGGGGCTGCAGCACTTTTGTGGGGCGGTTAATCAATGGCACATCAGCGAGACAGCGCATCAGCCCATCTGCTTGATATATATTCAGAAGGGCTCCAGCCCTTTTGAAGTCTAATTTCTTCCCCGGGAGAACGCGCCGGGTAATTTACCATCATTTCCCAGGCAGGGCAGCCAGCAGGTTAACCCTTTCCCCAAGCGCTGCCGCCGCGGGTTTTCCTCCCGAGCGAGCAGCCTTGAATGCCTCAGCGCCTCGCCGCAAACTTGTAAAAGTGCCTCTTTAATGGTACGTGACTCGCTGAAACAGGATACCCGGCCCACCGGCACGGTAAACCCCTCTCCGGCTTGTCACAGACCTGCCCGGGACAAGCAAACCCCTCGACCCTACCGGGTCATCTCTCGTATCATTTCAGCTCCAACCACCCACTGATATTTTTATGTTTCAACATCTTTGGCCTTGGGTTTTTATTTTCTGTTCCTATCCGATGCTCAGAAGCGCAGCTTTATCCAGAGGCAGGAGCAAGGTACAACACTGCTCTGCAAAGTGCTCTGGCTCAGAGTGACAGAGCCCGGCAGGTGCAGGGGGGCGGGACGAACACCACATCGCCCGCCGGCCTGCGGGACCCCGGCACGCGTGGGGGACGCGCGGGCAACAGTGCCACCGCTGCTGGGGCGGGACACGCCGGGAGGTGGCCCGTCCGTCTACCCCGTCCGGGGCCGGCAAGCGCGGGGATGATGCCGAGCCCGCAGCCAGCACCCCGGCACCTCTGGGATGCGCCCCGCAACGAGCCAGCAGAGCTGTCGGCGTTCCCGCGCCGGGCAGGGGAAAGCGTTTGACTCTGCAAGTTTCCGAGCTTTTATTTTTTTCCTCGCTGCTCCCTTCCTCCCCCAAGGGCTCTGCCAAGCCGGGAGATGCGCGCACCGCCGACGTGCACTGACTGAACTCTGGTTCAGGGGACAAGTTGGATAAGCCCAGGACCGTTGAGCGCCATCACCTGCTTCCCATAAACCCCAAAAGCAAACCCGGGGGACCGGCAGGAGCCGCCGCCGTGCCCTCACTCCCCACCTGCACCTCGCTTATCTACAGTCAACATTTTTATCCTGCCCGAGAAAGGTTCCTGCTCGCTCCCGGCTCCGGGGCGACATCCGCGACCGGCAGCTACTCCCCGGCCCCGCGCCGCTCCGCCGGCAGTCAGCGGGCACCGGCCGCCCCACCCCCCTACTTCTCCTGGGAGCAGTGCGAGGAGATCGGCTTTTTTATTTATTTATTCATTTATTAAATCCACCGGGCCAGGTTCTGAAAGAGCCGTACATGACAATGTCTCCTGCAACATCTCTTTTCTGAAGCCTCCTTCAAAAAAAGGAGGACGGGGGTGCATTTATTTATTGTGGGGTTTTTTTGCACAGAAAATCTAGTCCTTCTGCCTAAATGTTTTGCAGGGGAAGAGGCTGGGAGAAGTAGGCAGTGGGCTCTTTCACACTCCGTTTTGGAAAGCAATGGAAAGGGAGCTAAATGCTTCCATACAGCTTCTCTGCTTTGGATTTCAGTTGCTGTGGGCAAAAGTATCACTTCAGTATTGGCTTTGTATTAACCACATATTATATTGTTATATTTTTCTCATGCCAGTGCTAATGCTGAGCTAAGGGCTGGTGTTACATGAAGGTCCCCCAAAATGCTGACTGTCAAAAAACCGTGATTTGTGGTACAGCTGCATGACCATCCTACAGAAATGGTAAAGCTGAGAGCTTCACTAAGGCTCATGTAGGGACTACTGATAGTTCTCAGCCCCTAATCTGCTCCTTAGTGCCCTGAGGAGGAATTATCCTGTCTCTGGAGAAGGACCTGAGGCTCAGCAATGTTAAGTGACTTGCTGTGGACAGCAGCAGCCCAGGGCCAGAGGTGAGGCATGAGTGCAGGATGTGTGCCACCACCTTCGTGCACAACACACTTTATTCCTGTTGCTTCAAAAGTGTTTCTGCTTGCAAGGCTTTGCTCAAAGCAAAGGACGTTCAGCCAGTGGCTGGTTTTATACCTCCAGAGATGTTTCACCATGGTTATTGATAGGGTCATCCTTTCCCAGTGCTCGAGGAAGCAGGATGCAGAGCAGCTTGTGTTGCCCCAGCTGTAGGCTGTTACTTAGGGTGGGTCAAGAGGGAGGGAGAGGTGAAATTTTCTGATGTGGGGTAAAGCTGAGCAGCATTTTGGGAAGGATGGTAACTGGGTGCAGGCTTTTGCAAGCAAAGTGATTCCCCCAATTCATAGGTTGTTCCCTCATTAAGTTTGAATCTGTAGAGTTGTTCCTATTGGAGCTTTCCCACTGGCATGGGTGAGCATATGGCTCTTAGGTAGTTTTCCAGGGCATGTGAGACTCCAAGACACAGTCTGATGTACAGAACGTGCAGTACCTACCAGCCTTGGTCACCTCTCAAGTAAGAAGTATATCTCTTATTTTTCTGAAATTAGCAGTGTTGCAATGTTTGTAATGAATATATAAGTGCAGCCTGAATTGCATTAAGTTTCATCAGTCAGAAGAGTGTCTTGCAAAAATAGTCTCACAGCAAATTTTTGTGCAGTTCATCTCTGGTCATGGAAAGATTTCTGGATTAAATCAATTATGCTTCTGTTACTTGGCTAGCAAAGCATTCAATTAACCCTCTTCCCTGCCCTACAGTTTGGCAGCTTTCTCTTTGCATTGCAGAGTATCCTGGAAGTTTTTTCTCTAAAAAAGGCTTGAAAAATGGAAGTCTGGTTCTGTGAGGATGGCAGCTGGGAAAGAAAGGCTCTGAATTGCCATTGGGTTCCCAGGGTTTGCCTGTTGGGAAAGACAGTGAAAGCTTGGGAGCGCTGCTGGCTCTAACTTTGGGGTTAGCAAGCAATGGGGTTACTTCCCTTGGATGCTGCTGCTGCTGCTTGTGAGTGCTGACTCCATCCCTGCTGACCCATCCCTCCACCCTCAGGGGAGCTGCAGTGAGCAGTGTACAAAGCTGAGGGTGAAGGAGTGAGGCACCTTCTGAGGAAAGACTGTTTTAGTTGATATCATTAGCTATTTCTGCAAAGACTGTGAGGTATCTTTGCAATGAAACCCCTTTTCAGCTGGGCATTTTTAGGGATGTGGAGGCTCTGCACTGTGGTTTTACTGGCAGTTTCTCAACCTTGGGCTGCCCCACCAGGGGCTGGGGCATGGTCCAGTGGAGCTGAAGCAGCTGTGAGGGATTGGCAGTGTGCTGGAAGTTCCTAGTACTGCCACACACCTGCCTGGAGCAGCTGCGGTGCTTGGGTGACACCTCCATGACGGGTATTCCCTGGGATTCCAGCTCCTCTGGAACCTGAGCCTGTGGTGGCAGGCCCAGAGCAGAACCTGCCTCAGGCACTGCAGCACTGAAGGGTCCCTGTCTGTGCCTGTGTGTGGCTATTCAAATACAGAGGTGTGTGTAAGGGACACTAACCTTTGTATGTCTCAGGCTAAACAAGAAGTTACAAAGTAATTCACAGCTTTTCCACTGGTGCTCCCACCCCTGGAGGAAATGACATCTAGAAAGATTATTTCTGTCTTTGGCTTCATTTTGTTTCTTCTAAATAATCGAGAAGTGTAAGTAGGAGAGCATCATCCAACTGAAAATAGTGACTCAAAACTTACCTTAGAGATGCTATGGTTGTAATTTCAAGTATTTTTAAACCAGGAACAAGAAAAAAATATTCCCCAAAATAGAAAGAAGAAAAATGAAAGATGAGCATGCAAAGCCAGGCTTTTGGTCTTCAAAAACTGCTGAGTGTTCAGAAGTTTTCCACTGTTTCTGTGGCAGTTGGGTGCTTAACAGGGAAGGAAAACTTGGACTCTTGTTGAAATACTGAAGTGATATCTGTGGGTGCATTTTGCAGTTGTACTTATTATCCTTGCACACTTTGACAATGTTTGTGGAGCTGTTGTAGGGATCTGAACTGGAGATTCCTGAAACGGTGATGCAGGATCAGGGCCTTCGCAGAGGGTCAGTAGGCAAAAACTGAGTAAGGCTCTCCAAGGTCTGCAAGAAACATTGGGAACAAATAGCTTGATGTTTTCTTTTGGCAGACCTTTGGTTTGTTTATTCAAATAAAAACCTAACAGATTATCAAAGACGAAAACTTTTCTTTTTCTTCGTGAATTGATCTATTTTGATGGATCCTCTTCATTTTCATACCTTGAATTTGAGAAATGTAATAACATCAAGTTCAAAGATGTTAACTCTACTTTTGGAGCTTTTTGAAAAGTTGTGGGAAGTGGAGTGTCAGAAGATCCATGTCAGCTTTTCTATTGCCTGAAAAAAATTAAGAATATATTCTAATTTATCTTTTCCTTTCATTTCTATCAAACAAAATCAAGCCACTACTTGCCACCCTCTCCTGTTTGTTCTGATATCCAGTCTGTAGATATTATACCTGCCATGTTTACTGCTATTACATAAAATTCATGCTCTGTGAGTGGCTCTAGATCAGTGACTGGTCTGTGGTGGAGCCCAGGGCATTGTCATTAGGAGACTCTGCAACTGTTGAAGGACTGAGCCACCAGCTGTTGGAAAGTATGGATTTCATGAGGAAGAAAGTTCCCTGCTGGTTTAAATTTTTTTTTTTCTCATGTAAAGTTCATATTTTGTAATTATGCCTAGAGAAAAAAAGGAAGCCAGCAAAATTAGTGTATTCAAACAGTTTCTGTGATTCTACTACAACTCTAACATCAATATATTTAATCAGCTAAAAATCAATTAACTTAATAGAAAACATAGCATTAGAAATTTTCCTAAATTCTGCTATTTTCTTCTAACTACTCCCTTTGGCAATTCTTGCATTACACTTTTTGTTTTTCTCTTCATGCATTTTGAGATTTGAAAACAAATGGCTGAATTACTCTGTGAGTTCTAATACCCTCAGTGGAAGATGATAGCCTAAAGTTCTCATCAAATGTTACTGGAAGTTACGTCAGGCCTCTGATTTTTCCAAAGGGATATTTAAATTTTCTTTCTTTCTTTCTTTCTTTTTTTTTTTAATACAATGGGTAAGGATTTTTGAGTGGCAGTTTAATGTTAACCCTTTAGAACATAGTACTGGGTAGGAGAGGAGTGTGACAATTTTCCATCAGCATAAACCTACTCTGCATTCGGGAAGGTCTCACCTCTTTGGAAAAGAGAATTACCACCTTCAGTATTGTGGTATGAAGTGAAATATGATCTAAGTTGGACGATGGAAACAGTTTAAGTAGAAGAACAGACTATAGGAAAGCTGACCAGAGGTCTCCCAAATGGAAAAGATGAGAGAAACAACAAAGCCAGGAGATAGTTAATTACCATATTGTGTGTATATTTGGGGCTATATTCGTGCACAGAACTGGACAGGTTGCTTGGGAGAAACAGCTTCTCTCTTTGTCTTTGGAAAGACCAGGAAATCTGATGAGACATCAAATGAAATGTGAGAGCATTGCTTAAATCTGCCTGTGCTGGCCATTACACACATTTCATGGTTGTGGAGTAAATGATGAAGAGTAGATGTGCTAACAGCAAATGTCATGACCTGCTTTGCAGGGGCTGCCCCTCTAAATACATACAGACCCTCTTGTGTAGGTGTTCCTCCTGTCTAACCTGGTAATAGCTGGCAAACCACAAAATGGTTTGGGTGGGAAGGGACCTTTAAGATCATCTGGCTCCAACTCCCCTGCCGTGGGCAGGGACACCAATGCTCATTTCCTGGGTAGATCAAAATGCTCATTTTCACATCATGCCCCTGTACTCAGTACCAGTGAGGCTGCACCTCGAGTGCTGTGTCCTGTTCTGAGCCCCTCACTAAAAGAAAGACTCTGAGATGCTGGAGCGTGTCCAGAGAAGGGCAATGGAGCTGGTGAAGGGTCTGAGGCACAAGCCTGTGCTTATTGCCAGGAGCAATGCTGCTCTAACTTGCAGAGTAATATTTTAGGGTTTTTGAAACTGAGAGCACAGCTCTTGTGGGATACTTCTGTGATGCCACAGATTTAACTGGTAAGCTCTATGTTTTAATACATGTGCTATGTAGTTCTGTGAACTTGTACTTATATGGACAAGTACTTGTGCATGTGAAAACAAGCAAATAATTATTTAAAAAGTATATCCAAAGCTGAAATTTGCCTTCCTAGCCCCCTATTTTCCATTACTGTAGGTAGCCTTTTAGCAACCATGACCATGAATAGTTCCTGGGTATACCCCTGAAGCAGTGATATACCTCAGTCATCACGGCCCAATATGTACTTTTGTACAATCATACCACCATACATTGTTTTGCCTCAAGAAACAGTGAATCTCAGGAAATATCAAAAAAGTCTATTGAAACTATCTGTGTTAAATAAAACACGCTAATATCTTATCATCCAGCTAAATAGATTGAGAATTTTTCACTCTATTAAACATGCAGACAGTGTCATGAAATAACATCCTCAGCAATGCACCTGGTTTCAAGTATATATACTAAGAACAGGTTTATGACAACTGAGTATAACAGCTCTTGTTTTGAAATTAATTCCTTTTTTTCTGAAGTTGGGATTTTAAATCAAATTAAGGAATTGGGATATTTTCTATTCGCTCTCTAAACCTCCTAAGTTTCTCAGACACGTCACCCTATGCTTACATGGAGTCGCATACCTTTCCCCCTGTATGTACTGCGGTGTGTCCGAATTCAGGTTTCCCTTTAGCATTACATTATCTAGGAAAAAATAGGTGTTACTGATAACCATCCTCCAGGTGTATTGGGCTACAAAATCTGTATTAGGAATTTCCTGTGCTGAGTATATTGTATACCCAAAAGGAAAATCTATCAGAGGTCGTATTTCCCCTTCTGCAGGAAGAACAGTTTGTCCAAAACAAAACATATTTAGCCACAAAGCTTTTGTGTTTTACATAGTAGGACACTGTTAGGTTTAAAAGAACAGCCTTTGAAGTTGCCTATGAGCTGCTGTCTTGATTAATTTAAAATTTTAGGTTTCCACACCCTACAATAAACTCTTTTATTAAGTTTTTATTGCAACTGAACTCCGCGGCTTTGCGCTCGGAGGCAGGTGTTCCGAAGGATGCCCTGAATCAACAGAGGGAAGCCCAGCCTGAGCCAGACATCGCCATAAAACCGCGCGAGGCGGAGCCCATAAACCCGTGCCTGAGCCGCTCCCGGCACCGGCGGCCTGCCTGGAACTCCTGCCCGGAGGATGCTGGCCCGTGGGACCGGCTCTTCTCTTCCCGGGGAGGACTTTTCTCGCCCCGGGGCCAGCTGTTCCCGGGGCCGGGATCTCCGCGCCGCGCTGGGAGCACCGGAGCGGCTCCTCCGCTGCGGGCGGAGCCGGGCGGGCTCTGTCCATGGTAGCTGCTGCCTCCCGGGCAGCTCCCAGCTCGGTCAGAGACCCTCGGGGACTTGTGGTCGCTCTTCCTTCTTTTTTTCATTTTTCTCTCTTTTTTTTTTTTTTTAATTTTTTAATTTTTTTTTTAAGATGAGGGCATAAGCAATTAAGATGTTGTCTAAGAATACAGGAAATCTGATTAACAGATCAAAAAGACCATCTGTAGAGACTGAATTTAGCACCAGGGGGTAATTCTCCNTTTTTTTTTTTTTTTTAATTTTTTAAAAAAATTTTCCCCCTTTCCCTCTCTCCTTCTCTTCCCCTCTCCTTAGTTTAGTCCCTTCCTGCTAATACTGACTCTACAAAAAAAGGAAAAGAAACCAAACAAGACCCACCAAACACCTTAGCACAAACCTTTTCACCCTGCCCTGTTTAATGCAGTGTGCGTTTTTAATCTGTGCATCAGCCTTAGCTAAAAGTGTTCAGTAATATATGAAGCATAGAATCTTGGCTTGTTACACAGGTGACACAGTGGTAATTTCTTCTGGAGCCTGCAGACTTTGGTTATGACATAACTGAAAACAGACAATATTGTTCCAGTTGGTATTTCAATTTATGAGGTTTTAATATGAAACAAAATATGGAAAAAAATTGCTCAGAATGAAATAGAAGAAGTTCTTGCAAAAGCTGGGCTAAGAATCAATCTTAAATCATCTTAAATCACAGCCATAGAATTACTAAGGTTGGAAAAGACCTCTCAGGTCACCAAGTGCAGCTGTCAACCCAGCACCGCTATCATGTTCATCACTAAACCATGTCCTCAAGTGTTATTTTGGGAATACTTCCAGGGATGGTGACTCCCCCACTTCCCTGGCCAGTCTATACATGACAGCTCTTTCTGTAATTTTTTTTTCTTAATACCTAATCTAAACCTCCCCTGATGTAATTTGAGGTCATGTTCCCTTGTCACTTGTCACGACCCCAGTCTTGCTGCAACCTCCTTTTTGTAGAGAGCGTTAAGGTCTCCTCTCTGTCTCCTTTTCTCCAGGCTAAACACCCCCAGCTCCCTCATGTGACTTAACTCAGACCATTTCCCAGCTCTGTTACCCTTGTCTGGACACCCTCCAGCACCTCGAGGTCTTTCTTGCTGTGCCAGGCCCAGAACTGTCTGACAAGAAACTGCAGCTCTCTGCTGTGAGATAACATCAGTCAGGAGACATCAGCAGGTGGCACTCGTTAGAGGACAGACGTCTCCAGTGTCTCCCTCTCTGGCTCTGGTATGCCACTGTAGCCTGTTGCACTAGCAGGGGTAAGCTGTAGCATTATAGGCAAGGCCTTCACTCCCTTCCTTCTCTCTTTAAAAGGATTTTCTTCTTATCAGTATAAATAAAGGATGCAATTGGCCAATGCAAAGTAACTTTATTTTCAAAAAATATCACCCATCATTTTTGCATCATCTGATCTTTCTGTGAAGCTCTCAACATTTGAGATCTTGGTCTTTTAAAACCTTATTTATTAGCTTAGTTTATCACAAGGAAGCAATCTCTCTCTGGAGCTCACAGTCTCTGGTCCTTCCCTCTCTTTACACAGCCCAATTGGATTTATATTGGCAGGAGCCTCTCCCTGAACTGCCTCTGTGCAGGGAGAATCCCACTAATATGTGACTGGCAGGGAAAGATCCGTTTCCTTCTGGGCTGGCTCTACCCTCAGGATGTTAATCTGTCCTCTGATGCAGCAGGGCCTTCATCCCAGAGAGGCAAGAAGCAAACAGAGTGAAAATCTGCATAGGCCAGGCGTACTTTCTGTAGGGAAAGAAAAAAGTGAGGCAGAAACATGGAGGCTTATCGCTGGTGGAAATAAAACCACTGACAAAATATAAAAAAAACCCCAAGAGTTAAAAAACCCTAGTTCATGTATCCCTATAATGTGTTTGAATTTGCAATTATATTGCAAAGCTGCATGTTGATAAAGTTAGGTTGTCTTGCATAAGAGTTAGTTTTGATATAATGATAGAAAGAATTACTCATAACATGAAAAAAATCCCAACCGACAACAACAACCAAAACAAACAAAAAACCCAGCAAAAATCCCAAAATAAAACCCAGAAGTATGGCATTTGAAAACAGGTGTTTCATTTCTATGAAAGAAAAATTGGCAGAAGTGTGAGTCTTGAATTCACAGTGAAATAAGTGTGTTTCATCCTTCTAAGAACTGCAGTTCAAGTTTTCTTCTCTCGCATCAAACCACTACAGGAATTGGAAACTGTGGGAGGATCCTTGTTTATCCTTCTCTGCCTTGCTCAGGCATGGCTGAAAACGGAATCTGGATATATTTTTTTTCATTGTTTGTACTATGATAAGATTCTCAGTAAGCAGGTGAGTGCTGGAACGACACGGGTGTAGCTCTTTATTACTGTAAGTCATCTTTATGCTCGTAAATAAGCCTTTGGAACTGAATGGGATTGCTCAACTGTGCAAGAGTGCACAGGATGTGTCCATAAACCAAACTAAAACAGGCTATCCAACGTAATTGAAACAAGGATCCCATGCATGAAGCGAAAGCCCTCGTTGTTGAGGTCATAAAACATTATTAAAACACTCTTAGCGTGTTCCCTGTCGGTGCTTGATGTTTTGCTCTGTATTTCTAGCTTTGGTGATTTCACATGAGCATCTTTAGGGCCTGGAAAGCCCTTCTCACACAAAGACACCTTGAGTCCTCTGGGTGTCTCATTTAGGACTCTGTGGTCACTCAGATAAGGGTAGTAAGCCCTGGCTTTGAATGTCTGGTAATCATTTATGCACTCCACGTATTAATGTATCCAAAAGCAGTTGAGCTGGCGAAACCAACGGGATCAGCGCTTCGAGGTTCTCTTTCACACTGCGCAAAAGCCAGCTCGTGGTGCATTTTGAGAGAAGCTTGTAAAAGTTTATCTTTGCCATTTAGGTTTGGAAAACTGGGTGATCTTCTAAATCATGAAACATATGAAGAAATAGATCCTTTGCCAGATAATTACCTAAGTATCAGAGTACTTATTTCCAGGAGCATTTCTGTTGTGTGGGTCATGTGGAACAGATCTCTGCTTAAAAAAAAAAAAAACAAAACAAAAACAAAAACCAAAGAAGAGCACCAACTCCTTCCCTTGAAGTGTGTTTAATTCCCGTTTCTGTAGCAGACTCAACTGCTAGATGGTCAGCACAGCAATTTCTCCTGTCACGGGAGCTGCCCACTGAGGGGGTTGGTACTCCAGCTCTGTGTGAAACTTGTACCAGAGGGCCCCAGAACAGTGGTGTTTGTAGTGGGTGTCTGCCCTCTCCTACACAGCCAGAAGGGCTGTTTCCAAAGCCTCCTGCAGGAATGAATACCTATTCCCTTAGCAGGTGGAAGTCCAGGAGAGCAGGCTGAGCATAGCCCATTCCTGGACCTGTTCTGAAAATTCAGGTGGCTGCAGGTGTGTGGGTGTGGGCTCTTTTCCAGCCTGAAAAGGGGCAGTAAGTAGTTCCTAAAAAAAGTTTTAAACTGGATAACTGAAGAGCAGCTTCATGCCATACTGGTCGGTCTGAAAGGTTTATTCCTGCTTGTAACAGAGAGGTACAGTGTGGCAATGGAAAAGTCAATGAAACAGATAAATATTTTTCCAGCATGGTGGGCGGGCATTCAGATTCCTTTGCATTTTGGCTCTAATTTTATCCAGGCTGGGGTTTTCTTGGAGTGAGTTCTGTTCCCTTTCAAAATGATGAAAACAAGGCTTTCTGAGTGGGCAATAAAAGCTGAGTACGCACGACAGGGTGTGTGCTCGATTGCCTTACCAATGTCTCTTGGCCAGGTGGCATAAAGCCATGTGAGCACAGCGTGAATGTGTCTTGTTGCATTTCAATGCTACTATAAAGTGTATTTTATGTCTGGAATAAAACACACAGAAAGAATTTCCTTTTGAACCTTGGTGTAAAATTTTTTTCAAAGAAAGAAAAGATAAAATTTGCTTGATTTCTTAACAAGTTCCTTTCATTTCTCAGATACCTTGGCAATAGTGAGACTACAAAAAGTAAAAAAGCCCCAAACACTGCATGCAACGCACATGTGGATATAATTTTTCAAAATGTCTTTGTTTCTGGTCTTGTTAGTGGAAATTGTTTAACTGCTGAGTCTAAGCATCCTTTTATAAAAGTCTCTCAAGAGGATTAAAATAGTAAATTTCAGAAGGTGTTCTGTCGTGATTTAATTTTTTAATGTGAAGAATATAAATGTTTAGCTCTTGGATTTAATTGGAAATTAGGCAGCCATGCATTTTCTTAATACAAGATTTTCCTACAGAAATACTTAACTCTTTGATAGGTTAAGACATATATTATTCTTTGATTTATTATATAGCAATGATGATCCCCTTACTGCTTTCTTTTTCCCCAGTGCATCTGTCTCGTCCACTTCCCCAATTTTTTTATTAGCATCTGGACTAGACCAGACAAGTAGTGCTTGGACTAGACTGGAATAGTGTTGCTTATTCTGAAATCCTTCTAAAAGCTTCCTTCCCCGCCCTTCATTTTATGCAGCAGTTTCACAGTTACCTCATTCCAACAATCTGTTATGTCCTCACATGTCATCCTGAGTTTTCACGTTTCTTGATACCTTCCGTACAAAAATGTTCAGACTCTCTTCGTCTTCTGTATACTTACGTGACTTTGTGAAAAAACAGTGTTGCTTTGTAGTGTGTTTTGCAAACCTTTTCAAAAAATGTGGTTTGAAGCAGCGGCAGTGTCTGGACCCAATATGATCTGCCCAGAGCCTCGGACTTTGGGGTCAACTCCTGTCAAAAACTCATTTCTGTCATTGCACTGGCACCCTGTGATATAAATTTCACTTCAGAAAATGGAGGTGGCATATTGCGAATTCTCTGAATTTCCAATGAATGGATGCTGGAACAAAATAAAGTCTCAAAGCAATGATCTTCCAGCCAGCTTCACTGATTTCCTTCTCTCAAAAGGCAAAGGATTTATCACCAACTCTTTGTGTTGGTAAAAGTGCTGCTAATGGCCAGAAATCGAATTCTGCCCTCTGCTAAGGCCATCACAGATGACCAGGCCCCAAATTAATTGGAATCTACAGTCTTCCTTTTTATTCCTATTTATTCCTTCCTATTTATCGAGCAGGCATGAATTTGGCTTTCCCATGAAAATTTGTAAACTCTAAATTACCAGTTTTTACAATTTACATGGATTTTAATAATTCTTAGCACTGCTTTTTGCATTTCACCAAGTAATTTTATCATGTTCTTTTTGATGATAAGTTTACAGTATATGATGCATTGAATTATATACGTTAACAATTTTAACAGGCTTTGTAGCTGTTTGCAGGAAATGTATCATTTGGGAGAACTGTAAATGTGTGTTGTCTTAACTTTTTGAACCATCAACAAAACCAATGACGCTTTACTGTTCTGGTTTATAAACTCCCAGCTGAATGGGTATTGTGTGTGAGAAATATGATGCTCATCAGCACTGCTCCCTAGCAAAAGCCCATTTCAGTTGGTTCAAACCAGATTGGTGTGCAATCATTGCTAGCACAGGAACCTGAATGCTCCGGGTCACAAAATTTGGCTGCCTCTGATGGCAAAAGAAGTATATGCTACTTCATCCTGAAAAGGAGAAACAGATGCCAAATATTTGAGTTTCATGGCATGCCTAGTCCGGATCACGTGAACTTCCTTTTTATTATTATTTATTTTATTTTATTGTTCACCTGCAGTTTGGGCAGCTTCAGCTTCCTTGTGCAGGTGTTGAGGGACACATCTGGGCCAGCTGAGCACCTGCACCGTGATGCCCACATGCGACTCTAGCAAAACGCTGCTAGAGCAAAGTAATGCAAGCAAGAAGACAGTCAGGTCTCACTTTAGATGCTGAGCTGGAAAATCAAATTAAAAATGAGTCTTCAGAAGTCAGGGCCATCACAAGAAAGTCAAATTGAGCATCCACTGACCCAGCTTTTGTCGCTGTGCGAGGAAGCGGAAGCTCGTCCCTGCATGGAGAGCTGTGCGTGCCCATGAGATGGCTCTGCTTCATAGAGTTTGTGAGTTGTCCCTTGCTGCTTGGGGCAAAGATCATGTTTTGAGGTTTGTGCATTGGCTGACAAAATATGATAATACAAGTGATAAGTGGACGTGAGTGTTTTGCTGAGCCATGAGAGCTGGAGAATCCCAGTGGCATTTCCTCAGTGGATGCTGGGAAGATGCTCCGAGGGACAGGGATGACACAGGCTGATGCTGGAAAATGGGAGAAGTGCTTCAGAAAGTGGGCAAGGCATTTACAGTGATTTTCTTACAGCTCTAGAAGGGCTCTGAATTTTTGTTTCACTTTATGAAATAAGTCTAGATATATTTAATTTTGCTGTATAACAAATGTTACAAAAATGACCTACAAAGAGGTAAGTATTGTAGCTCAGGTTAGCATGAACTTTCACCGTGTTACACTTTTATTTGC
This sequence comes from Dasyornis broadbenti, assembly GCA_013397935.1. Lineage (NCBI taxonomy): Eukaryota > Metazoa > Chordata > Aves > Passeriformes > Dasyornithidae > Dasyornis > Dasyornis broadbenti. The sequence goes on along the minus strand of VZRN01003035.1, from coordinate 1,974,254 downwards.
TCCCATTCCCCTTCTTCAAACATGTAAGTGATATCAAGTTCTGTAAACCAAGCTGCTGGAATAAACTAGAAAACGGCATAGACCAAGCAGGAGAAATAGGGTGGGAGGGATTGGCTGCAGGTTGTCAACCATTAATTATTCATTTTGTAAACAATGAGGGAGTGTAAAAGCAGCCAGGGCAGGTTGGTAGACGATTATGTTGTAAGATAACAGAGATGGGGAAAATAAGGAAAATAAAAAATCCTGAGCAAACAATACTGAATGTTGTTCATAACTGTCACAAGCCTTCCTATACCATAAAAGAAAACACCAGTGAATTATTAATCACTTCCATTAACGTAATTGTACCAGTGTTTGACGACAGAGTAGGATATGGTGGATATGACTTCAAAAGACTGGGTTTTACAAAATATCAGTAGAAAACACATAACTTAGAGAAGTAGTTGCAAGCATTTTTTTAACCTCAAATTTGAGTAAAAATGTGTCACGATCTCAGAGGAGGTCAAGACAAAAAGTGCTTAGTACTTTTCTTTCTTTTTTTTTCTAATGTCTGAGTTTGGTGAAAGGAGAAACTAGTGAGCTGAAAGACAGACGTGGTCATATGAGTTTCTATTCCTTGTGTTTTTCTCTCCGTTGTGTCTGAGACTACTTCCATGGTCTCAGTAGCTTGTGTACACAGGAGTCTTTTGTGGCATCCTATCAGTGAGTATTCATGCAGAAGTTATTACGTTGGAGTTTTCTCAGAAAGAAGGAACTGGAAAAGCAAGAAGCACGTGTAGAAATAACATTGTATCTTGCACAATCTACTCTTTTAGCCTAAAACCTCTTATATAAACTCTCCAAGCAAGCATGCAACCTTAATCCAAGTGCTCTTTAATAAAAGCAAAGGTCTGTTTTTGCAGGAGAAAGTAATTGCTATAGATGCCACGGAGCAGCACTTTTTGCCTGTATGCACTACAAGTGAGGTGCTTTCCAGGAATCTGCTTTCTCATGCACAAATTTAACCATTAGGGACATCACGTCTGGGGTGCCTGTTAGGGCTGCTGTTGTACGTGGTGTCCAGGCTTGGCTGAGGCAGCTCCAAGGGCTGTCCAGCCTGGCATTGCTGCTGCCTGCCTGGGAGGTAGGGGAGATCTCTGGCTCCAACCCCAGCTGGGCACCAGTGTTTGCTTCCCAGGAAGGTTTAAGGACAAGGGAGGCAGTACTGCTTATCCTGCTGGGAAGCTGGGGTATGGTGCATGCAGCATACTCAGGTCCTGTGTTTTACATAGCTACTGAAATCCACTGATTGCTGTGTGCCCAGTCCTCTTTCCTCTGAATTCTGCTTCCCCAGGCATCATGCTGCTGCGATAGCTTTTTCCTGGGTCACTCCTGGCTGCTATCTCAGCCTCTGCAAGGAAATGGTGTGGAAGGAATGCTGGAAGGGTCCCCTCCACCCTGGCTCCCACCACCCCACAGAGAAGGTTCTGCTCAGCATCTGTACTGATGGAAAGTGTGAGGTTTTGCCACAGCAGAAGCCAGCACATAACATGTCTTGAAGACTTACCTTGTGCTCCCTGGAGGGCTTGGCTTCCTGGGCTGCAAACACACACTGCTGGGTCATGTCCAGCCTCTCATCCAGCAGCACTCCCAAGTGCTTCTGGGCAGGGCTGCTCTCGAGCTGTTCATCCCTCAGCCTGTGCTGATGTTCGGGATTGCCCTGACCCAGGTGCAGTACCTCGAACTTGGTCTTGTTTAACCTCAGATATTCCCAGGGACCCACTTTTTGAGCTGGAACAGGTCCCTCTGGGTGGTAGCCCACCCTTCAGGTGTGGCAACTGCACCACTCAGCTTGGGGTCATCTGGAAATTAGCTGAGGGTGCACTGGAACCCTTTGTCTATGCCATTAATGAAGGCAGGACTCACCCTTGGTGAAGCTGTGCTGGCTGTCCCAAATCACCTCCCTGTTCTCCATGTGCCTTAGCATGCTTCTAGGAGAACCTGTTCCATGGCAGGGTGGTAGTTCCCAAGCTCCATCTTTCTATCTTGTTTTAAGATGGGTACAACCTTTTCCTTTTTCCAGTTTCCTGTGACTTCACCTGACTGCCATGACTTTTCAAATATCATGAGGAGAGTGGTTTAGCAAGTACGTCGGGACTCTGGGATGCATCTCATCGAGTCCCACAGATGTGTGTCCATTCAGGTTCTGCAAGTGCTCGTGAACCTGGTATTTACTCACAGTGGGAGAGACTTTGCTGCCCACATCCCCATCCTGCTCTCTATCCACTCAAGAGGTGTGGGAGGAGAAGTTGCCATTGAAGACAGGCAAAAAAGACTATTGAGTATCTCAGCCTTCCACTCATCCATTGCTACCAGTTTTCCAGCACTGTGTATTAGAGGGATATGCTTTCTTTCACCTTCCTTTTCTGGTTAAGTCTGGTTATATCCTCATACAGCCTTTCTCTGGTTGATCCACTGCTCTTATTTATGCTCTTCCATACAAATCCTCAAGTACAGAGCATGGAGGCATGAAGCAAAAATCCTGGGGTATGACATGGCAGGTATTCAGCTGAAAGAAGGCTGCTCCCTACCTCCCTGAGCCCACAGTCACTTAATGAACAGAGCCATGTGCAGCCTCTTTTATTGCTTCCATGGCCCATCTCTAGTATTCTGGGTGCTGGAAAGCAGGGACAAGCTTACACACTCACCCTCAGTAACTGCTGGAATTGTGTCCCCTCACACATGCAGGGCAAAAACGCATAGAGGGAGGTTGGGCCAAGTTACAGAGCTGATTTCTACTCAGGCCATTCTGCTTTCCACTATTTTGCTTGATCCCTTATAGCAAATAATACCTTTAACAGGCAGCAAATTTACCTCTGAAATAGTTTTACAAATTAAGTAGTATGCTACCACTCATAAATGACATCTAATGTGAGACAACAAGGATTTAACTACTGAGAAAGACACAAATTACTTCCACATCCCAATCATTTTAGTAGCTTAGCGTTTTCAGTGTCCTCTTCTGTGTTCAATTCTCTGTGTTCTTTTATTGCTCCTTAGTTTTCACACTGTATTAATTTTACTGCTAAAACAAATGGGTGGAAAGGAGACTGAGTTTAATGTTTATTTTCGCATCTGTGTCCCTGTACAAGTCTGTTCCAGGCACTTTTTCTACATCTCAGTGGTGGTAGTTCAGAGCTAGCAAAAAAAGGGAGGGTGGATAATGTGACACGCATTTTACTTTCAGCAAGCTTGTTATACCAGCTCTGAATTTTTCATGAAGGCTTCAGTAACCTGTAGCCGAAGCTCGGGGGGTTTCCACCACAAAGAGGTGGATCGGCTTAGCTCTCACTTCCCATCTGGCACAGGGTGACAGGGACAGTCGGGGGCTGAAGGAAACCTGAAGAAGAAAAAAGTTCATGTGGGACATCCATTGTGATGCATGAAAAGCTGAACATGTGCCTCTTGTAGGGACGCAGCTTTGAAACACTTACTTATCTCTGGCCTCAGATTATATTTAGTCAGGGTGTTTTACTTCAGTCACCAGCACAGCTGTCCTGTCTGTAAATAATACTGCAGATAGATTCCCTCAAACCTTTATTTTGCCAAGGCTGCACTTTCAGCATCTCTCGACAGCTTGTACCACAAATTCTGTGCCTGCTGCACAGCTAAAGTGAGGCTTAAATTAGAGTCAGAGTCACAAAAGAATTGTTTGTCCATTTATTGGCTTTTTTTTTTTTTAAATAATAAAGAGTAAAACCTAGTCCAATGGGAGTGATTTTTTAAAAAAATTTCTTTTAGTTAAAAGCAACCCCAAAGGGGTCTCTTTAGATGTAAACTGCTGTCTAAAAACATTTTGTAGCTCTGCAGTTGGTTCTGAGAAGCAATATAACCCCCATGTGTATGGGAGCTGAGCTGGTGCACCCCTCTGACAGGCATTCTGCTCTCAGTTACGTACAAAAACTAACCATCTTTGAGGTATTTTATAAAGAATGGAAAAGATGAAAATACAAAGATGTCATCAGCTACAGGGTGTCAGATAGCTTTTGTCTTGAAAATCCACTTCCCAAGATTTTATTGTTTTTAAATGCTTGAGATTTTTTTTTTTTAAATTACATTATCATAGAGTGCAATTCTTCTGCACAAGATGCTATAACTGGTTAATTAGTTTGATTTCAGGGTAACTGCTGTTGTACTGACCTATTGAATGCATGGTTCAGTTGGCCTCTTAAGGTATGCATTTTATATTTTACTCTGCACACAAAGAGTCTATTTCATTTGTGATATTTTTCCTTTTTTTCCCCATTTGTGAAGCATCTCAAGTGCTTCACAGATACTAGTTTAGTTCCAGGAGTACTCTTTAGGATAGGGCAATAGGGCATGTGGTGGGTTATTATATATAATAAATTTTGGAGAGGGAGAGACAGCAAGAGAAATAATGAGGCTGTTCCTAAAGTCTGGACTGACTTGGGGTGTTCAGTCCAAGATGCTTACGGTCCCCTAGCAGGCATACACAGGCATCTACCACTGCTTCAGCTGTTGCTACTCAGCTTTTCAGAAGCAGAGTTTTCCAGGAGGGAGAGAAATGGCATCCCACCTTGTGAAGAATTTGGCCATGCTCCTTGCCCATGAGTGTTAGGCCCTGTTTTAAAAGGGGATGCATTGTTTACAGTCTAGGAACAAAATGATGTGATGCATAATACTAAAACAGACCCTAGGTAAAATCTTTGTAACTTTTTCATTTATAAAACAGGGAGAAAGATCTCCCCAAAGTCATTAAATAGCTTGGTTTTCATTAGCTTCAGCCATGCAATTTATTTAACGGTTACCTGGCACTTGCCTGTCATTGCAGCTACTTTGCTTTCTTAGTGAAATTAGTTTGCATAACATTGGGTTTAATTTCTATTTGTGTTTTTGAGAGAGGAATAGCAACTACATTGACCAGCCCTTCTGGCTGTCAGCTTCATGTGGCTATGTGCAGAAACCTCCGGCAGAAACATGCTTAAGGCTTTATTCAGTATGACACAGAACAGCCTCAGCTGTGGGAGACGGTGGACACTCAGGCCCTTCCCAGGAATCATCCACCCTTCCTTTCCAGCGTTTGGGTTTGGTTAAGCAGAGCTGTAGTTCTGTTTCTAGCTCCATGGTGGGAGACAGCCGTGTTTTCGAAACCCTTGTGGTGTGTGTGTGCACGTACACACCAACACGGTGTTACCGAATATCAGGGGTAAACAACCCCCTGGCAGATAACAGACTTTACTAAAATTATCAGTCAATCTTGAGATGTCAAGGCACGGGCTATCCAAGAAGCCTTTCCTGACAGATAAATGTGTTTGTACTCGGACTGCAAGCTGCTTGTTGCTGTTTAGGTGGCAGGTTTAAGATAGGTGCTTAACATGGAAACCCAAAGCTGCTAAGTGGCAAAGGGCCTTTTAACCCCCACGTAGGTTTTCTACCTGCTTCACACTGTCTGCTCTTTCTTTTCCCCTTGTCAAGCTGTACTGTCAAAGCCACCACAAGCAGTTATAGTCATTTCATGTGACCAGATGTTTTTTGAACCGCTTTACATTTGTGATAAGGAAAAGGCCTTTTTTTTTCTCTTCTAGTAAGTTGCTCCTGTTTCTATTTGATCATGGGAAATAACACGGCAGGCACCACAAAAAAGCCGAAGCAACTGCAATTTTAAAGTCCAACCTAAACCTGAAATCTCAGACTTAAAAATTCCCAGAGTTAAATAATTTTTTTGTTGTTGTTCTGAGCTGCATTTCTCACTAAGATATTAAATAATCAGTGTCAGGTTCAGCTTTTGTCTCCAGGGGTCAGTGGATGTAACCTGCTCCCCGTAAATTCACAGTTTATGAGGCAGCGGCGATCTCTGCACAAGTGGGAGATGACTTTTGAACTCACGCAGCCTCAGACAGGAGGAACATTACACTTTATGAGCATGTTTAGGGGCTGTTAAGGCTGTTTAGAGGCTGAAAAGTCTTCCCTCATAAATAATGGAACTGGCTTAAGAGGGACCACTCTGTTTATCTTGAGACAAACAAGCCTGCCTTGCAAACACACCCCCTATATCTGTTCCTTCTGGAGGAAAATAAGAAGTGCCATCGTAAATGTTATTTCCTTTGCCCTTTTCTTTAGGTAATGCATGAAACGTTGGTGAAGAAGACAATAGCACTCTATACTAACGTTTTTCTTTTGCATGTTGCTGCGTAGTCCTAAGTGAGAAATAACCCATGAAGGGGAAAGGAAATGCAAAGTGTTTGAGATCTCAGAGTTTGCAGCTCACCAGTGCTGACTGTATGAATTTCCTCCTGTAAGATTTGGGAGATTACCTTTCCCCAAGAGCTGTCAGGATTTGGTATGCACAGAGGATGCCCTGTGCTAAACTGCTTCTCCTGACCCTTTTCCAGTCCTGCACAGGACCAGGCAGCCCAAGACATCTCTTGCAAAAAAGCAAGGGATGGGGTTCTTGTTGTCTGGAGGACAAGACAGCTTGGGTCAGCAAAATCAGTGTTGTTTTTCTCCTGCCATTCTACAGAAGCAGCTCACCTGTCTTGTCTGCTCTGGTTTTTAACCTGTATTTCATCTTCTGTTCAAGACTCTCAGAGTATGGGGAAGGTTATATCAGGTTAGAAGAAAGCAGGAAAAGCAGACTCACAGCTTCTCTGTCTCCTGCCAAATTCAGATAGGAGCAGAAGAGTGAAGATTCTTCATATATTTTGCATTATTGGGGGGGTGAGGGGGAAGGTTGCAATATGTCCATTGGCATTTTCTATGTAAGGATGACTGCTGCAGGAAAAGAGAATTGAAAATGTGAGTCCAGTTCTGACACTGACTGCAGAATCCTCCCTTCCCAACTTCTTGAGTCTGAGTCTGTGCCTGAGTCTGGCTGACAGGAGTAGGCTCTGAGCAAGAAAGTGCAACATCATTTAAACCCACATGTGTGCTATGTGTTAGCCCTCTAAACAGTTGTTATTTTCACTTTGAACTTTCTTCCCTAATTATTTATAGACAGCCATGTTCATACTTAGGAGTATTTTGGACTCTTTCTGTTAAAGCAAGCAGAGCTCTGAATCCTGTTGTGTGCATTTGTAAATTAGAAAATGAAATCACATGAAAATTAACAGTTCTCCCTCAATTCAACACCAGCAGATAAGTACAGGGTACAGGAGTTCAAATGGGATTGTTACAACTACTACCACCACCAAAGCCAGCTGAACAGACAGCCTTACATAACCATACTTAAGTTATTCTTTCTCTGCACTGTTGTTAGCAGTCAGATACATATTTAATGGGTTTTCATTATATCCTATAAATGCTGGCAGTAGAACACTTTCCCCAGGGCATTCTCTGAATAAAAGAAAGGAGAAAATGACGAATGCATTTAGCACATGCACCCACAACTTCATGATAAAAGCCAGCATTTCCCCATACAACACCTGTTGTTGTAGCTGGGTTAATTACTTTTCATTGTAATCAACCGCCTGAAATATTTATCACAGTGCCTGTAATTTCCCAAATCTGAAAGCAACACCCATAAAAACAACACAGCTTTGACGCTAATATTTCAGGTATGGCATTCAGTGGATTCAACTTATTTTTTTTTTCCTTTGGATCCCTGTGGGGTATAATCCTTAATTCTCATCTTCCACTAATTCAAAACTTTGTATTTAGAAAAAGTGAATCTTCTCTGATGTTACATCAAAATAGTGTTCCTTACAGTAATGTTTCTACAACATTATGGTTACTGAATGTAGACTAGCATAATGCTTCCTTCTTTCTTGATTCCATCTTCAATCCCCGCTTTATTCACTGCCTTCTCCTAAATTACAGGATCCATAAGTCATACAGACCTGTGGTGTGGCCCTGATAAATAATGTAGACTCTGCTTTGTCTGAGATATGAGACTGCTGTGGGTTTTTTGTTTTTTTTTTTTTTTCTGAGAAGAGGCTTGCAGAAAGGGAAGAGGTGTGACTGGAGGAGCCCTGTGGCTAAGCACTTGGGGAAGGAATGGGAAAAATGTGTCCTGCAAGCCACCTGGCTGTATCTGATTCTGCTCCTGTTGCAGGTGAAGGCACATGGTTTTTGTTGCCTTGCACAGAAGCAGGGATGTATGTGGTAATGTCAAAGAGCAGCCAGAACTTTTCAACATTTAGTACTCGATACAACAAAAAACAAACTATTATAACAATTATTGTCCCCAGTTCCAGTTTCTTAGCTGTTTCAAAAAGCCATCACAAAATGTGTACTGAGTCAAAATTTGAGCAACTTGAGAGAATATCCAGTCATTGTACTCCAGATTTTGGGCAAGGGCAGCGATGTCCTTGTAGTCAGCAAGTTCTGCAGTGCAGGGAGGCGGATGGTGTAACTTCAGTCTTCCCCTAAACCCAAATCCTTTTTTCTTTGGAGACCCCAAGGACGTTCATTCTTTCTATACAAAGCTGAGGAGTGCTGTCTTTGCCCTATACCTAGAGAAGTCACATTAACATAGAAAGAATCAGTTACCTTGGCAAAGCTGGCAGAAGGGGGAGGAAAACAAATCAGCAAGCCATGTTCTGCTATCCAAAGCTTTCCCTTTCCGTAGTTTTAAAGCATGGGCTGCAGTTAGAGCTAAGAGAATATGCGTGAGAGAGACAAAGTCAGAACAGAAGAGAAAGCTACGCTGTGGCCTCCTGGGAGATAATCCACTTCCTAATCCCAGTGCACCTGAAGGAAATCCTCAGTGCTTCAAAGGAAGCTGTGAGGTTAAATGGTCTTGGCACACGTAAATGATATTGATGTGAGTGTCTGATAGGGCGCTTTAATAAGTGTGGTGCTACTGCATCGTTCAGCATCTGACACGCTGCCTCTTTTCCACCACAATGTGTCTTTTGAGAATTATTCTCCTTGGAATCCTGTTGGCCAAGGCATGACTTAAACTGAGCGATGCAGAAAACCCGCCGTAGACGTCAGCAGCAAGGTGCTCTGCTCTCCTCAGATGCTTGGTGCTCTTCTCCAAAGCCCTTTCATGCACTAAATGGCAGCAATACCGTTCTCTCTTCTGCTGCAGTTGCCTGTGTGTGGTGCATGGCAGAGAGCAGGATCTTTTGGCTGGGCAGGAGCAGCCAGGAAGAGGGTGAGTTTTGGCTGCCAGGTAGCCGTGGTGTGAACACGTTCTGCTGCACAGACCACCACTGTCATTCTGCACTGCTACAAGGCTTTGCTTTTCTGGAGCTTCTAAAGGAAGATGATAAACCTGAATGATTGATGCCAAGTTATCTCCAGCCTTTCTAGTCAGACTGAGCACATGGATGGTACAGCAGGAAACAGACAAGACTTTTTGATGCCCTTCTGGCAGCAGAATTAACAAAATGCCACAAAGTGTATTTTATTTGGAAGCTGTCATGGTGGGCTCAAACAAGCATATCCCCTCTAATTTATCCTGATGGATGAATGAATGATTTCCGCTTCCCCCCTCTATCACAGCAATTTTTGGTGCTTCTATTTGATAAAAGGCAGGAGTGGCAGAGTTGTTTGGAAGTCATACTCCACGGAAGCGCTCTAGTAATGAGATAATTTTCAACCGAAATGAATACGAATTTCTATACCTGATTGGATAAATAACCTGGTCTGATCTCCCAGCTGACCCTGATCTGAGTAGGAGGTTGGATTAGGCACCTTTTGTTCTCCCTTTCAACCCAAATTACCCTGTGACCTGAAGCCAAGGAGTTTGTCTGTAACCACACACTAAGCTGTTGGGTGGTTAAAATGCAATGTTAAACAATAGTGTTAGCTCCTTACTACCACTTTTGTGACAAAAAAGGTGTGAGGGCTCCTGCAGAGTAGCTGCATCAAGCTGGTGGGAGTTGAGGTAGTTCTCAGATGACTCTGATTTTTGCCACTGACTCTCTTGGTTTAGAAATCAGCTGTTTTTTAATCTATGTTTTACTGTTTGTTTCACTTCCTTCCCTCCCCCCTCCCCCTCCCCAAACTGGTAGCTGCTAAAAATAATGTGCTGAAAATTTCCCAATTTAAATATCAACCCCCTTGGGGTGGGGGGAGCAGGGGGAAAGCTCTACCAAATCATCTGCTCCTTTTCTTCCTCGTTTTCTCTGTTTCCCCTACTTTTCAGGTGTAGCCTCAGATGCTTACAACTCCACAACTTGCTTGTTTGCTTTGGGGAAATTAGAGTCTGTGTGGCTATTAATTGTACTTTTTCAAGTATAGCTCTCAGGTTGGAGGGGAGTGTGGTTAGTTGGCTGCTCAAGGCTTTAAACTCTGGGCAATTTAAAGAGAGAGTCGTGGCAGATGAGCTGTCCATCAACGAGATTGTTATTCGCAGGTCTAATGTCATATCCGTGTATAACAAGAATTCTGATTGACAGGAAAGTTTGTTTTGGAAGGGGCAAAGGTCAAAGTTTCGCTGACAGCTTAACAATGGAAATATTGCATCATCAGTATATTTTATGGAGTGATACATACATCTACATAAATGTAACATGTGATGGTGCAACACTGGTGCAAGATGAGGCTCTGAGCTGGGAAGAAGTTTTGGAATGCTTGAAAATGAAAAGTAATCTGTGCTTTATCCATCATTTTTCAGGAACAAATTCAAGGCATCTGTGGGTATGGCTTGTGCAATGAATTTGACCCACATCACATGGAAGAGCCTTCACTGCAGAGCACTGTGGTTGAGTGGACAAGATGTTAATTGACTTTGTCAGTGACTTCCTTGGGGGACCTTGAACAAATGATTGCACCTGTGCATCACTTTCCCCTCCGTTTAAAAGGGAGAAAGCATTTTGCCTGTCTTGAGTTTTAGCTATGAAAACTCCCTAAGCCCTCTTGGCCATAAAAGAATTAGTTTTAAAAACCTGAAAGATACATAAAAGGTAACAACTGAAAAGACAGATGTTCATAATATTGGTCCTTCTGGAAGACCTTTCCCAATTCCTCTCTTCTATTGTTTTTTGGTTTTTTTTTTTTCCTTTTTTTCATTTCTTTTTTGAATCTCTCAGCTGTACTTTGTTTGGTGAGCTCATTTCCTCTTGCCTGCTTCTCAAATAATCATAGTTTCTTGATTTTACCTATGAAAATTATTTTTGCATTTGATGTACTTTAAATGCAAACATCTAAATGTACATCTAAAGCAGAGACTAAGAGGGTTATTTATTGCTGTGATGTTGTGATTTGAGCTACCTTTTTTCTGCTTTCTCCTGTTGCATAGTGTTCAAGACTTCCTTTCCCCAGTCTCTGCTCCAAAACAGTTCGGTTTTTTATTTTCTCCTTTTGCACTACAACCTGTCAGTATTGCTCTTCACTAGTGCCTGTGCTATAAACCCAAAGAGGCCAAACTGAACAATCCAGCAAAATAAAAATTCAAAGCAGCTCTCCAAACATCTTCCTCACACACACACACACACGTAGCCTAAGTGTTTCGTTAACATTTGAATTAGACTCTGAAGGTCAACAAATTCAGGTTCTGCTGGAACAAGTGGGTCACTGGGAGCTGTGGCTGAGAGCTCTCCCTGCTGCCCCATCCCTTTGTTTGCACATGAGGATCTCACAAAAGGCATCGTCTCCTCCACATCAGGTTTCTTTTCCCAGCTTCTCCACCACGGCTCCCCATGCTCTTCAACCACTCATATGTGTACACTCATATGTGTTCAGGGTCCTTTTCCATGCTGGATGATAATCCTTGTCTTCTCCCATACCTGGAAAACTCCAGACTTGGGCTAACCAAAGGTGCCTCATGTTCTCATGCCATAAAACAGCAGCAAAAGGCATGATTATAAAATAGAAACATTGATAATGCAATGAAGTAGCTTCCAGGCAGTATTACTCATCAAAGTAATTAATTACTTGAATAATGGATGAATTTTAATTTTTAAAACCTTAAACTCAGTCCAAATCATTTTTTTAACCTAAAAAAATAATCATCTAATCTAGTTGAAATTAAAAAATTATTACATTGCTAGCAGGAATTACAATTTTTGCACTGAGTAAGTCAGCATTGTAAGATATTAATCTGATACTAGCAGTTCTTTATTTCTCACAGTACTTGCAAGTACTAACGTTTCTGTTCTGTATAAGCAGAAAAAGACAGAAGGAAAAAAGCAGAGAAGTTGTACCATTCATGCCTGATAGACAGTGATGTAAGCAAAGGCACAAGCTATTATTCCCCTCCTCTTGGCAAGAAATGCTCGTGATTTAGGGTTTTTTAAGTATCATGTCTTCATTAATACTTTCCATAGTATTTTTATGACCTTCTGTGAAATTAAAATTTATAACCACAATGTCAGCCTCCAAACCAGAATATCCTGCTCCCCCATACTGACTGGGACACTTCAGTTTGGCTTCTTGTTTGAAATTTCCCTAGTGGTGAAGCTGCCCCATCCCATGCACGCTGACCTGTAAATGCTGCCCCGTGAGGGCAGAAGGCTGCTCTGGACTTCTGTGAGCAACTCTCTGTCTGCAGAAATGCACTTGAGGAAGGAGAAGCAACACAAAACCTACCCCCAGGTTAAGAAGGAGGGTTCACATTGGAAAGCCTAGCTTCCCAGGAGGCTCAATGAGACTTAGTAAGGCTTCCATTTGCACCTTGAGCTACCTACAGCATCTGCCATGTACAATTCTTCCGTCTGTAAATGACAATGCATGTATGGATTTTGTAAACCATATAAAGAAGTAGCAGTTGGAATCTTATCTAATTAAAACTTTTTACGGGTGAACAAAGGACAAGCAATACCAGTAAGGCTCCTTTTCCCCCTGATTCACCCAAACTGACCTTTGGGATGACTGCGTTTACCCACTATAATTTGATGTTCGCATCTGCCTGGCTTTGTAAAGCAGCAGTGCTATCTGTCTGCGGGAGAATATGGTTTTTGTATGCTGCTGTTCAGGGCACAGTTGAGGACACAGAGGGATTCTAGTGACCAGCTCTGCCTGTTGGGATAGCAGGCCAGCAACAGGCTGCCTTTCCAGCAGTAGTCTACATTTTAGGCAGTGTCGGTGGATTAATGTGTCCCCCTCTGGCCCTTAACACAAGAGAGTCGGGAGGTCTATTTTGGAAGCAGAAATCCAGCAACACTCAGGTGTGAGAGTGGTCAGCAGAGGGGTTGTCTTGCAGCTTTCTTCAGGTGTCGCAGAGCACACTGGAGCACAAATGCTTCCCTTTGCTTGCTTTTTCCAAGTTCTGGTTCTCTTTGTTTACGACAAAGTGCCAGAGCTCAGTGAAGCCGAAGCCACCGAGGCAGGCTGGGGAGCAGGCAGGTGTGTTCTGTCGGGTGCAGGCGGTGTTAACCAGGTTTTGAGCAACATAACATTGTTGCTTTCAAGAATGTTTCTCTTAAACCCTGTAGAATTTGCTTTGGGGTTTGGTTTTTTCGTCTGTTTGCGGGAGTTTTTGGGTTTTTGTTTCATTTTATTTTACAACATTCTACTCCAGTGTGGTTTCGCTGTACAGTCCTTCGTATGGGTGCTGATATACCCCTATAAATACGCTCTATTCCTCTTCCAGTGTAAGAGCAGAAAAAGCTGGGCAAGCCCAGGGCCAGTGCCGTTGTTAGGCTGCCCAGCTGCACCGGGGTGAGGGCAGCCCCACATCTGTCGTGTGCCAGGGGGATGCGCTGCCAGAAACCGGAGCTCAGCTCTCTGCCAAGAGGAGCAGGGCCAGCGCGCTGTGAGCCCAGGCTATTCTGTAGGCTCACACAGGCAGAGAAAGCTGACAGGCAGTTCTAATCCACTCTGCTGGTACCCGGGGATGACAGAGCATCAGTGCAGGAAGGAATAAAAACCCCTAATCGTTGAAGTCACACAGCACGCGGCAGGGTTGGTTCCTGAGAAAATGACAAGGAAGGGCTCGGTCAGGGCCACCTGAGCATGTGCCTGTCAGCTCAGTGGTAGCAAATGTTGCCTGTATTTACATTTATGTTATCTCCCCTCTGTAGAGGGAGGTGATATGCCCTGAAATGGTGTATGTTACAGATACAATGTAGGAAGGCACAGAATCCACACCAGGGGTGTAATATAAACAAGTTGGGTGTGGGTTTTCTTTAATTTTATTATATAGGAGCAGGCATGAGCCTCCCGTTCATGTTTCTAAAGTGTTTATTTGGGATTCGCTTTCAGGAACTTTCTTAGATTAAATTTATTAGGCAATACTACATTGGCATTACACTGGTGTCACTGCAGACATTTTTTGGTGACAAGTGAGGTGATGCAGTGGGAGGAATAGAAAGGTCAAAAGTAAGTGCTCTGGCTAAGTGACTGCCACTTTCTATGTGTTTGAATTATTCCAGGCACTATGGGCCCTGACCCAGCTGGCTTCAGCTATTAAACCATAATATTTAATAAAAATCATTGTAATCTGAGGTTTGCTGTTGCAGTGCCCGCTGTCTGCTGGCACAAGCTTTGAAGGAGCGCAAGGGAAGGCTTTCTATCAAACGCACCCGCGCCCAAGTTCAAATTTACCATTTTTATCTTCAAAGCCCAACCCAAAGTAGGGAAGGGACTGCCTCACGCCTGGGAGATCATGACCTCCCATGACAGCTACATGCTTCCAAAACAATGGATCTGTCAGCCACAACAGAGAGACTTGGAAGTGTGGGAGACAAAGATCTCTAGGCAACTTGGCCCATGATTATGGAATGCCTGGAGGAGATCAAAACCACCACAAAACTTGCCACCTTCAAATCAAATTTAAAGACCATGGCTTTTTATTTGTGCTTCCCCCCAGTACACCATCCCCTCAGAGAAAAGAAGAAAGTCAGTGTAAAAACACGTGCTTGTAGGGGTGTGGAGGCAGGAGGTAAGATGGAAATGTGGATCTCTTTAGCTGTTTACTTGCACAGGAGGTGCTTGGGGTCAGCAAGGAAGAGCCTGGTATAAATATTCTGGCACCTGAGGGTAGTTGGAAATATTGTTGGAACTTTTTACAGTGATACTTGCAGAGATGTCTGCCTCACAACATTCTCTACAGAGCACTGTATCCAGATCCTTATGAAACTACCTTAGGAGAGAGATACTAAGTGTAAGTTGAGACTGAAAATGGAGCCAGTTCTGAAATACATGCCTGGAAAAAGCTGACGATCAAGAGAATAGCCCCAATCCGTTTCAAGTCTCTGCTTCTAAGGGCGTATGTGGTTAAATAGGAACAGGCATGGGCCTTACATCTACATTTCTGAATGCTTCCCAGGAGGTCCACTCTCATGGACACTTGACATTTCTCCTACATAAATTAAATTGAAGTGATGTCTATGCAATTTAGGATTAGAGGCACCTCCCAGCGCCTCTCAATGAAAGTGCTGCCATTTGTTCATATTAGCAAGTATTTCTAACATGAAATAGTGGGAAGAGTAACATTGTATATGTAAGAAATAACACTGTGTGTAAAGGTGTTCCAGGAAATGAATTGATACTTTTTTCTTCGTAGTTAGAAGAATAAGCAGAGAACTGTGATATGCTTCAGCAAGTGAATATCACAGGTTCATCCAGTCCTCAATTTCGTATATAATATTTTCATCTTTAAAATGTACACCCTTCTTCAATATGTTTTGAGGGACTTACCTGTGTTTCGTAAGCCC
The DNA here is from genome assembly GCA_013397935.1 of Dasyornis broadbenti. Lineage (NCBI taxonomy): Eukaryota > Metazoa > Chordata > Aves > Passeriformes > Dasyornithidae > Dasyornis > Dasyornis broadbenti. The sequence goes on along the minus strand of VZRN01003035.1, from coordinate 1,958,709 downwards.
TATTGATTTGTTTTTCTTTGACATTACCCAGAAATTTTATTTTACTTGTGTATTTAATACGTTCAGAATCATTTCACCGTATTCTTTTTGTTTGCACTTCTTGATCAAACATTTTATTCACAGAATCATAGAAAGGAAATATAGGAACATTTAGCCTGGAGAAGACCCTTGAGATCATGGAGTCCAAATATAAAATCATTAAGCAGTAAACAGACATTCAGAGACAGTTTGTTATTTCATTATGAACTATTTATTTACATTCGTAGGATATATATAAAAAACATCTGAGAGTAATACCAGTAGTTCACATTTTATCCCAAATATCAACATCTATCATGTCTGTTTTCTTATGGATGCAGCGGTAGAAAGTCCTTTGGACCCAATCCTTTGCTTAACGATGTATCTGTCACTTTCCTCTGAGCCCCAATCCCTTTAGTAACCCTTTTCCCAAAAACTTGGCAGATGCCTGAAAGTAATTGGGGGAAGCACTGAAGACTGAGAATGAAGAGAGCGTTTTGTGGGAGTGTGAATGCAAATACAGGCACCTCTTTGAGCAAAAGGTATTGACTGAAGATGGGTGTCCCATATGTGAGATTAGGAGGAGGGTGCAGCAGGAACAGTGCAGATTAGTAGTGGGAAAGAGGGAGGGAAAGGAAAAGAAACCGCCTTGTCTGGAGACCCCTGGATCCCTCCCCTGGACCATCAATATCCACCTCCTGACTGCTCCAGGAGACTTGCTTTGGCCCATTTTCCAGAGCTGCTGAGATGTCTTGATTCATCCAGCTTGACTTGTAGCTTCAGCTGCTCACTTCTCCAAGTAAGAACATTCTCTCATGTTAGTGCAACGGTTTGTTGAAATAAAGGCTGCTCAAGGTCGCCTACTCAAGACAGAGCACTAAACTAAAGTACTGGACTAGTCCAGATCCACAGGTGTGTCAAAAGAACAGCTTTATTTACCTACAGATTTGCTCATTCTTGGAGTTCTTGTAACACACTACCAGCAAGCAGTAATTCTGTCCAATTAAACTCTTCTCCAGGACTATGCCCTTTGGTGACATCCTAAACAATGTCTTCTACTGCAAACTGCAGTAACAGCATTGTATACAATTCCGTTTCAGAGGACTTGGTAGTAAATTTGCAGGAGGTGCACTGCAGAATGGGAGTGGCGTTTGCCACAATTGTGGGGCTTGAATTTCTAGCAAGGCAATCATCCTTGAAGACATGGGAGGAAGAGGTGACTTTCTACTCATCACTTCTACACTGATCCATGGAGATGTCAGTTTCTAGCTTTCTGATAATTTTTTTTTTAATCTTAGAGTGCAGCTAAATTAGTATCTTCAATAACATAATTTTCAGTAAGATCAATAATCTTCAATTCAAAAAGGAATCTTCACTATTAATAAAACTTTTTTTTTTTTAGGCTGTGCATACACAACAATAATGAATGACTGTCACACAGGTAAATTGTTTACAGTTTTCACCAGCCACCACATGGTTTACACCTCTCTTACCAGGAGTCTGCAGTGTGCTTTGCTGAGCTACAGACAAATCTCAGAATTTTCAGCCACGTAGAAAGTGCTAAATCACAAAACTCAGTTTGCTGTCAGTGCTTTACCTGACAGACCTCTTTAATTAGAAGTGTAACTGTGTGCAGACATCAAGCCTCTGAAACATTTGCCTACAGAAAGACACCAGATTTTTCCAACCTGTTCCTGATCTTTGTATTCCCATGGGTGACTCTGGGTGGAGTTCACCAGCTGGGCTTTAATCGTTCTGTTTCTGAAGGATGCCATTTCCCTCTATGGGGGTGGCAGATGCAGGTCTCCCTGTACACACAAACAGCAATCCTTCCCTGTTAATCCTCTCCCTGTGACTGATCCCACTCCAGGTGGAGGTGGTGGCCAGGCACCAGAGCTGGTGGAGCACTGGAAGATTCTTTTTGCTTGTTTGCCCGGTTTTGCTGCATGGTGTTTTCTTCTTCCAGAGGAAAATAAATTCCTGTCAGGTCTGGAATGCCTGCTTTGTGTGATGACAGCCTTCTTTCCTTTTCATCTCTGAAGAGCCCCAGAGCTAGGGAATTGTTTGGATGCACAAAGCATTTCTTTTACAGAAGAGAAACGCTTTTGCTTGTAGGCTGTGATGCAATTCAGCCTTCTGCAGTATTAGTTTCCACTCCTTTTGTTTTTCACTGTCAGCAAGTGTTACTGTGTATACTACACCACATTTTCCTGTCTGTGACTAAGGATTTCAGTATTGGCTGAGGATGGAAATAATAGCAAAAAAGGTCTTGGTGGCCATGGGTCTTGTCCTTTTCAAAAAGCCCACTTCCATGGCAACAAGGCCTATTAGAAGGTAGCAGTCTTGTCACCACAACTTTAAGTCCTAATAATTCAACCAAAAAGATAAAACGAAATGTGGCAACTTTATCTTGCTCAATCTCTTACATAAAGTCATTTCTCAGAAACTTGATCAGTGGTAGAGACAACAAGCATTTAAAGGGGAGAGGCTTTGAGAGGGGAAAAATCCATTCACATCCGAGTTTTGAAAGATGAGTGAAAGATGGAAGAAAACATGATATTACAGCAATCTTTTTGCTTCTCTTGCACAGTGAACAATTGACCCAAAGTTTAGGATTTTGAGATTTTTTTATGATTAATAGGCCAGTTGGAGATTTGAAATTCACTTCCTATGTGAAATAACATTTGCTTTATGAAATAACTATTGATTGCAAACACTTCTGCCAAAACAAAGAAGGAAAAGGAAAAAAAAAAGAAAGTAGAAATACTTTTGATTAAAGCAGTTATATCTTGTTCAAAGATCATTTAAAAGTGGCCCATACTTAAAATGTACGTTTGTTCCTATAGACCAGCAACAAGGTTTCCTGTGTCTCTTACCTGTCCTGGCTTCAGAGTAATTGCATGAAAGTGATCAACAGTGTGGATTGGCTTTACATGTTGAGGAAAGATTTAGCTATTTATTTAAAGTGGCTCATGCCTATATATTTGTAAAGAAATGCCAGTTTCCGCCCCTGTCACAATGACAAGTCAAAGTGTTACCACGGTTTGAGCTGAATGGGAGACAGGTTAGGGCACTGCTTCCATACAAGACATACTGGAATTTAATTTTTGATGTGAAACCCATCACAGACCGCCTACAAAGTTGTTGGGAGTCAAGTGTGTGGGGCTGAACTCAAGGTTCAACCTGAACTCCTTTTGCAGTTTGGTTGATAAACCAAGGGACAAACCTGAGTGGTAATCCCTCAGGAGGGCTGTGGCTTGTCTTTCAAAATGGCTGAAAGATGCACACAAAATGAGCTGAGGCTTGTTTCTCACTGTCTTAAAAAGGGGAAGAAATTGTGACCGCTTAGGTAAATGAATCCTGACATGTGTGCCTGATACGGAAAAGAATGTAGCAGGTAATAAAAATAATCAAAAAGTCAAAAAGTTTCCTTTTTACTCTGAAGCTCCCCTTTTTGGTACTGGGCACATCCTTGCATGAAGCCAAGTTATTCTGGCACTGGATCTCCTTTCAGAGATAAGGGCAGAGTAATTTGTTTCCCTTTGATGGGAACATGGGTTAAAACATTCTTTGCCAGTACTTAGATCCTTCTTTGTTCTTTTGTTGGTATAATCAGAAAAAGGACTAAAAGACCTTCTATTCAATAATAAAAAGGTGCCAGCTTCGGAAGTTCAATTTCTCTTCCCCTGTGAGGGTAATATCACGACAGTATTTTGTTTTTTAAGTGCACAAATTTCAGTGTCCTCATGGAAGGCAAGCCTAGGATAAATCCTTTCACAAATGAGCAGGGAGCTTCAAACTTGGCTATTCTAGTGATATGGATAAACTTCTCTTTTCACCAGTTATTTCTGATCATTTAATCTGAATATTAATTCGTGTATGTCAAACTTCCACAAACCTGTTAAAATCTGATTTTCAGTAACTTTTTGTCAAGTACCAGATTTGATGTCTTGTCTGCATCTGTTTTTTCTAATGACTCAAGTGAAAACTTCATAGTAGCATTTGTGAGAAAAATCCAATTAAGTTTTGCACTGGGGAATGGATTTCTTTGACCCTAAACAATGTTGATGCTAGCGTGACTTCAGAGGTTGTGTTCCTGAGTCAGGCTGACGTGTGTGCCTGCAGAAAAACTTCTAATGTTTTTTGATATGTGGCACAGGGTTGTTCTTTTTCATACTCTACTTTGCTTTGCTGCTGTCAGTGGGTAGTGAACTACTCCTTGGGATTGAATGTCTTATATGGAATGGTTAAAAATGTGTTTGCTAGTGCAAAAAAAAGTAGGAAGATAAATAAAGGGCTCATGACTCCTGTTTGCAGTGGATTCTCTTTGAGCTGGATTGGTAAAAGATGAATTAACACATTCAGGCACCAGCTCGATAAAACACCTAGTTTGAGTAGGTATATATGTTTCAGTGAATAAAACACTAAACTAGCTTAGAAAATAATTTGTAGTAGTTTAGAAAAATGTTTGAAATAATGAAATTGAATTTGTTAAAGGTGTAGAGTTGTTTTAAGAGACAGCTAAGGCAATGATGGGAAGACACAGAACCCTTGTTTTCTAGTAATTTCTAACTTCAAAAACTCTTCATGCCTGGACTACAGCTTTCCAGTCATGGGTTTTCCCCAGAGAGTTTACAATGTTTTTGTAATGTTATTTATTGGAGCAGAGCAGTGGAAGAGTTACAGTGAGTGAAAAGGGGAGCAGGTTTAGCAAATGCAAGGCTTTCGTTGTTTTCTTGCCTTGTGTAGGGACGCAGAAAACAAAAGGAAAATTACTGAGACCTGCTGTGCTTAGTAGAGAACGACAGGGCTGGTACCTGGTGAAATAATGCAGGTGGGGAAGAGCTTTTTGGCCACCTGCCTGAACTTCTGGCTGCCCCCCAAGCCCAGGGATAGTGCTACTGTGTGTGCTGACCTCGGGTGTTCAGCATCCCATGGCACAATCCATGCTGCTTTGGCTGGGGCACTTTGTGGATATCACACGAGATATACACTCATGTGTGGCTGCTTGGGAAATCTCAGAAACTGATAAGCTCTCAGGACAGGGAAGAAAACCAAGTTGTTATTTGGGGTAAGGAGCGCTGCTCCTGGCTGGGGCACTTTTGTAAAACGACAAAAATCTGCATGTGAATTTTTGTCTAATGTTTAGTAGTGATGGGGAACATGCTGACTTGATGAAGGCTGTGCTATTTATAAACAAGTAAGGAAGCAGGCTTTAGAATGCTGTAAAAGTTGTTTTCAATGCATATGCCATATGTTTTCTACGCCATGCATAGGTGTACAAATTGAGGTAAAGGATTTTAGCACAGCCCACTAAGTCATCAGGCAGTGGACGTGAACAAGACTGCTCCATCACAGCTTTGCACGTCACCTTCCACCAAGTTCTCTGGTATTTCCTTATGCATTATTCCATTGTAGGCTTTGTTGTTGTTTTTCTAAACTCAACAGGAGATCACATAAATACAAACGCCCATGCACAAGCTATGACTTGGGTTACTGTTGCACCCTGGAGAGTAATACTTCTCGCTGGTTTTACATGTCCCTTCTCTGTGAGGATTTCCACGTGATGCTGCTCAAACAGAGCAACCAGGAGGCAGGAACAATGTCCCTCTATCCGCCGCTGGGCCCGCATTGTTCCGCGCAGAGCCCGCTGATGAACGTGAGATGGCAGAGTCATCGTCATTAGGCGGAATTTAATAGCGAATCAAAGTTCAAGGGGAGAATAGGCCGATCTCAGCTTTAGCCTCCCTTGGGTCCTGCTGAAAGATTAGAGGGAAAGAGCAGGGCCTTGCTAAGTTGAATGTATCAGATTGTTTTTCAGCAAGAGTTATGCCTGTTGTAAACCCCTGAGAACCACCCAGTTTAACTGTGGAAAAACGTGTCCCACAATGTCTGGGGAAGAGGGGGAAAGGACCTGTAACAGAGACGAAGATGATGTTTAATTTTATTTCTCTGCTACTCATTGGAGAAAGAATAATTTCATGCTTCAGAAATTCTAGTTTGTATAAATTAAGCTACGATCTTCCTTAAGAGATGACATCTCTAAGCTTTAGTGCACATACGTCACCCAAAGGAGCCAGGCTTCAGGAAGACTGATAGTATAATTTTCCTTCTTTTCAGTGTACGTTTTCCATTCCAAATTCTTTACCACTGGAAGACTTTGTTTCAGTTCTTTGTCAATTTTCCACAGAACTTCTCAAAGGGCTGTAGATGGGGTGCACGAGAGCTGTCACCACAGGGCAGCGAAGGAGTTAATGCAGAGTGTGAAGCGGGGGAGTGACTGTAGGAAAACTCACCTACCAGCACCTGTACCTCAGGATCAGACAAAGCTAACAATAAGAAAGCAAAATGCGTTAGGTGATCTTCCTCCTGTGGTGCCTGAAATGTCACTGGGCACTGGCTCCTCGCCTCGTATTTCCAGCGTCCTTTCAGTCGAGGCTCTCAGTTAAAAGACAGATGATGGCACCTCTTCGTATCGGAGCCTGGTGATCAGCTGGGTTGTCCCAGAAGCCTTATTCTTTTGTTAATGCCTGGGGATGTGTTATGTAGCAGCGATAAAATCGCTACAAAGAAAGCTAAACATCAGCCAGAGAGATCACCGTATAGATACAGACGTTAAAAAACCCAACAAAATAGGCAAAACAGGCCTTGGGACTGCTTTTACTTCTTGCCTACCCAGGAACCTGACTTCCCTGGACTGTGCTGGGGATTGTCTCCAATAGCCCCTTGCAGTTTTACCCTGTGCCTTACAGTAATTTGGGCAGCTTCTTGTAAGTCAAAAAGCATCCCCCCCGAAGTCTCTCAAGAGCCGTTTCTGTGGTTTCTTTGGTCATGTCTGCAGGGACACCAGAATATGTCCTTTCTTTCTTTCTTTGCCTTCTTAAGGGAAGCAGAAGCTCTTGGGGATGCAAGGAAGTTTTGGTTTTGGTGGTTTTTCCTTCGGTTGTTTTTTGTTTGTTGGTTTGTTGTTTTTTTTTTTTGTTTGTTTGTTTTTTGTGTGAGTAGGTTGTTTTTTGTTCAGAAAATAGACAGGATTGGAACACTTTTGGGGTTTTGTTGATGCCTATCTTAGTTGGGTCTGTTTAGGCTGTAGGTGCCAATGCTTTGCAGTGCTGCTCTGTGCCTTGCAATGTTGATTTTTTTTGTTTTGTTTTTATTTTGATACCATTCATTTGTCTCAGTTCACATTATTGCAGAACCTAGAATTTTTGAGAATAGCCTTGAAATTTCTGCTTTCCAATCTCTTCTCCAAATGTCTAGCAATCTCTCTCTCATTTAATCCTCCCTTCCAAGACACTCTCAGTTTTGTGACCAAAGGAAAATCACCAAATTAGAATCTATATCCACAAGATAGTTTTGTTTTTAAATCTTTTGTTCTTGCTGGAATAGAATCCCGGTATTTGAAATGGACAAGTTATTGGCCTGAGTGAGGACAATATCCCCTTCTGTAATATCAGTGGCACACAGTGCCAAACCAGGCACCCTTACTGCTTTCATCCTGGGACTTCCCTGCTCACTGGCTTCTCCATTTCCTGATGACTGTCATTCTTCACTCTCCTACAAGTGTTCCCACAAGTCCAAAATCTCATTTTTTCACCTCAACATGTTAAAAAAAAAAAAAACAACAACAAAAAAAAAGAACAACAACAGAAACAATCAACAACTTTTTATTGTGTTCTAAATGTTTTGAGTGTCTCCATAAAATTCAGCTTAGTTCACCCCAAGGTCTTTGGTACACTGCAGGTACATCTGTTGTCGCAGCCAGCACTGCCTGTACTGAATGGGGTGTCTGCCTGAATGTTGGAGTGGATTTTAGCCCAAAATGTCTTATAAAATGGTCACAGATCATGTTCTCTGAGTCAAAGCCACATCTCACAAAGGACCTTTAACTTAGAGAAAGTCAAAGCTCACTCACCTGGGAAAAGGGTTTGCGCCAAACATTTTAAAATAAGAGACCCGGGATACAAAGGGCACCACAAGTAACTGCAACATTAGTAGGCAGAAAACTGTAGCTAACCATCCTGTCCAGAGAGGCATGACTTTGAATGCTGATCAAGGCTATTTTGTCTTGCTGACCGCTTATAGTTTTGAGAGGTAGACTCATGGGAGTCTTACTAAACCACTAACTCACCATGACTGACCCCAGTGTATCAGCCTTTCACACTACATGACTCTGAGCCAGCAAGCTTGCGTTTACTGATGTGTTTCAGACTAATTAAGATTGGTTTTCTTTAGCATTTCTAATGAAATCTTACCTCTGCAGAAGTATGTGCGCACACAAAAAAAGACATCCCAAATGAAAACCAAAATGAAACAAGATGAGCTACACAATAGTGACAAACTATTTTCTTTCTTTGCTTTATTAACCAGCATAAATGTCGAGTCTCTCTCTTAAATAGCCCTAGGCAGTACAGATACTTTTTGCTAATACAATAATGAGAAAAAAAGAATGCTCCTTTTTTCCTCAGAAGAAACACTGTCTCTGCAGTCTGAGTGGCTTTCCAAATTAAACCTGAACATTAAAAGCAGTCAAAGCATTTAGGGAAACATAAAGATTTGAGGACAGTTGACGTTTAAATAAATCCCTCTGTAACCTGAGAATCTTCTTTAATTTATTTTTCTGTCTAGGAGACTACTTGGCAGAATGTAAGATTAAAATATTCTCATGCAAAAATACATTAATTCTCTGACAAAATTTTAAACTCCCATCTTTACCAAATATTCAAAAATTAAGCGAGAGGAAATTTGATTGCCTCATTTAAGAAATGTGATCTGCCTCCAATGTTTTACTTGGTTTTATTTAAACCTCTTTAAGGAAACTGGGCAACAGGGGAGCCTTCCAGTCATGAGGTGTGTGATGAACAAGAGCAAGCATAGGGATGGTGCCCTCGAAGTGGGATTGTCACACACACCTGCTGTAATGCAGTTGCAAGGACTAGGCCCTAGGGCTACTCTCCTTGCCCAGACAGTTCTTGGCAATCTGAGACCGGAGCTGGGGCGTTGCCCTTGCTACTTCTGTGTGTGCAACCTGGGAAGACACTCAAGACCTGTGCCAGAGGCTTGTGCACTCAGAGACATTTCATTTCCATAGCATCAAACAGGAAAGGCTTCCTGGCCTATATTCTGTGCTTGGACTGAACATAATGTCTGTAAAATTTGACTCATCCATTTAGGAAGGGTTCTCATACGAACCACTTGGGCAGACATGAAATGTAAGCAAATTTTCCACGGTATGTGTGTTTATGTACTCATTTGCATGTATGGGTCCAGTATAGAAAAAGAATAGCTATTTCTTCTACAGGGTACTGGTAGGTGATTACCTGGTTACTGACTGCTGAGCATTAGTGTGCTGATTACCAGGCTTTTGTGGTGTGTAGCTGGTTCCCTTACCAATAGTACTAACATAAGGAATTAGGCTGGTGATATGATGTGGAAATGTATATGTTAAGTGTTTTTAAAGCAAGAGTTGTCATGGTATACTTGATATCAGAACAGGAAGGGGTTTTTTTTGTTTTTTCTACAGTATCAGGGATACTACTATAGGATGCCAGGACTCAGTTGTGGTCTCTCTTGCCTTCTGGGTCCCTAAGCATATTGTAAATTGAGATGGGGGAATAATGGCAGTCCTACCATGGCATTTGAGTTCTCAGTTCATGAAAAGTGCACTAGACACTGCCTGTAAATATAGTCCCTTAGAGTTTCAGAACAGAGAATAAAAATCTAAAAGAGTAAAAATGAAAATTTGTCCCGCTTGTTGCAGTGAAACCAGAGAGTTATAAAGGATCTCTGAACAATATTGAGTTTGGGGTAGCACAATCACATCACAAAAGATTTACCTTCACTCTGCAAACTCAATATATGGCAATAACAATCTATTACAAGCAGAGCACTACAACGTCAAAGGAATATTTAAAAGAACTAGACAGAACCTTTAAATCACAAAAATTGACTTATATTCTCCCAGAGGAAACATCCTGGGGACAATTCCTAGCAGGATTTTCAAGAGGTGTTGTTCAATTACCAAAAGTTGTATCCAATGTGTATCTTAAACATAATCAGTAACCTGTCTGCTTCTAAAAACCAAGAGGACAAGCAAAAGGCACCAGTCCTCAAGGAATTATTAGAGTGACAAAATGACAGCAATTGCTATGTACATGCATGTCCATATGTCCCCTAGGTCAAAATAAGGGATTCTGTTATAAAGTCTCTGTCTCTGCACCAGTTGTGGAAGTAAGACATGGGATAGCTATCACAGACACCATTCCCTAAGTGGGCAAGCCAGCCTGCACAAGAAAAAGGTGCCACATGTCTCTGAAAATGTAATTATAGAGGTGACAAAACCAGCAGGTATAGTGGAGGATGGAGACTAGAAACATACCGGATTTTTCAGTTGCTATTTATTCTTGCCATAACAAAGGATTTATAAAACAGTTTAGCTTGGTAAACTGTTGAAGGTAACTGTCACTGATGTTGCATCAAAAATTCCCTTTATTTCTGGGAAACATAACTTCTTAAATCCTCCTCTGGCTGCCTGTTCTGCACAATGCAGTTGTTCATGGCTACAGATAAGGAGGCATTGCTGCAGCGGGAGGGAATCGCCTGGCTTGCAAGAGAAGCTGATCCTGGCTGTAGTGGCAGGGTTGATCCCACGGATGCCATAGGACACTGCAGGAGTCATGCCAGCGCAGCCACAGTTGCCCGTGACTTCTGTGGGCTAGCACAGGGACAGCACGGAATCATCCCAGGGTGGGATGATGAGCCTGGCTCACAGTGTCAGTTGAGCAGTAATCCTTTCAGAAAAATCCCTCAGATCTCTCTTGTGGACTCTAACCCCCAGCTGATAACTTACTGCCTATGCCATTTAGGACAATTTGCTGTTAAGGTAGTCTTCCTCTATTACCCACTCAGTTCCTTTGTGGCAGCAAAACAAGATCCTAATGCAGCCCTTGACTGAGGGCATATATTAGATTATATTTAGACTGCAATGCAGCTGTGCCACCACTCTACACAAGTTGGATGCCACCTTTTCAATCAGTAATACGGAGAAATAAGACACAGCTAATGCCTATTACCCTCCTTTTCCAGATGCTGAAAGATGAGCGAAAGTGAGTTTGATCATAGGATTGGTACAACAGAAACCAGTAATGAATAAACTTTGTCTACTCATGAGAAAGCACGATTATCAAGAAGGCACTAACCTCCCTGTAGACAACTGCCACGATAACTAGATGCTGATACTCTGCAAACATTCAGCAAAGAAAAACCAGATTCAAGAAGGGGACAACAAAACAACCTTCTCCAGCTGTGTCTCACCAGTACCTTTGCTCTAAGGTGTAACGGAGTATGTATAGAGCCATTAAGGAGGTAAAATAGGAATTATTGTGCATCCACATTTCAGGAGAATTTGATTCCAATTAATGGAAGGGGCAGTTTGGTACTTAACGAAACTGCCTTAAAATCAAAGGTAATTCAGATCAGGTCACGGGATTGGGTTAACTGCAAAAAGCCTCTTGCTTAAATCCCCAGGTGATACCTGACACACCTAAGCATTAACTTTTTAGATGGGAGTACAGAAGATAAGCTCAGAAGTCTCTTTGCATTTGGCCCAAGAACCAAGCCTAAAAATACAAACAGGCTGTCCTGCACAGAGCATGAAATACTTAAATGTCAGAATAGTATTGTTAGGGCTCTATCTGTATGCATAGCAACTATCGTGTGTACAGCAGAGAATAGAGCTGCCTTCGTGAAGGCAGGCAGGAATAAAAGCCCCGTATCCTGTTTTAACCATTCCCAGGTGGCTTTGAAAAAAAAAAAAAAAAATTCTTTAGAATTAAAATGTAATTGACCTCAGGGACACTTGTATTATGTCTCTCAAGACCAACGGTAAATATACAAAATGTTTATGTAAATATATATGTTTAATGAAAGTACCAGCCAACAGAAGAAGCATTTCCTTAACAGTTGTTTAAAAACTATGTCTTTTCAAGCAGGTATTAGGAGCGTTTTATTAACTTCTACTTTATTCCATGTTCTTCAAAGGGACTATTGTAGGACATTGGGCCACATAATCCCATGTCTTTACACTGCAATGCATAGGAGAGGGGTGGGGAGTGCAAGAAGTCAGGTTGTTCCCAGATGTCTGTGACAGAGCCAGGTACTGCTGTAATACATATGTTTAGGTACTACAACAAGTGTTTTCTGTCCTGAAAATGGCCTGCGTGCACCAGCAAAGACCACCTGTGATGCATATTCATCTGTCCTGACCTGGGTACTTTGGGTAAACAGAAATGTGTCTCCACTTCCATGCCTGTGCCCTGTTTCGCGAGGTGGCAGGGAGAGCCCTGGTGGCAGCTGCAGGGGTTTGTTGTATAAGGTAACGTAGGAAGTACCCATCATGTAGGTGCAAAATCAGCTTGCAATTTCCTCCCCGAGCTGAGCAGTCTCGTGTACAGTGACAGGGCTCGTACAGGCATTCAGCCTGAAGCAGAGGTGGGGTGGATATGTGGGTGCCCTGTGGTCAGATTCACCATCGCGGGGAAGCAGTGTATTTGTGAACGGGCTCCCTAGATGGTCACTTCCACTTGTGGGACCACATGAAGGCAAGAGGGATTTCAGGAACAGACCCCGGAGGAAGTTTGGCATATCTAAGGGAAGGTTTTTAAAGGAACATTGAGCGGAAAGGGACACAGCATTGATGGTTGCATTCATTTTGTTGTTATGCATAGAAATTTCCAGAAAAGGAGCTGGGGAGGAAAAAAAAAAAAAAAAGAAGAGTTATGAATTCAGAGTGTATTTCCCTTAAATTCCTAGGATGAATGAGTTTGGTACTTATCGATTTATGGGAATGTATCTGCTGTGAGACATGAGGAGGAACAAAGAGAACTGCTTCAGCAGCAAGAAGGGAACACAGGAATCTGGAGCAGGTCTAGCAGTACTCCCTCCCTTAGAGGTCTGGAAACTTCTGGAAAGTAACTCAGGAAACTCACATGTATCAGGACATGTGACAGGAAAGGTGATCTTCTCAGTCAGAAAGAAGTGTGGTCAGAACTAGGAACAAAACTTGTGAGAGAAAGGACTTTTGGTGAACACAGTCTCTCCTGTCTCTCTGTTCCTTCCTACTATCAGCCTTGATTTCTGCAGTGTTTAAAGCCAAGGATGTCTCTGCTGGAGATATCCTTAGGATAGACATATGTCTCAGGGAAGAAGCTAAAAACAAAGTGGTTTATAGCTGATTTTGTAAATATATGATTAGTTTGTGTGAAATATCTGGTGGAGTTACCCTGATTCTATGCTTTTGTTTTGCCTATTTGCATGTTTTCAAAAATAAGTTATGGGGTAGAAGCAAGACAGGGAATCTGGATCCATGTAAAACTGAAAACAGAAGAAATCAATCTCTTTATCTTCTAAGAGTGAAGTTTGTAAGTTATGCTGCAAAAAGCATATGTTATCCATCTGTCTTCCCTTCCTGAAGTACTGTTCCTGTGGATTATACTGGATTGGTCAGCCCAGCATAAATAAGACAGAGAGAGAGAAAAATTAATGAGTTTTGTACTTGGTCCTGAATCAAGGATAACAATGGATACAGGACAATGATGAGGATTTACCAGTCCCACAAAAGGAGCTGGCACCGAGTGAATTGACATATGACAGTCCTAGGATGCTGAGAAAGAAGGGAGATGGGTATGACTTCAGTGGCCAGACACGATGTATTGATCAGAAGAGAAACATCTCCCCTTCTACTTGTTAAATCTGACTGTAGCTTCTGCCATCAGTAATTTTGAAGCACGATCTTTTTGTCCTCTAGAACTAGGCCTCTTTTGAAACGCCATAAAGTCAGAGAACCAACTGCAAGTAGACTATTGAGGGATAAAGTGTTTCTCCACCAATATTAGAAAAGTCCCTTCTTATCATGACTGTTGGCAGGAATTGCTTTCCCTGGAAAATAAAGGGTATGTTAACAAAACCCCTCCAGACCTTAGAGAGCAGTAGGTGGGGTAGTTCTTCCCCATCTATAAATTCTCATAGTGCTTTCGTTTTCACTTCTGTGATGCTAATAGTTTCCCTCTCTAATTTCTCAGCTAATTAGCTTATCTCTACCCTGCAGGTTGGGGGAATAAAAACATAGCTCCTGCTGGAGTTCTCTGATGTTCAGGCAGACATCTTGAGAACACAGATTGAACTGATAGTAGGCTATTTTATAGGGCCTTAAAAGCCACTAAGAAACTAGTAAGGCCCATTAGACTTTCTGTCATGCATATGATGAAAAAAATATACCAGCATAAAAACCACTTTATTGTCCTGCCATGACAGCAGCAGCTATTGTGCTGGGAAGCTTTTTGGACGGTAGCGCTACCTTAGTGTTTCTGCTCTGCTGGCTGGTGAGGTTTCAGGGATGGCATCCAAACAGAGAGGCTTTGTGATAGGCTATCAGTGACCCGTGAGGAGTAGAACACACAACCCACTGGTTTGACATGAAGGAGAAGCTCAATAAAAGCAGAGTGACCTCTTTCAGTTTCCCGTTTCAAGCCTTAACATTGACTTCCTTGCACAAAGATTGGCTCCAAGAGCTGGTACCACGTTATATCCCAGGTTTTTTTCAAGGTGAGCAGAGTTTATCTGGCCTTCCTTAGGGGCATTGCTCCTTTGCACTTTCCTCTCAGATAGCTTTAAACAGACAGGAGAAAATACTGCACTTTGACAGGGGTCCATATTCACTTTGTAATGCAAATATTTCGCATTGACTGGGCTAGAAATTAATGGCAAATGGTACTTTTTGCCTAAAGTTCTATTTTATAGTCTATAAGGAAAATAAGCAATTACTTGTTCTTTGTCTTCAGCACATTGCTAAATAATTATTTGTCTTTTAAAAATAACTGCTCTGCAGTGGCAATTTATGCGCTAAACTGGAAAACTTTAGAGTGTCACAGTCTGTGCCTGTAAGACTGATTATGACAGATCTTTCCCAAAGCTCTCTGTAAAAGGAGCTGTTGTTATCGAGGTCTAGCTGATACGATGGTGAGAAACTCTGAAGTCGGCATGGAGTTACCTGCACCAGGTTTTGCCAGAGCAAAAAAACCTCCAGAGTTAGCCCTTCCCTTACTCCGCCAAAAGGAGGGTATGTCCATGGAGCCCAACTGGTCAGAATTACCACTCCTGTAATTCTTCCTGGTAACATTTTTCAATATTCACTTTTATTTTGGCTTGCACCAGGAAATGTCTGGAAAGTGCCCAGGTTGGTGAATCTGGATTGGGTTTTTGGTTTTTTTAATTATTATTCAGGGTGGACCTGACTTTATTTTCCTAGTTGAATTTCTGTCCTTCAAAAACTGTCTAGCCAGGTAAAACACTTGGAGGTGACACGTACAGCTCTAAGGCATGCTCAGAAAAGACCTGATGGTATGGCCAGTGACTGACAGCTGCTTCTTATCCTTAATTGTTTATTTTCCAGACTATTGTGCAATTTCTCCTGTCACTTCTCCTGTGTTTACACCATTGTGGCAGAGGAGGCATGTATGAAGCCCCTTGCAGAGCTATTTTTGTTTATTCCAGATGCTATTTAAAGATGATAGCTGATAGGTGATGTGCTTTTTTCCCTTGCAACCTTGAGATATTATCTTAGCCCTGTTCAGATCTTACCAGTCTGGTCACCTGGGACTCAGTTTGACTTTCTGCATGTGGCAGTGTGAGCCCCACTCGAATCTACATTTCCAGTATGTCTCTGAAATATGCTTTAATGTGTTTTTTATTCAGCATCACTAAGAGTGCTTCCCTACTGAGACTGTGTTCTGCATTTAATAAAGATATTCGCAACTTGATGATGTATATGAGTAAAGTGCAACATGTGTTTTGAAAGTTGTTTTACAATTAATTTTCCAAAAAATTGTGTTAAAAATGGTGGTGGTTTTGCTCCATGACAAACCGTTGGTTTGTTCTGATTGAACTTTGTAATAGAATAAGTGCATGTTTCTAACATGCCCTGGCCTTAAAGCTTACTGAAATTTGTGCATCTAGAGTTAAAAAACTTTTTCAAGGCAAGTAAGTCCTACATGTACCTCACTAGTTACCAGAGGCCAATTCATAGTAGTACTCTTCAAGAGCATCTCTGAAAGACTAAATATTTCTATTTCAAATGACTGCCAGCTCCCCCATTCTCAGACCAAACAGCAGAAAACCACCAGCCCTTACTTACTGTTTTATTACTATAGTTTCTATTTACAAATGCTAGGTCTGCTTTGGTATTTTTTCCCAAAATCCAAAACCAAAGCCAGCAAAATAAGGACAAAGGAACAGCACTCTGACTTCTCTGTTCGAGGCTGGATGAATAAAGCTAGCTGCTCTTCAGACAGCAAGTGTGTCTGTGGGACAAAAGTGGGAGTGTGTATCATCTCCAGCCACCGCTCCACCAGCCTGCTCTGTCTGTGAGATCAGTCAGACCGGTGCAAAATCCTGGGAATCCCGGTCCTTCTGTCTGAAAGCTGCCATTGCCTCCACATTCACTGCCTGTTTTCTTTCCAGGGTGTGTATGGCTTGGTTAAACTGTTACCTATGAACTGGCATTTTTCTCACTTAAGCAAAGATAAATTCTGTAAGTGATGAAGCCGGCTCATAGCAGACGCAAAAAGGCTCTGACTCGGATAATCAATCACACAAGCTAATCCACGCGTAAAAGCTGAGCTTCAGCTTTTCACTATACACTGGCCACAATCTCTGACTTTAATTTGCATTTCTTGGTTATAGAAATAGGAAACTTATCATAGAAAACGTTTGCGTTATTGCTTAGACTGTTCCTGAGGCTTTAAAAGGCACCCTTGGTTATTTAACACAGACATTGTTTCTGATCTCTACAACCTTCTGTTTGACTGCAAATTCTTAACAGTCCCCAAACAGAGCTTCAAACAAATCAATAAAATACATAAACAGTCAAGGCAGAAGGTGAACTTAATATAAAAAAATACTGGTTTGTGTGTGAACAGTTTGAGGTAAATAGTTTTTGTTTCGATCAGAAATGTGTATTACTCTTAGTCCATTTTAAATGTTGCTTTATTGTAATTTGCATTATTTACGGTGGACTTTTTTTTTTTTTTTTTTTAAATACGCTGCAACTTTCCTTATGACTTAAAAGCAAACTTTTCTTTTTGATTTGAGCTGCTGGTAGAAGACTCTGTCTAAGGGTGAGAATTAATGCCGACTGCCCCATCCCCTGCCAGGCTGCGCTGACTCCCTCCGCTGTCCCTGCAACCTCTCCCATGCTGCTAAGGTCCATGTCAGACAGGGCCCCCTGATACGTTCCCCTTTCAGTCACTGCTTTCTTCTGAGAGCTGTCACCACCCCCTGGAAGCACATCCTCAGTGTAGACACAAGGCTCCTACCAGCCCCGGCGGCAGGCTGGAGATGTGAAAGTAAAATTTATGTCTAGTGGGACTTGGGTTGCGTTGGGTGTGTTCGGATTTGGGGTTATTGCAGAGCAGGCTGTGCTTGCACTGAGTATGGGAATGGATCCTGCCTGAGGGCAAGCACAGAAACTGCCAGCAGTGAGTCCTTCCTCCCCACAGTGAGACTGGGGTTCACAGGGAGATATTTAAAAACTCTTTGGGAAAGGTTTCCTTGAATGCCAAGAGGTGGGGTTGTCACCTGCAGTTTAATTTTTAATTGCTTTGCCTTGGTCTGTTATCGATGGCAAATATGTTAACATATCCCTTTTAAAGTTATTAGGATGAATTTGGAATGTAAGCAGTCATTCATGGGAAAAGCAGGGGGTGCTGGAGGGAGATTATATAGATGTGAGTTTCTGTCCTTTGGCATATGCTAATCTTTAATTGCTGTTTGTTACACATCGCACACATATGTATCTGGGTTTCTGTCCCTTGGCTTATGCTCTCTTTAACTGTTGTTGTTGAGGGGTTCTGTTGGTTTTTTTTCTATTTTGGAGCTTCTTTTGTGTTCTAATTATGACCTTATCACTGAAATTTCCTGAGTGCTGGGCACAGGTGCCCAGGCACTGACAGTGGGGTACTGCAGAGGCTCCACCCTCTGTAGGGTGAGGCCAGAGGCTGACCCCCATATCCTGGACAGAGGTATTGCCAACCAGCTCCAACAGACCTACCGCAGGGCAGAGCTGTGCTTCTGGAAAAACTTATTTAAGAAAGGGCAAAATGAGGAAAAACAGCATAAGAAACAGCTGTGATGGCTTCACTGTTTCACTAGGTGTTAGCCATGACAATAGTGTTTGTAAGTTATAGCAGGGCTGCAAAATAAATCAAAATCCAACCAAGTTCCTATAGAAGCAGAGTGAAAACAATTCCCCAGGCTGAGAAACTGTGTCCTGTGATTTTATTTCTTCCTCACCTTGACCAGCTGTATAGCTTTCTCATCCCTTCTTTCCCCTCTGAACTTTCCTCAGACAGAGCGTAATGGCTTTATTTTTGTTTTAAGACTGAACAACCTTTTCCAATTGCTCTCATTGGAGTCTATTTAATTTCAAGCCTCACCACATGCTATAAACTCAGGACTGCTGCCAATCAACATGGAAGAACTTTGTGTGAGCTGACTGTTTCTTAACTTTATTAGAGTAATTTATATTTGGACCCTTTCCCTGCCCACACACCTTTCTGCCACATTTCTGTTTCCTTGCCAAGTCATGTCAAGCTCTGATCTTTTTTCCCAACTAAATTTTTGGACTCCAAATAGGAAACAATATAAAAATTGTACCATTAGCCTGCATCATTGCTTCTCGCTCCTTGACACTACAACTGAGTTTAGACAAGTTAGACTCAGAGCAGAAGCTTTAATTTCCAGAACAAGGAACCGTGCTTGTTTCCCTGGAATGTTCTCTTTGTCAGCACTCACTTTTCCCACAGTGCCTTCCAGTGTCAACCTTTTGGCCATGATTCAAATCAGTTCTTCCAAACCTTTGCACATGAGGTAAGCTTGGAGATTCCTATTGTTGTCTGGGCTGGAAGAACCTTCATTAGTTTTGTTGGTGCATTTCTACTCTTGAACAAGTTGTGCAGCTCTTGTAGTTTCCCAATGTGTCAATAAGATTAGATGTATGGACCATGTGATGGGGCTTACAAAATGGAATGACATGCATTATTTTACTAATAATAGGATCTGTTCTGAGAAGAAAAGTAATTTACAAGTTTCAGCGAGCTGAGTTAAACAGTGGTGAAAAATGCAGGTGGAGTTTGCCTTCTCTTTCTGACCCACATGAAAATCACTAACTGGTTTTGTAGCTGTGCATGGTAAATCCTACTGAATGTTCTTCCTCTTTCTTGAGGAAACAGAGCTTCAGTCTCCACATGGTTCTAGTCTCCTTCTGTCTTATACTTCTAAATTAGACCTCTCGAAAACTGTCCTACAGAGTTTTTCCTGCCGCCATTGCATATTCATTAATCTCAAGACAGAAATACTCCTACCCACATCTGTGTGCTACCTCCATGCCTCAACTGGCAGTTGGTCCAAAATACATTTTTGAATCTGATTTCTATCTCTGCACTGGATTATGTGCATACTAAACTCTCTCCTGAGCATATCTCCTCTACCTGTGACTAAAGGAGTGTGTATGAACTGAGTGTAAGTTGTTAGCCAAGGCAGGTCAGTGAGTGTACGTGCACTCCTCCAGCCTTGCTAAAAGTCAAGTATTTTCTCTGTGCTGAATCGTTTTCTTGCATTAAGGCAGAAAAATGCAAAGCCTCAATTTATGTGAAGACTTTTGCCACTATGCAGTGATGGCAGTGGCCACACAGGTATCTTACAACATTTGAGCAATGCAAGTCACACACAAATAAGGAAATGTCTATTAATAACAGGGAGGGTTTCTCAATCTTACTAGCATCGTGCTATAAGGGTAAATGGGATAAAATACCATGTTCAGGTTCACATTCCTTCTGTCCCAAGTACCGGACTTTGGCTAGCCAAAATCTTGAATTAAATTTCACATAGCTTAAAAAGGAAAAATAAAAAGACCCACAGGCAGTGAATGTTCTTTGTTAAAGTAGTAACACATCCTCCAACTGGAGGTGAACACCTACTGCTTAAAAGTCTGCTAAGGTGATAGTCATAAACCATGGCTGTATTTAATGGTTATTGCACTAAACTGATTTTGAAGCACTCTTCTGATGTTGTAATTCTGATGGATCAATTTCCTATGTGAAACACATAATTCTAATACAGTATAGAACAAATTTGCTCATGTTTGAGGATACTAATTGTAAAGTAGTTTAAAGATTTCTGTTGTCTTTATCACCCGACTGCTAAATATGACTAAGTGAAATACTGAAAATAAGACTGTAAATTTAGGAATGCAGTAGAAGGAATAGCTTTTGAAGACTGTTCAGTATTAAAGAATCAATTTTTGCAATCCAGAAGGAGTGACTGCCTCACATTGCCAGCTCACATTGTTTTTGTTTTTTTTTTTTTTTTTTTTTTTTTTTTTTTTT
>VZRN01003035.1:1848724-1938245 GCA_013397935.1 Dasyornis broadbenti | reverse complement strand
TTTTTTTTTTTTTTATTGTCACTACAAGCACGATAGGGATATATGCATTTAAAAAAAACCAGGCATGTCTAGGTAGGAAACAATCTGCTGGCTGGTAGAAATCCATACCCAGCATGGAGGAGGATTTCCTTAACTGAGAAAACAACTTAGCACAATAAAATCATCACAAGCAATGTATTTATCTGAAGAGCAAAGACCATCTTTGGACACAAAGGAAAGGGTCAAGGGGGAGAAGAGTGTGTGAAACGTTGCCACTTGAACAGTGAGTTGTTTCTCTACAAAGTACAGTCCCAGGATATACCAGCTTTGTGGTTAAGGTTTATTTACTTACTTTTAATCGCTTTTATTTAGTCTTACAATTTTTGTTGAAATTTTAACAATGAAGTTGAAGCAGAAGGTATCACATTTCATGGCACAGCCAACCTATGATCTGTTTCAGGTTTCCACAACTATTGCTCTATCCTGTGGTGCCTAATGCAGCTGTGGACAGTGCATCTCACTGTGGTTTCAGAATTAGGACAGAAATGTGGCCTGAGAGTTTAAATGCTGAACTACTAACATTTTCTTGGTTTAATGCATAAAAGTTCTTTCCTCTTTTATGAGATCAGGAGCTTTAAGACAAGAAACAGTTTAAACATGGCCACACCAGGAAGTGACACCAGTTGGGAGCTCTTTCCCTACCAAACATGAGGTTATTTCAAGGCTGCTAAGAGTCCTTAAGTACAGCCCTGGTGCAGTTAAATGGCTGTTGTGGACAAAGGCAAATTTTATGATATGGAGCAGATTCTTATTTCTATCACTGCCAAGAAAGTCCCACTGTTGATAGTTTTAGTAGTGTTGTCTAAACATGCTCTGTAGTGCAAATTGGTATGGAAAAGATTGAGTCCTGCCTTCGATTTCCACATTCTACATTGAGGGCTTTCATAAAGATTTATAGAAAGCAACTCTCATCAGACCATTCTGAACGGCTTGAGGGGAAAAGAGTATTTTCCCCCCATAATGGCAAAGCCTAACAATTGTTTTGAAGAACAGGAGCTTTTTCCACCTCCCATCTCCCATACACACAGCCTGGGAAAGCACCAACATGGATACCAAATACTGTTCTCTTAGCACTGATTCTGCTGTTACTAATTACCCAGACTTGTGCTGTTAAACTCTTAATGCAGTTTTAAAATCTATCATGTTCTTCCCCAAGGATTTTGGCTCAAGCATACTAGAGAAAAACCTGTCAGTTGTTATTTTCAGGCTGTTAGGAAAAAAACACTCTTTTTCCCCCCAGTTTCCCAATGAAACCATTTGCTTCACATTTATTCCTTGAATCTGTAGTTAAATATACCAAATCAGACACTAAACAGCTTCACCTTTTTTGGAATAATAGACTTTTTCTAGCTTGGAACAGGAAACTGTGTTTAAAGAGAAATTTGGGTTGTTTTTGAGATAACACTGAATCCTCTTTCACAACAGAGTTTCTGCCTAGAGCATTTCTTTGCCTTCTTACCCTTCCGCCATTCCTCCTTTAAGATTTTATCACAAAATTTCAATTTTTTTTCCTCAGCCTTTTTGTTTGTGTTTAAAAGTAATATTTAACACTAGCAACTTTCCACAACTTATAGATCTATATGACATGCTAGTTTTGACATGTTTTGTAATGTGGTCTTGGGGAAATTTATATTTGGTTGATTCATTTAAACTACCTTATTCCATGTATTAGAAGACTCCTCTTCAGTAGGATTTCAGCATCACTGCTTTGTGCTTCAAACCTTTGAACTGGGATTTGGAACCACATTTCGGTACTGTGTTTCTTGATAGTGACTGTACCTTGGGTGGCAGCAGTTTCCAGTGTAAAGAACTACTAAGAGCATTGCAGCTTTTCTTTCCACTCAGCCTACAAGGAGAGATGGATTAGTAAATGGTCATGACATAGCAAAGCTTGCAATCTGATAACTGGAAGTAGAATCCAAAAGAGGAACAAAGATGCAGGAGGGTGAGGAAATCCTGTTCTGAAAATGCAGAGGTTCAAGGAGTGGTTTCTGTACAAGGAATGACTGAGCAGGCTTGGACTTTTCAGCTTGCAACAGAGGTGATGCAGAGGGAGGACAGCAGAGATCAAAAAAGCAAGGAGCAGTGTGGAGAGGATAGACAGGGATTGTGCTGTTTGTTGTTTCAGCTAATATAAAATCTAGGGCACTCAGATCACGGAAGAATCAGAGTGAAAATGAGTGCATGGAGATTATTTCTTCATGCCAACTTGGAGCAGGTGTGTGGAACTCCTTGGTAAAGGATGCTGTGGATTTTAAAAAGTTTACATGGGTTCAAGAGGAGAATGAAGAAATGTCCAAAGACAGGTCCATGGTGGATAAGCAAATAAGACAAACCACATCATTCTCAAGAGATCTGAGCTGAAAGCAGCCTGAGATAGCAGCTGGGAGGGTCCTTTACTTTGCCCTTTTCTCAGTCAGGCACCTGCTTCTGGCCACTATCAGAGGCATTGGCTGGAGGGGCCCTTGGACTGAATCAGCATAGCCTTTCCTGTGCTCCCCAATCCAACCTGATATTGCTCACTGTGAGACTCCACTGATCCTCATAGTTTGCTTTGAACCACGATAGAGGACTTCCTCACTTTAGACCGTGGCTGAAGCAAGATTTCTATTCCACCCACTGAGTCCCAGTGAAAGACAGAGGCCACTCTGACCCCCTTCAGGGACACAAACTCTCAAGGGAGGATTTGCTGTTTTAATCATCTATACTTGCCCAATATAGCACATGTATTAGTATATATCAAATGTTTCAGTGTAGATTGCTGCAACACAACCTATCAACAAATATTTTACTCATGTGAAATGCCCTAAAAGAGGGAATGATTTTATTTGCCACCCAGATGAATTTCCAAGAGACATGTAATGTTGAGTCTCAGAAATTGCCTTCTTCATAAAAGGCAAAGCTGACAGATGCAGGTTCTGTGGCTTTAAATTACAAAATCTTGTAAAGTTATATATATATATATAAAAGAGAATGTAATGCTCTAAAACAAAAGCAAATAAAAATTCAATGGGCCTTCATATACTGGTTTTTGTACTCAGAAAGCAAGGTTTAATAGAATTCTTTAATTTTATGGCAGAAGACATGTCAAGTGCAGTTTACATTTCTCAGCCAATAATCATATTTTCTTGCGAGGGGCTGATACATTTATTTTTTAGAGACAGACACAACAAATAATAAGGGTTTTCATTTGAGAGGAGAAACAAGCATTTTTATCAAGATGAAAGGGGTATAATAAATTTATGAGACCTCACATACAGCTATAATATAATAAATTAGGAGGATTAATGGAATTGTGGACTACAGTAACCCTCACTAGTAGAATGCCTATTTTATGGAGCTTGATAATATAGTTTATCATTGACTCCATGGGAATTCCCACAATATATTAGCTGTGGTGTAACAATAAAGCACACACAGTAAGAGGCATGTCTCTTTTGACACACATTCTCTTCCCACACTTATTTTACCAGGGAAACAACTCCGGTGCAGTTTAATTAAACTGCACCGCAATGAATTAGTCCAGGTCTTAGCCCCCTGACAGTGAGGAGCCTGGCATTACCACAGGGGGCTGTCCCCCTGTGACACCAGAGACTGCAGAAAACCTGGGAAAAAAAGTGAAGGATCTCTCAAGTGTCACTGTCACTGTGCAAGGCCTTAGCTGTCAATCACAGGATTTGTAAAAAATCTCAGACCCCTTCACATTCAACTTTATCTGCCTACATTTGTTCACTTTGATCTGACCTTTAGGAGGAGATCAGAAAGTGATGTGGAGAGGTACTTAAACACCTCCCTATTTATGGAAAAGGTGGACTTCGGTGGTAGATAAAACCCCCCTTCAGCAGATGTTCATCTGATGAGGCTTTTAGTTATCTCCATGATTTTTGCAGTTTTCAGGAATAGGAACAAATCAAAGTCATGTTTCTAGAGAAAATAATTTTTTGTAAGGAGAAGTAGAGCAGACCAGTGTCAAAATCTGATTTCAAGTGGAAATGTTTAGGTTCCATGAGCAGACAGGAATCACACCGCTGCAGCCCGCGGGATTCCATGGTATTACACGGGCTATTGAACTGCCTGACTTTGGATTCTTTGAAAAAGAATATAGCTTCCTGGAAAATAAAAATAAAAATTCCCTCTGTATTTAGACATCAGCAGGAACACAAAGGTGATCAGAGTCTTTGGGAACTGTGTGGCTGGTTAGCCACCATCCCATTCTAAAAAGGGACATCTGATTTTGTGGATGAGTTTACCCAACTTGCCCTTGCTATATGACACCACAGGATGGTGTAATGACCTGAGTTAAAGCAAATGAAGAGCAATCTGTCACCAAATTTCTGTTCCGTAAGAGGTGCTCAAGGGTGCAACAAAATCACCTTAACTAGAACACAAGGAGGTCTTCAGTCTCCCAATAAATCATGCTTTCCACTCCTTTAATAGATACTTTATATCTTGTATCTGTCACTTGTACATTGAAACAATCATAAGACCATACACTCTTCAAAGAAAAGAAGTTGATAACGATTTTTAAACCAAAAAAATTGAATTGTGTAATTCTCATGATCTTGGAGGGACATTTAATACAGATAGTGGTATTTCCCTAGAGCCAAATGTTAGAATGTGTAGAAAGGTAATTCCCAATAAAACAGCAAAATGATCGTCCATTATTTATAGATATGCCTGCATGGAACCTTTTATTAATTCATGAGACTATTTAGGAGTAGAAGACCAGAATTTAATCTTTTAAAAATGCAGCTTTAGTGAGAGTACCTTGCTGGACTTAGCTTAACACTGTTTTTGAACATGCACACCACACCACAGAGGAATCCATTAGACAATGGCAATTAGATCTCTAATCATTTGGCACTGCTGGAATTGCTGCACTCTATTTAAATGCCAGACATGGTACCTTAGTGATTGGTTCATCCTGTCGCCACATTTCCACTGGCTACCGAGCCTGAGAAATGACAGGCACATTAGATGTCATGTAAAGCATCTGACCTTGCTCTCCCAGCACTTGATCTTTGCACTTCAAGCGGACATTTATCATTGTCCTGCAGAGACAGGACTCAGGTGGTTCAGATTCACCACTGGTTTTCAAGTTGTAAAGGCATTGTAACATTCCCTTAACTTTATCCTTCTGTCGCGGGAGGAACAGAAACATAATTTTGTTCCTCCTGGCCAGGTAAATTTACTTAGTGGAGGGAGAGAGAAGCACGTTCCTGTGGGTCAAATGAGTGGGATCTAGAGGTGTTGAGCCTTGGAGGACATACTCTTCGACTCAGACAAATTCCCAGTGCTTGTAGCTGCTTTGCTGGTAGAGTCAAAAGACTTTTATTAATCAAGATCCACTGCTTTGTTCTTTTTATGACACAGGGAATGCAGAGGTCAGAGATTTTCAAGTGGCATAAACATAGCAGATAACAGCAGCCATAGCTGCCACACAATGGTCCCTCAGCTTCAAAAGAAACAGAAAATCCCATCTGTAACTGGTAAACTTTTCATTGCAACTCTTTCCACATTGAACATAACTGCTGTGATTGCAGTTATCGTCTCAGATATGCACATGGGGATTCAGGAGGATTTCAGGCCCCATGAAGAGTTTGATTCACTGTGTCATTCCCCAGAAGGGTCCAATGGAAATCTCTTTTTTTGTGCTCAGGAGGAAGCTGGTTAGGACCCTCTCAGATACTGGTGTTTCACTGTGCAGGTTTCTCTGTGTAGCAGAGATGGGTTAATGCAAACTGTGGGTCTGAAAGTCACAGTTAATGCCATTTCTGTGGATAAGCTGACTGGCTGTCTGAAATGGTGGGGTAAGTTTGCATCTAGTTTCAGACTGCAAGTTTGAGGCATATCTCTTAACACTTGAAGGTATAAATCCACAACTGAAATAGCTTTTAAAAATAAGGTCTGCAGAACTGGATTGATTTCTTTTAGGCATGGTAATTTTTACAAGGACTCTGGCTGTGATTCTCCTTCATCCCTTGCTACTCACAAGTGATTATTTTTATAGGTGGACAAGGAAAGTGGCAATTACAGACATCATCTTGTCTGATTACCCACTCTTAATATTTTCCTGATCCCAATTTTTATCCCATCTATTAACCTCATTTTGCCTTACTAGTTAAACAAATTTTGCTGTAATTACAAAAAAATACAGCTAGAGATAAAAGAATACAAAGTTGCTGGGAATATACTGTATAAATCAGACTATACAGAGTTTGTTTCTAACACCTGTTTGCACCTGTCTTTCAATTTTTAAAAATACTTAAGTACTAATTGATAAAATTACTGTTCAGGAATGTGGTAGAGTTTACTGGAAAATCCTAAGTGATTACTGTTACTTTTTACTTAACTTTTCAGTGAGAGATATGAGACTTTTTCCACTGAATTCAGTCTCTTCACCCCCCCCACACTGGTGACACTTAACCACCAGAGTCGTTGGTTCAAACCAAACAGCAGCTCCTTTATTTCTGCTACCAAGTTAAAAGAAGTACGAAATCTCTTTCCTGTGCTGAGCTGAAGTGTTAAAAACCAAGCTTCAAAATGCACAGATTTGACCTAGGAGCTGTTAAGACATCCTATATGATGCTAGACTTTTCTAACCACAGCATTTCTTGCCTCGGTGGGCATGTTGATGGGATAATTGGTTCTAGCATGATTTATGCACCCCGTGCCAAAGGTGTGAGTGAGAGTCAAGGTCAGTGATCAGACAGCGCTGTCCAAGGCAGAGGGGACTTTTGTGGCTCACCCTTCTTATTGATGAAAGGATCATCACCATGTTCTGTTGGAAACCCTTTACTTTCCTAAACCAATTCTAACTAGGTCTAGTTTCTCCCTTAAAAACTTTACTCATGCATTACTGTAACTTGAAATTGTACATTAAATGCACTGGCGTGTCTGATCACGTAACTTTTATTTATACAACATAATTTTAGAAACACAGTGGTAGAGTAAACCTAGAATTCTATGTGAAATGGTCAAACTATCTATCCTTTATGCCGCAGCTCTCATAATGATACAACTTAGATCAGAAAAGCAATCCATAATTTCCAGTGCAATGAAGGAATATTTGTAAGTCTCTCACTGCATTTTGTGTGGATGAAGTCTCCTTGTGTCTGAACACCCTAAGGAATGGCTGAAACACACAGCTGTGTGGTTTCTTTTCTTAATCACTGCTTTCCTGGACAGCAGATGTTGTAGGAGGATGTAGAAATAAATCCATTTGCAGCAAGTTTATCAGTTGTGCAAATATAATTCTTAATGCCTGAGGACTTTGCATAGCTACAGTCAAATTTGAGAGCTGTGTTGGTTCCCTGTACCTGCGCCTGAGACTAAACGTGGTTGCTGCTCAGTAACTGGGCCTCCTGCGGAGGATCTTGACATCAAAGAGACAAACTAGCTAAGTCATAATTAGCCCCAAGCTTGTTTGGTGTAAATTGTAAACAATATATCAAGTTGACTAATTGTAATGAGTCTAAGTAGCAGACACTGAACCTCGGGGATTGTCGCCACATTAGCTCCCGGTACGGCATCGGAGAGGGGAGCGGAGCGCGGTCCGTGCACGGCAATCCCAGCCCTTGAACCCAGCACTGTGCAGGGACATCCATCAGTGTCAGCAGCAGGCAGGTGCTTTAGCTGACAGGTTGAAAAAAAAAAGGTTGAAAGCCACCAGAAGGATTGTCAGGAAAGTCACTGTCTCTGTGATTGCTCTCTTTGGAGGTCCAAGCTGTCTTTTGGAACAGAAAACTTTGCTAAGGTAAAAACTGAGTCCCTTCTTTCCTTATCTGTTTCAAAATGTTCAGGCACCTAAACACTGAAGCAGCCAATCTATGGGCGGCTCATTAAATATTTATTATTTACCAGGAAGAATTTCCCTGACATCATACAAAAGCACTAAGCTGTGTTGGGGAGAGTCAATGCATTTTAACAAGAAACAAAAGCCCTTGGACTAGTAATTTCTCCTGACTGACACAGATTCTCTGTACTCCTACATCACCCCTCTTTTACAAAGTTGTGTATTCCAGGGCTGTGATAGGCACAACATGAGAAATGCCACACCGGCTGTGAGTGTCTGCTCTACCACAGAACCAGCACAACACAGGAATAGACCAAAGATTCCTAATGGAACACACTTTTATCAGCTCATAATAATTCTGAAAATAGGAAAAAACACACTAAAACAACAAAAACATTTTTGGTAATGTGTAGAGATAGAAAGGAAGAAAGATTAATGTACTTGTAAACCAGTAAGCTATTAGAAGATAAGAAAAAAATGTCCTTATGGTTTTTACTGAGTCCTTGGCAAGTTTTTAGCAGCCCACCCTTTTTAGCAAGCTGTTTTCCTCCATTTGTGCTCACTAAGAAAAATATTTCCTGTTCCTCAATGAAATTTGCACTTGTAAGTATATTAGGTATGAGAAAAGGATGGTATTTTTGGGAGCAAGGGGTGTATGAACATTTAGTACTGAGCTATGCTGTGTGGAAGCAAATTAAGAAAGCTGCAAAAACTGTTTCAGAATTCAACTGACATACACACTGGGGCATAAAATGTCTGTTCAAAATAACTAACGAAGGGTTCTTTGATGACTCATTCACAGCTTTGCCCCCTTGCTTCATTGGAAAGTGCAAATGTTATTTCCGGCTTCCAGGAGCAGTGGGAATAGCTTCTTCTGCCATCCATACAGGCACCAATGCTGAACAGGTCGTCTTAAGATGTAATTCTGAGCAGACTTTCTCCCAAGGCTAGGAAGAAGCACCCATGCAACACTTTCTTAGCTTCAAAGAAAAAAAAATAAAAAGAGATGCTCTGTTCAGTCTCACAAGGACTCATCATGAAAGGAACGACTCTTTTCCCTTCCCTTTAAAATACATTCAGTGCAAGGTTGAGAAGGTTGGTGGCTGCAGACATCTCCCCACAAGTGTGGTGCAGAATCCACTCCTTCCACCAGGGCTGCCTTAGCCCTGCATGGGCAGGAGTGGGCAGTGCAAATGTATTCCAGCCATCAGTCATCCAGTTGGTTATTATGATCAGGAGAGCAGTTATGAGTTTGAACTTCCTAGCTTTTAGAATCTCACTGGGAAAAAATACGTGTGAGAGCCTTAATTTGCCAGTGGTTACTCTCCTGAAGTACAGTGGCATTTGTATTTGGCAAGATGGGTTTTGTAAATTATTTGTTGTATTTATGGCACCTCTTTGAACTGCATAAAACAGAATCTCAACAGTATTAAATTATCCGTAACCTGTAATGCCCCTTCTAATCACTCTTCCCTTTGACCCTCCATTAATCTGATTGTGTTAATTGTGCATAACTGATTCAGGTGTTCCTGGATTTCTCATGGATTCTTTGAATTCAAACACTGCAGCTAAAAATTCCTCGTATCACAATGGCAAGCTTGGGGATTTGGAACTTGATGAGACAGAGGAAGCTGCACCTCCCATAAGCTCTGGCTTGTGAAGTGAGCAGAGTTTACAGGCCAGATCGCAAGCACCAGGAAAACAAAACAGAATCAATGTGTCTCCAACTGATACTGTCTGTGTCCCTCAGTCTGCGAAATAAAAAACAGTTTCTCCCAAGTGAGACTCACTGTCCCCTGGAATCTGAAACCCAACTGTGCCAACTTGGCTGGTTTATTTTAGCGCAATGGGAAGAACAGTGAGTCTTTGTAATAATGACAAAGGTAGAATATTTGCTTGTCACCAAATCCTACCCAAGAAGAGAGCTCCACAGACGTCATGCTGAATGTTTCAGTTTGTGACAACAATAATATCCCAGTGCCCCAGGAGAGCTATACCCCATTTTAAAGAGATATATGATATTAAACAGGGACACACCTGCCACCAGGTCAGAAGCATTGTTAGCTCTGAAGGACATCCCTGGCTTCAGATGTGCAGCTCATGCCCCAGGCTTAACATGGTTCCAACACTCCATAATATAAATATAATAGTGATTTGCAGGAACACGTTTCAGAATTATCTCCAACTAACTTTGCTGTGCCACAGGGCAATAAATAATCCCTGTGCTGAGCTGCTAAATGATCAGCCGGGCTCTGCTGGGCACACGCAAGTTGGTGCACTTTGGAATCAGCGTTTAATACCTGTGATACAGAACCTGCTGTTTGACAACAGGGTGTGCTCCCCTGAGGCGAGCCCATGCAAGAGATGCATAAAGCAATTAAGAAGATTGTTATTCCAAAGGGCCGTATCAGCTTACCCTTTTTATTATATTGCTCCCCTCTGGAGAGCTATCACAGAGATCCAGAAAATCAAGCAATAAAAAACCACACCTTCATTAAGCCCACGTAGCCTCACTTTGTAACAGCATCTTTTTTAGTACCTATCCAGTACCTTTAAGTTAGTTTCCTCAGAAAGGGAGTCAGGTGGTTTCCCTATGATTAATCAAGAACGCTGAAAGAAAAGCTTTTAATTTTGGCCAACTGTTATTTTAATCATACCCAGATAAGATTTCATGATAGAGTTTGCATTTAAAATACATTAAGATAGCTGGGGTGTGGGTATGTGCACGCTTTTTGCAACAGGTTTGGAGGAACCAGCATTTGAAGCAAAAAAGTGTTAATCTGTGTCCCATTAAACACATAATCTGAAATCTGTATTATACATAACAAGATTTTATCCTGTGGCACAGCTACAATCCCTTGGCTCTTGTTAGCTGTCTTGATTCAAAAGGCTCTTCCTGTTTGCTTGGGGTTTTTTTGTTATCCATTGGTAATGTTATTTAGTGACACAGCTCATCTACCAAATTTTGAGATGATCAGTCTTCCCTCAGGTTTAAATGGCTTTATTGATGATGTGGCTATTTTCAATTTTGTTACAGTGCTCGGGAAGTGGTCACTGTGGGTACATCTCATTTGCTTTTGCCTCTTGGGGGCTCACATTTGCCAGTTTCAGCACTTATGGTATTTAATCTAAAATGTTTTGTGCCTCTCTTGTGAAAATGCAGGGAGTGAAGCTGATATACTGGGACTGAATAATTATGCAGACATGCATGGATTCTAGAGCTTAAATATATGAACACTGACGTTCATTTCAGTCTTGGACTCATTCAAGACTTTGAAGTTAAAAGCTAAGATAAAACAATCAGAGAAGGAATTTTAAGAGCCAAATGAAGTGAACCATGTGCATTGTTCTTTGTAATCACAGGACACAGAGCATGCATCAAACCTAAGTTTAGGTATCATGCTATAGCAGGATGAATCCCACTATCCATACTTACAAAGCAGTTCAAATGTTTTCACAGCTGAATGCTTTAAACATCCCTTAAAATTTGCAGTTCCTTGGAAAATACATATGTACAGCCCTGCACTAGGATCTAACTGTATAACCAGAAAGAAAACACAGGCTGGCAGCATCGTTTCCCCACATGCACAAAGGAAGTTTAACTCTGAAGTAATTTTTCCTTTCATGCTAAGATCCTGACTTGGCTTTTGAGAGGAGGGGGAAGAACTAAAAGTTCCTGACGTTTCTGTCTTTGTCCACTACTAATTTTTAGAAAAAACTGATAATGATAGCTTTCTTGCTTCTTTTTAGTTTTTCCTGTAGGAATCTCAGACAAAATTCAAACTGAAATGCCAACATTTGAGTTTTTGTCTCTGTGTTGAGCACAGCATTTTGTCACAACCTACTTTTCTGCTCTCTCTTACAGTAAATTTGATCCATTTGTAGTTTGTTGTTTTCCTGGTCTTGGTGGTATATCCTTCAATTTAAAATGACAGCTAAGCCTGTCAGTGTGTATTATCATCAGTACATATTACTATTGGAAGGAAAAGCTTTTATGACAAATTTATTCTCAGTTGTATAGTTGTGACAATTGAGTATCAATTAGAGATCATCAGGCAGCTAAGAGTGCTGCTTTGGCCATCAGTGACAGGATCTGTCCAGGCAAGAGAGAATAGTGTTTTTCTGATGAAATAGTCATGATTATGCTAATTCCTCTTGGCACCTCTGTGGTGTGAGATGTGGTGCTCACACCTTGCTGGCTGTTGGTGAACTCGCCTGTTGTCATCACTTCCTGGGAAGACTCTTGTGCCTCTCAACTTCTGTGATATCTGCTCCCAAAGCTGTTCCTGCAGCTTCTGTGGGGAAACAACTTTTTATCATTCGGGTTCATCTAAAAACATATAGACTAGCAGGAGTAACCATCTTTAGGTGTCCCAGTTTGTAGATTTTCTATGTGGTTGGGTAAGAAATGTTTTGTTAATAGTAATTAACTTTGAACTCACCCTTTACTTATTCCAGGGGAAAATGCTAATAAAAATATTTGTTTAGGGCATAGTTACTAGCTGTTACATTTCCAAAAGTTCATAAAATATACAGATAAATGAAAGCACGATATCTATTTCTGTTGAGATTAAATGTGAAATTACTGTTTTTTCCCCCATGTCTCAGTCAGATCAGAAAACTGAGGTGACTCCCGTTACACTGCCGAGCTCTCAGGGAAATCCTGGTGCAAGAGAGAGGTTGGAAGCTTGTTGGCCAGTTTTGGGGGCACAGTAATTTTAAACCAACTGGCTCAGCCCTTTATTTACTGACCTGTTTAATGTGCTAGCTACTAGTCAGGTGTTTGCTTCTGGTGTGTTTAAGAGAAAAATCTGACACTCCCTTAAGTAGATTAAATTTGGTTGTCACTGTTTCAGAGAAGCAAAAGCTGTTTTGTCAAAGCAGGTGTCATCTCTTGCATTTGACTGTCCAGTTAACAAGTCTGACACAGCAAGCGGTAAAACTCAGTTTTCCTGACTTGCTTCGTATTGTTTCATATCTGAACATGTAGCTCATTATTAGGCCTTAATTAGACCAGACATCACTTTGAGGTGTCAACAGGCTTGGGGTGATTATTCTCCTAAGCCTTTTTTCTGGCATTATGATAACAGCCATACAGCCTGTAAAGCAAAGCTTTTGAAGCGGCAGTAAGAGGGATAAGTTGGTTTTGGTGAGGGGAGGCTGAAAGAAAATGATAAGCAAAACATAAAAATAAAACTGGATAGCTAGTTCTATAGATGTTTGAAAATGTAAGTTTATCTTGTTCTGTTCAAACTCCCAATCAGTGTTCATACAACAGGACCAAACACAGGATTAAAACGTAGATGCATCTCAACCCAAAAATCTGTACCCCTGCAGCAAGGCTGGGCAATCATCACCGAGAACTTCTGGGTAATGAGCAACGAGGAACAGAGACTTCGTGCAAGCTGAATTCATTCCTCTCTTCATCCTTGAAGGTACCCAGAAGTCTTGGGCAGATTTGCCATTTTTATCTGGCATCTCCTGGATGGAACCATGTGTGCTCTGCCCACGGGGAGCCAGAGACGTCCGACCTTCATGTGTGTGTTAAATTGGGGAAGAACCGGAACTGCTGCACACACGCTGTGTCATCAGCCTGTGCATGTGTAAAAGCCACTGGTGTGAAATTTGCATTCAGAGAAGTGGCTCATACTAAGTGGGGCAGCCTGTAGAGACCTAGACAAAGGGCCAGAGTCTCTGCATCCCACCTGGAGAAAACCTCCAAGTGGTGAAAGCAAGTGTGTCTGGGAAATATGGACAGTCCTGCTCTTGCTCCTGTTTGGGCAAGAGTTTCTGTGATCCTGTAGGGATAAACTGTGCCAGAGAAAAAGGCATTATTTTCAGCTAAAATTAAATGTCTAGTTCTACTAGACTAGGTCAGATTATACCTGGTGTGCTGCAGCTTCAGGGACTGAGGCTGATGATTCTGATGGCCCTGATCAAACTGTAGAGCTTGGTTCTTTAGCTGGGATGCAAACTGCACTGACTCAAAGAAACTTTCTGGATTTTTTCCCCCCTACAGAATGGATTTTATGATTTAAAAATAAAGGTATGTAGTCTTTGCTACATGATTAATACACATCTAACTCTTTAATGTTAAATTACCTAAACCAAATAAAATAAGGCTGGGTGCTTG
Source organism: Dasyornis broadbenti (assembly GCA_013397935.1). Lineage (NCBI taxonomy): Eukaryota > Metazoa > Chordata > Aves > Passeriformes > Dasyornithidae > Dasyornis > Dasyornis broadbenti. The sequence continues at coordinate 1,924,278 of VZRN01003035.1, read as the reverse complement.
CTCTTTTCTGAACAAAGCAAAGAAAGGGCAAGAGAAATTATTTCATTTTTCTTTCACATGAACAAATCATAACTGTAAGAAGCATCCAGGCAGCAAGATCATGAGTAGCATATACGACTGCATAATAACCTAGAAAAACAAATAAAGGTGGCTGACATCCTGTTTCCTTTATGATGTATTGTATTGTAGAAGAGAGTGGCATTTTTTTAGTATTAGTTCCAGTCATTTAATGAGATACAGCTTGTAAGAATGTGGTGTGTAGATGTAGGCACCTCTTCTCAAGTGTTTTGGTTTGCTTGTGGAAATTGTGGCAGGGGCTTAGGTGTTCACTCACTTACCACTATTCCTTTATGAATATGTGTGAGAGAAGGCACACCTTACAAGAGATGTTTTCAAAATTGTGGCTCTGATGCTCTGAGAAAGTATTTAAGAGTAGGTTTGGGTTTACTCTGCCAGACAAACAGAGATAAGCACCACTAAGCTACAAAAGAAAGTCATAAAAAATATAAAGTCATCACAGATCTGGTAATTTTCTGATGACAGGGAGTCTCCAAAGAAATATAAACAGAGGGGAAATTTTTCTGTAAAATATGCTTAGCTGTAAGAGGTACGGGCACCAGTTTTTCACTGTGGCACATTTACCTGCTGTGAAACTTTTCTCTCCAAATTAACAGCAAAAAAAATGCCCTTCTTTTCTTTTCTCTTCCCACCTAAAATAAACAAAGCAAATGTTTCTCAAGGACTGTGTTTTAGAATATCTGCTTCAAATCAATACTCAAAAATATTTCATCAGTTTCAACTTTTTTACTACTGACTTTTACGGCAGATTAAGGAAAGTTCCTGTGTTAGTAAATATTAATTAATAAAAGTCACATTTTCACAGCTTTGTCAACAAAAATACAAAAAGAATTAGTGAATTTTACCAAATGAGAATTCATAGATTTTGTGCATTTAACTACTCCAGCTTGATTCTAAGCTCTCTTCTCTAAATATATGTTAGGTCATGTTTCCCAAATGTATTCAGCCATGTGATATGTAGTACCAGCTCATTCATATCAGATGAAGTGTGACTGGAAATAAAGCTGAATCTTTTTAAGAAGACACAGTCCTTTGCTCCATATTTCCAAACCAAAATAGCCAAGTTCATTGTATTTTTGCTACATTTCATTACTGCTCTTCTTCCTTCTAAGTGAAGACTAATGTAAAGACAATCACTAAAGAAGCAGCAATCATAATACCCTATACTAACTAAATTCAGACTTACGGCTACCCACAGGAGAAATACATGACAGATCCATTGTTCTGTATTAGCAGGATATTGTCCCAGTATATGAACACATGCAAACTTTGAAGGCTTTGAATATTTAAGGCAAGACACTAGTGGCTCATCCCAGTGGGAACCACAGAAAAGGGGAACCTGATTAAATTTAATGTCATTGTCACTTTTTTTTCCATTGCTAAGAATTATATAGGTAGCCATAGCTACCACACTGTTCAGACACCATGACCACAATATTCTCCCTCAGAGGTTGGCGTCAAGGGCTGAATTATTCACTCCAAGAATGCGATTCATTAATAGATGTGATTCTCCCAGATTAAAAGATTTGTCAGTACATAAAATACATGTACATATTCTAGCAGCTTATTTTAAAATCACTGTTATGCCCTTGCTAACCTCAAAAGACACCAAATTTTATTGGTATAACTTAAGTTTGGAACACATCTTTCCCACTGAGAAAGCTCTGAAGCAATTGAGCAGCTTTTTACTGTTTACTGTAAAACAAATTATGAAGTTAAAAAGTGAGATAGGAATATGTACGAGGATACTTACAAACAATGCAATTAAAATATGAATGTTTCTAAACTAGTTTCTTAAAAATGCTTGCCTGCTTGAACTGTCCCCTTATCTATTGTTTATTCTGTCAGATGAAACCTCAAATAAATATTCTGCTTAACCGTGGAAGCAGTTTCTCCACTGCTGTTTCTGTTGCTAACTCCCAACTTCCCCGGACTTGCTTCGCGGTGCTATTCCTAAGTTGGATAGACTAATTAGACTCATTTCCATCCCAAATAACTTCTGTGAGCATGCCTCATTTACCACTCACTGAGTTACATGAATAAAGAAATGTCTCTATCTGTGACGATCTGCCCAATGTAAAATGGCTGGTTCCTCTAACACGGGTAGGGAATAACATTTTCTGCTGTATACGACACAAGTAGCCAATTTCATTATTTTTCCTTTTTGCTCACAAGGAAAATCGAGTTCTAAAATAAATCTCCAGCTCACAATGCTGGTGAAGTTTAACACCACAGCAATCCTTCCACATATGTCGATTGCTCTGCCTGAGACCCAGAGTTTTGCGGAGTTTAGGGATGCGACAGTGCTGAGCACGAGACAAGCAGGACCATTAACATTTATGCAACTTGATCTCACCGGGGAGGCTGATGACAGGCAAAGTGGCAGAGCGCCCTATTCTACTCCCCTAATTGTTTCCAGCAAGTAGGGTATGGCAGGATTATTGGGAAGAGCTGGTAGGTGAGCAGAAAACTGCTTCACTCAGGGATTTTCACAAGCCCCTTGCTCTCTGGTCAGAGTCTGCAGGAAATGTGCAGGATGCTTACTGCAAATCGTGCCATACAACTACACAGGGCCCATAGAGATAAAATCTAAGAGTGGAGAGCACAAACATTGATACTGAATACTGAATGCTTATAAACTGGTCCATTTGCCAAAGCTGGTTTTACTGAATGAATCAAAAAGTTTATATTTTTATTTTTTTAATGAAACTGTGTCAGTTGCAGAGAGGCAAGTATGTTATGCATTTGTTATTATTTTCCAGATTTTTTAATATTAATTGCTCTGTTATGGTTTTCAGAAAGACTTCATACCCATTATCCTATTTTGAATTCAAGAAAGGGATTTCTGAATACTATAGGTTGTAATTTTTGAGTAGTTAATATTCTAAGTTAACAACAGGTAATTTAACTACTGTGGCTTCTAACTTGCCAGAGGCTTCTACTCAAATCACATATTTTCTCTTGCAATCAACTCTTTAAAATTAAGATGCCTACTCACAGCAGGCAAGTACCGAGCTGAACTAAGGTATCAACAATTGTGTGGCCAGCAGGACTACAAAAGGAATCATCTCCCTGTACTCAGCACTGGTAAGGCTGCACCTCAAATCCTGTGTTCAGTTCTGGGCTCCTCACTACAGGAAGGACATTGAGGTGCTGGAGAGAGTCCAGAGAAGGGCAACAGAGCTGGGGAAGTGTCTGGAGCACAGGTCCTAGAAGGAGCAGCTGAGGGAGCTGGGGTTGTTCAGCCTGGAGAAAAGGAGGCTGAAGGGAGACCTTACCATTCTGTCTGCCTGAAAGGAGGCTGCAGCCAGGTGCGGGTCGATCTCTTGTCCCAAATAACAAGCAACAGGACAAGAAGAAATGGTCTCAAGTTATACCAGGGAAGATTTAGATAGCACATTGGGAAAAAAACCATAATGGAAAGGGCTTTGAAGAACAGGAATAGGCTGCCCAGAAAGTGTTGGAGTCACCATCCCTGGAGCTATTTAAAAGCCATGTAGATGTGGCACCTGTGGACATGGTCTAGTGGTGGACATGGCAGTGCTGGGTTAACGGTTGGACTCAAGGCTCTTAGAAGTCTTTTCCAACCTAAATGATTCCATGATTCTAAAGATAAATTAGATTTACCAAGACCATTCCATTTAATAAGACCACAAGCACCACACAACTTTGGTCTCTTCGGAAACAGGAGACACTGTGGCTTCCAATAGCCCTGCCATTTTCTCAGAGGTAACCCAAATCCCAACAGAAAAGCCTGAATTTGTGCCAGTGTGTTGGGGCAGCACAGCCAACAGCTGTTGATCTCCTGGAGGAGTGTGCAATCCTGCCAGTGCCCTTGCTGGTCCATCATGAGTGAAGGAGCGTGCCCTGCCCCAGGTATTGATGGAGAGCTACCAGCCCACCACCCCCCTCTCCCCTCATACAGAGGGATGCTTGCACTCTGGAAACCTCTCAACTACAGATGCAAGATAATCAGAAAGCAAATATTGCCCCAGTGTAGCTTTAAGTCAATATTTTGAGCTGCTGCCTGGCCTATTTGGTGACAGTCAGAGGTTGGAGGTCACCTACCTGTTGATGAAGGCAGCAGGAGCACAGGAGGCAGTCAGCATTCTTCCTTGCCACTGTTCAGCTAGGTTTGTGTGCAGATTGAGTACGTCAATCACAGAACTCATCCCGTTCTCTTCACTGGGAGCTTTCTGCTTGTGCAAAAAGGAGGGACACAGAAAAGGCCCAATTTGTCTTTGTGACAATTCCTATTTTCAGTCCTTCTGGAAAGCCTTTTGCCTCGCTTGGAAAATTTGTGAGAGATAACAGTGATAAACCCAGAGGCAGCCTGAACGGGATCAGGATTTGGTGCTAAATATCAAAGCTTCTGTCCACAGCACCGGAGAGAAGGGGACCACAGAGGCCATCGGTATAAAGCCTGCGGAAAGCTGGAGCCACCGCTCTGCTTCGTAAAGGAAGCCTGGCATCTAGTGGACATTTAGCTGCTGCATCACTTCTGCCTTTTTGGCTAGTAGGGCTGAAGGCTACCTACACACCAGCCAAAAACTCATCCTGACCCTAAGTTCGTGCGCCTGATCACAGGTTGTAGTCAGTTTAATTCCTAATTATGGTTAAAAATTCACAGCAACTCTTAAATCTGGTCATCTGCCACTTAAAAAGTTCAGCTCTGTTATAAATAGCTCCTTCATGGAACTTGCTTTTGTGCCAAAATCCTATTTTCTGTGGGTTTTTTTCCTCACAATGAATGTAAATGTGTGGAAAAAAACAATATTAGAAGATAGGTGAGGAAATCATGCTGAATACTTGCTCAAAATGAGAGATGCAAGATACAATATCTATAAAAGGAACTACGTGAAGGACTCATTGTAATAATGTAATCAAAAATATATTTTTATTAGTTGTTCCAACAAGACACAACCCCCCTAAATTTCGTCTTTCCTTACATTCTGAAGGTAATGTGAATGCACATTACTCTCTTTGAGTATCAAGTTAACATTTTTTTCTTTACTTTTCTATTCTTATTCAGAATTCATACCAGACCAAGGGGTAAGTGTCACTCTGTGTCATTCTGCTTTGAACAGATTTGTTCCTTTCACTTAGAGCAGTATTTTTCTGTACTTACTTATGCTAAGTTGTGTCTTACTGTACACTCAGTTCTGTTAGAAATGATAGGATTAGCTTAAAATAAGGTAGCAGGTAACATTAACAGAAGGGGAGAATGTGATCCATGTGATAACTAAATTATTGTACCTTTGTTAATTAAGGAAAATTGTATTCCATTGGGGGGTTTACAGTAGTTTAGTAAAAAAGTAATCATTTTCTCATAAATAATTCAGTAAGACAACTGATGGACATAAGTGTCTGAAAAAGCCTTAGCTGCGTCTTTAAATTGATTCATTTATCAATGCCGGTGGCAGTTTTCTCCCCCTGGTGGCCAGGAGAATGAACTTGCTTCGGTTCCTAAACGAGCAACATCCCAGTTCCTGCTCTCCCTCCTTACAAGACTGACGAGATTTCTGCCCAAAATGAAAATCGATAGTGGACCAGTATTTAGTCCAGAAGTAATTTTTTGTTATTGATGGCAGCGGTGAGAGAATTCTCTAGAGTGATACTCAAGACATCAGTGCAGCAGGTATTTAAACTCGTGACATGCAGATGATGGGGCTGCCTTGCTTCAGTACAAAATTCTGTCCTAACTAAATTGTTTAACCAAATAGCCCCAGAAAAGAGAAAGGCCTAAGAATATGCATTTTAGTATTCTTGGTCTAGTCAAAGGGGAGAATGTACTTTAAAACCATTTGTTTGCAAAGCTAAGACAGAAGTGACAAAAATATTAATGGCTGCACGAGTATTTGAAAACTGAGCAGTCAGCATACCAGAAAGTTAGAAAATAAGGCACCATAGTATTTGCTTGGGAATACTTAGTAAATAGCTTATGCTATGCAGGCAATATATATTGTGTTTATTTGTGCTTAATGTGCCATGCTAATTAAGAGGCACATTTATTTTCATCCCAAAAGGTTTATTCTATTTTAATTGAAAATGTCAACAAAGCCTTAAAATGTGAAGCAAGTCTTCAGAAAGCCTTATTAACAATTCCCCTCACCCTGCCCTTCACAAAGAAGTGAATATAAAAAGTCAGAAATTGGAAAAAATTCTGGAGAATAATTTTGTGTGATGCCAAGGTCCTTTTGTGCTGGTTCTCACAGTGAAATAAAGAACCCTTTAAAAACATGTTGCATGGAAACAAACCAGGGAGAAGACTGTATTTATATGGATTGTGTCCATTGGTTGATAGCTGCTTATGGAGTGCTTATCAGCTTGATTTCCCCACCTCTGAGGCCAGAGATGCATTGGCTGGGTGATCTCTGCTCCAGCTCTTGGCTTTGCTGGGATCGCAGGAGGAGAAGGAAAGTTGCCCATTTCCATGCTGGCCACAGTTGTCTGTCTCTCTGTCTGTCTTTTTGATGTTCATCACAAAGTGTGGTTGGCAGCAGCGATAAGAGAACTCCCGCCAGCCCCAGCCCTTGGCATACCAGTGCGAATAGATTTAAATATTCTTTTTCCTCATTTGATGTATGAACATATTGACCAAAGAAAACTGTATTAAAATCAACTGCATGGACTTGCTCATGTTATATTTCTGTCTCACATGGTAAAAATTAATTAAAAGGCTTAACTAAGGAAAGCTTCCAAGAGGTCTGCATGATTTTCTGAGTTGGCCCATGTTATTCTAATTAAAAGTGGGTGCAAGAAGACAGATTGGGGAGTTGGGAAAAGCAAACTAAGGAAACAGAGAAAGAGAGAGAAATAATAATTTTTAAAATGCAGTTGGAAGAGGAGGCAGGAGATCATCCAGTTCTTTCTCTGCCCGAAGGCAGGATCAACTATAACTATGTCAGCTTTGACAGATGTTTGCCTAACTGGTTCTTAAATTTTCTAATGACGACGAATTCACAGTCTCACCAGATGTTATACTCAAGTGTTTAATTATCTCTATGGTTTGAACGAATTTCTTAAGCCTAATGCAATCACTACATGTTCTTTTTTTTTCACAAAAATAGGGGACAGATGTTTGTTTACCCCTTGCAGTGTTTTCATGTGCACTTGCAGACACGTTCTCCTTGGTATTCTCTGCCTTAGATTCAGCACATCCCATTTATTAAACTTCTCCTTAAAGGTCACGATCCTGAGATATGAGAATAAGTAGAGGTCGTCTCTGAACTATCTTCAATTCAACCACAACGAAACAAGCTGTATGTCCCAAAATGTGTCCCACCTGGACACAGTGCTCTTGCCTTACTGGGCACTGGGCATAATAGTTCTGCTCAAAGAACAGAGCAGTCTAGGGGAGGTACTGTCTAAGTACAACCAAACATGGCATTTCCATTTTTCATAGTGGTGGTGTGATCTGTTATCACTCCCAGTTTTGCTTCTGCGGAAGAATGGTTACATAGGCTACTTTTTTCCTCATCTGCTTTATCTGTATTTATGCCACTCTTTGTTTTTTCTTTTCTGATCCTGTACGGAATGGTGATTTTTTTGCTGTTGCGTAACACATAAATTTTTTTCTAACAATTTCTTTAATTTGCAAGATCACTTTGAATTTCAATCATCATTTCAGTGCAGGACTTCCAGCGTGCTTACAGTCCTGTCTCAGTTTGGTATCATCTTCAAATTGAGCAGGTGCAGTTTGCCTCCCCTGACCTGGGTTGTAAATACAAGGATTGGACAGAAGCCACGTGAACACCCCCAATATGACAGATTCTTCTATACTGACCACTCATTATTGGGCCATTAATCAGCTCTGGCATTTAACCTGGATTATGTTTCTATGGCTTATGGGCATGCCATAGGATACCCTAAGTTATGGATCTGTCATAAAGTCATGCTGCAAAATGCCTTACTGAGGTCAACACAGACAACATTTGCTGTTTTCTCCATATTCATAAACCTTCCTGCTCTGCTTCAAAACAAGCTAAATTGGTTTGACATTGCACATTTTCACAAATCCATGCTGGCTCCTGCTCCCTAGGTGCGTGTGTGTGGCGAGGGTGTGGGTGTGCATTAAGTGATTATAACTTCTTGGCATTTCATTGGCATAATAATTCTCTCTCATTAAAAGCGTTTCAAGCTTGGTTGTGTCATAGCCCTGAAAATTATCTTCCCCTTTAGAATAAATATAAAATCTCACTATACAGGTAAGATAGGAAATTGTCACCCTCTTGTCAAATGTGTGAGGCCTTTTACTGCATGCAAATAGTTAAATGCAGCCTAGTAACAGTAATCCTGTCTCACAACGTTTATAATAATGTGACAGAGTTAAATTCAATAGCAGTTTAAAAATGTTATATAAACCCCAGTTTACCTGTGCGACCATTCTAAACCCCAAAGCCTTAAAGACAGCTTCTTAATGAGATTTTCAAGTTTGGAAACAAGAAGGAAAAATATTTCTCTAATATCAAGATATATTTTTAGGAATGAGGCTAATTTTCCTGGAATGCAAAATAAAATGAAACAAAGTGTATTGTTCCGATTACAGAAAAAGAAATGAAGGAAGGAACCCTGATCCTAGGAGTGGAAGTGTACCTGTACATAACCACTTCATCTGTTTCTGTGTGCTTTTAAGAAACCATTACTCCAGCTTTTAAATATCAAGATTTTAATTAATAAATTACAGGTTATAAAGAAACCTGAAGTATTAAAACAGTTCAAAGAACTATTTGAAACAAAAAAGTTATTTTTCTGTGATTTGCAAATGATATGGGAGGTCTCAGCTGCAGGTGACAAACCAAAATCCTTGATAATGATGTATGACCCCTTTTTTTTGTTCCAAAGGTCATATATTCAGCATTTCAGGCAAAACTGATTCTGATGAAGCTGCATTTTCTCAAATGTATTTAACTCCTTATGTATTAAATAAACAGCAACTACTGCTTTCCTTTCTAGCAAAATTTTCTGACACAATATAGATTCTAAGCGCTCAGGATATGTAGGATGCCATTAAATCAGGGTGTTCAGAGGTGACAAATTGGGCAGTAGATGATCATCCATGACTCTGTGCTATCATGAATATTTTAAAGGCTCTGAACACAGCCTGCAGTCCTGTGGTGAACTCTGCAAGGGTGATCAGCTGCGGGAGCAGAATGAGATGTGAAACTCCGTGATTGTCCCAACGAAACTGGTGTTCAGCCTTAGGCGCATTTATCCACAATTCAGGGGCTGCTTGTAAGGAACAGATCTGGACAGAAGAAAGTCCTCTGGTACAAACCATAGATCTAAATGTGTTTTGTGAAACTGAGCTTTTTATCAGGCTAGTATGGACTGGCCTGCTAGTATTATACAAAGCTAGTACGGACTGGCCTGCTTTCATTCTTGAAACAAGAGGAAATGTCAACTGGAATATCATAAGGTCCACACCTTCGAGAGGTACAAAAAATGGAAGTGGTACCAATCTTTGTAGCTGTCAATCACGATAAAATTGCTATTCCAACAGATATGGAAATCAGTGAGGTTTTGGGTTTTCTTCTTTCCCCTGGATTAAATTCCTAACTTAAGCAATTATACCAGAGCTGGTACTGCACACAGTTTAATTTATTTTAAGATCATGAATAGGCTCAGAGAAAACATATAGCACTTTAAAAGTAATATTCACCTGAAAATATTAAAAACTCTAGAAGAAGTATCATGGATGCATAGTTTCTGACAAGTCACAGCCTTTTGAGAGCTAGCCAGAATTTTGATTATGGGTAGCTTGATTTCTGAGGGAGCATTTGCCGAAATGAATGAAACGGGTAACAAGCACAATGTCTGAAATTCTACTCTCAATTTTTTCTCTCTCTTGTTTCTTAATCAAATACCTATAAACTCAAAAAAGAGCAACTAACTACTTCAGAGAAGTAGAGAAAAACAAAATGGGTGGTTTCACAAGTAAAACAAACAAACAAACATACATATATGTCATAGGATTAATCTTGAAATAATAGTACTGGAAATAAATTACCTCAAATAACCTTAGGTGAGGGGGGGAAAAAAGTAGAAGTGTTTTAGAATGGTAGTAGAATAGTAGAATGGTTCATATGCCTAGAAAACATGAACCACACCACACAGTTTTAAAGTATCTTCATACACACACAAAAATGATACTTACATGAAGTAATACCAATATAAAACCTGCCATACTACAAAACCAGTCTTATTCTCTTATTCTTTCCCAAAGGGTGTTCTTTATTATTGTTTACTGAATAGAAAAAACCCTGACTATGCAAAGGACGGGAAGAAGAGAGCAAAGAGACAACTCTGGGATAATTATGAACTGAAGCCTTACTCTCCAATCACTGTGCAGCTCACACAACAAAATAGTTTGGATATTCATATATTGAGGTATGGTGAGGTTGCTACAGCAACGTCATGTGCTACATACAACTCTCATCATTTTTTTTCAGTTGCAGCTGAATGTTTTAACATTTTAATAGACTTTTAAAATTTTGTTAATTTTTTTTTTTATTATTATTTAAAATCAAGGACAAAGTTGCATTTGACAACTTGTCTTGTTGCTCATAATTTATAACAAAGCAGAAACAATTTCCACGTATCCCATACAATACTTGGGGGTAAGCCCCAACAGAAGTGCTGTAAGAATTCACCTGTCACAGACCCTGTTGATTTTACACTACAGTGCAACGTCTGTTCCCATGTGGTGGTTGAGGTAGACCTTCCCCTAATACAAAGTTATTTGAAGTGACAGGGCACAAAAAGGGCATGAATCAAAGGTGAAAGAACAATAGCTGAAACAATAGAGACTTGTGAGGAATGGCTGTAGACACATTTTGTCTTGGCTGATTATTTACTAACAAACGACAATTTTACTGCCTTGCCAATTTGTAAAATGTATCTCTCATGAGATACATTTTGAATGCATCTCACCAGATTTTTACTCTTATTATCAAACTCTTAAAGTTGAGATTCCTTCTACTAAAGACAATGCAAATTTAATTTCCATCAATTTCAAAATGAGTAATTTTAAATTGGTATTTTTGTTTTCTTTTACTTCTCTCAGTGTTTGGGCCATTGTTATATATCACTGATCTATAAACCTTCACGAAGTTCTGCGAAGGCCTACATACCATCTGGTATGCTCCTCTATCACTGGCATAGCAACAAAACTGTGTCGTAGGTAAAAACAAGTCAAATGTAACAGCTCTAATGTTGCATGTAAAGCAATTCCATATATAAATAGATTCTTTTCAAATTTCTGCTACCATTCTTCAAAAAGTAAATCTCACAAATCAGCCTCCAGAACAATAGCAGACTGCAATCTGTCAGTTCTCCAGTAAGCATGAGCTGTCTACCCCATGTCATTAGCACCTCAAAAAAGACGTTTTGCCTGCCTTGCTTGCCAGGAATTCAGGATAGCTTGTTAACAATGCTAATACCTACCAATTACCCAGTCTTTTCAAGTTCAAAGCACTGTAAAAACTGAAGTAATCTGCTGCAGCATTTTCTAGGTCCATGCTAATTCCAGTAAATGCAATGCCTTTAAAATCTGACATGTTCTGGAGTGTTCTATTTAATCCCCTTCATTTTCAGTTTTCTTATCTTGAACTTGCTTTTTCTCCCAAGTTCTGGAATTTGTGTCTTTTTTTAATATTGTTTTTCCCCAAAGACTGGTGTACCTGACTGCCTTGTTGAGTCACAAACACAGACTGACCTGAGTGCATGCTCCCATTTACGCTTACTTTATCCCGTTTCATCTTTCTTTTCTCAACTTTTCAAACATTACTCTTTCAGCTTTGCAGCCTCACAGCCTATTTGCCTCTGCACATTTAACATCGTTGTTTGACCCTGTCCTCCAAGTCAGTCAAACAATGTGACTTGACTTCTATCACATGCAGAGTTTGTTATTTGTTCGTCATGGAAAAAGTGGTCTAAGTCTTGTCAGAGTTCTCAACCTTTAGATGCTTATATGTGTTGCAGTAAGTCAGCGTGAGGCAAGCGCAGCAGAGGTGCTAACAGCAGTATTAAGGCTTTGCAAAGAAGCATTTGGGCTTTGCCATGGTATCAGGTCCCGAGAAGGAGCCAAATTCAGTCAGTGAGCTGAAGTAGAAGTGTCCTCATGAACCATATTTTTTCCTCCTATAACCCACACCCAGCTTTACTTCTGATGTACCTACAAGCTCCTTTATTGCCATTTTTGGGGTAACTTGCCTTTTAAGTGGGTGGAATTTCAGGTTGGTAGGAGTCTGAGCCTGTGCTGACAAGCAAAACCCTCTCCTATTTTCACACTGACCTGCACACTGCATGAAAGCCCTTGATCTCCTGTCTTTTGTACATCTGCAGTGAGTCTAGCCCAGGCACTCCTTCTCCAGCACAATTTAGCCCTCCTCAGAGGATAACCTCAAGGGATAACCTCAGATGATCTCTGAACTGCACTGTTATGCTACCAGCCAGCCTGCAAATCCACCTGTGCTTTGGCATTCCATGTCTGGGGGTGAAGGCACTCTTCTGTTCCGTTTACACATTCATCTGCAATTTATTTGAAATCAGGATTAGCAGAACGCAGATTCCAATGAATTTTAACTCATCTGTTATCCAAATTTTAGATTGCTATTTCATGTGAAGGCAAGACATCTTCACTAAAGCTTGATTTCCTCCAAATCCTTTGCTTCTCAGGTGTTTGGGTACTGCAATTTAAAAGGCAAATAACTTCAAGGGTGAAGGAGCATCCTGTGAGCCCAGAACTACAGAGCTGGCGATGGATGGGGAAGTGGCTTCTTTTTCTGTTTTTCTGTTAGCTAACGTAATCTCCCCAGAACATTTTTAACAGCTGCTGCACCTGGCTCCCCAGTATTCATTTCTGAAAGGCCTTGAAGCACCTTATTTCACAGGTGGCTAGTATTTGAAAGGGCAGACATGTAAAGATGGTTTCAGTACCTCTTTGTCACTCCAATAGTTAAGGCCAACATTTCAGCCCTGGCAAGGTTCTCTGGGCAATACCAGGAAACCTCAGGTGTCTTTGCCTGTGCAGACTCAGCTGCATGTGCCCTGCCACCGCATTGCCACTGAAATCCAGCATGGCAGCAGGTCCTGACTCAAGACTGCAAAAGGAGGTGCTTTCCCATCTATTATGCCAAAAGAACACAATGCTGGAAACAAGCTGAGGAACTTAAGCTGAAAACAGACCTAAATCCACACCTGAGGGATGGGGTACTATCCAGAGGGACATAGACAAGCTTGAGAAGTGGGCCCATGGGAAACTCATGAGGCAAGTGCAAGGTCCTGCACCTGAGTCAGGGCAATTCCCAGTATCAACCCAGGCTGGGGGATGAACAGATTGAGAGCAGCCCTGTCCAGAAGGACATGGGGGTGCTGGTGGATGAGAGGCTGGACATGACCCTGCAGTGTGAGCTTGCAGCCGAGAAAGCCAAACACATCCTGGGCTGCATCCAAAGCAGGGTGTGGCCAGCAGGGTGAAGGAGGGGATTCTGCCCCTCTGCTCTGCTCTGGTGAAATCCCACCTGCAGAGCTGGATCAGCTCTGGGGTCCCAGCACAGGAAGGACATGGACCTCATGGATTGGGTCCAGAGGAAGGTCACTAAGAGGATCAGAGGAATGGAGCACCTCTCCTATGAGGGAAGGCTGTGAGAATTGTGATTGTTCAGTGTGGAAGAAAATGCTTAGGGGGAGACTTAATTGTGTCCTTCCAGTACCTAAACTGAGCCTACAACAAAGATGAAGAGGGATGTTTTTACAAGAGCATCTAAGTAGACAGGGCAAGAGGGAATGGCTTCACACTGAGAGTAGGATTAAATTAGACATTAGGAAGAAATTCTTTATTGTGAGGATGGTGAGACACTGGAACAGGTTGCCCAGAGGAGCTTTGAATGCCCCATCCCTGGAAGTGTTCAATGCCAGGTTGGATGGGTTTTGAGCAGCCTGGTCCAGCAGATGTCCTTGCCCACGGCAAGGGGGGTGGAACTAGATGTCTTTAAGGACGCTTCCAACGGAAACCATCCTACAACTGTATGATCCCGTATTTTAGGGCTCCAGATCTTTTATTCTGGTCTTTCCGTGGTTTCCCCACCCAAACCACGGGGGTGGCGGGATATGAACACACAGCGATTTGGTACCAAAATGTCCCTCGTGTGGTGCCGGATGCTGGAAGACGCAACCCTGCTTTGTCGCGGCTGCAGCAGCCTGAACTCCAAAACCTCCAAATCCCCCCGGTCCCTCTCCCGCTCCCGCCGCTCCCGAGGGAAAAGGCGCGAAGGCGCACGCGCTCGCGTGCCCCAGCCGGGCGAGGCGATTGGCGGGAGGGGCGATGACGTCATCGGCGCGCGCCGGCAGCCCCGCGCAGCGCTCCTGAGGGGAGCGTGTCGTGTTCCCGCTTCCTGGGCCTCATCCCGCCCTCCCGCCGGCCGACACTCCTGTCCCGGGGCCGGCCGGGCCCCTGCCGGCCGCCGCCGCCGCTTCTTCCCGGCGCCCCGCTGCGCGACAGGTGCGTGTGGGGCTCGCCGCCCGTGCCCGGGGCGCGCCGACAGCCGTGAGAGGAGGAGGGAGGCCAGGGGAGCGCGGGGAAGAGGGAAGGTGGGTGGATGGACGGATGGATGGACAGGTAGATGGGCAGGCAGGAGCTTCCCAGCTGCCTGACAGCTGGTCTCGCATTTCTGTGGGAGCGCCGGCCGGCGGGGTCCTCCTGCCGGTCCCTTCTTCAATATTTTCCTGATCCGTATTAGACCGGCCCTGCCGGCTCTCTCTCCTTCCCGGCTTTTCCCACAGAAAGGTTAAGAATATGAGCCTCTACAATTTGGATCGGTTCCGCTTCGAGAGGAAGGGGAAGGGCACGGAGCAGGAGTCGCTCTGCCCGCCGGTGGCCCGGGCCGAGGTACCTGACGCTGCTGCCGCGGTTGGTGCCGCTGGAGGGGATGAGGATGAAGCTACGGATGACAACAACAGGCCAGACACTCCGGCTTCGGATGTGACAGACATAACTGGTGAGTCAGGTGCTTTGCATGCAGCATAAGAGTAGTGTAAGTACTTAATTTCTATAAATAAAGTCATTGTCTTTTGTTTTGGTGTTTTGCCCCCTTTGCTTGTTTTACAAACGTGTTGTTCTGTGCACACGTTTCATAACCATTTCCGCAAAAGTATCCTGTATTGTACCAGTGTATCTGCTTGAACCTGTGCATTCACAGGCTAGTTGGCAACGTTCTGAAATAACTCTTCTTTTCAATTGAGTAAATAAACTTCAAATTAAATATTGAAAGTATGTTATGTTTTTGTATTTATAAACTTTATTTACTGATACTTATTTTATGCTAAGAATTCAGGGTTTTTGAAGAAGAAATGGCTTTTGTCTGATAGATGTAACACTGTAGACTCAACTTTTTGAGTAGAGTCCTTGGCTAATGCAGTGTGGAGCATCACAGATGAAATTGAAAAGAAACAGAATGGTTTCTTTTCACTTGGGCCTGGTTTTGTAAAGAGCTGAGAGACCTGCTATTGATACTCAGAAGCTGATTGTGTTAGTAGTTTTATAGTAGTGTTCATCCTCTTTTCAGGCAGAAGCTTGGCGTTTTCATGGAGACAGTAGGGATACTGTTCCTGTTTGGATTTGTTGGTTAATACTAATAAGTGAAATTGCTGTTGACTGTGAAATCACATTCATCGGTACCTTTTGTTTTTACTGAGTGTGTAAGATTTGAAGAACAAACAGTATTTGCTGCTGATTATTTGCTACT
Source organism: Dasyornis broadbenti (assembly GCA_013397935.1). NCBI lineage: Eukaryota > Metazoa > Chordata > Aves > Passeriformes > Dasyornithidae > Dasyornis > Dasyornis broadbenti. The sequence goes on along the minus strand of VZRN01003035.1, from coordinate 1,908,454 downwards.
TCTCAGAAATTCCTTATAAGTTTGGGTATAGTTGTCAAGTTATGAGTGTTATTGGAGAGATCAGACAGATCATTTATTCAGAAATGGAACAACAATATCTATTGATGTTGTTCAACTACCTTTGTTTTACACACGACTTTCTCTTGGGGCAAGGCAGTTTTTCACAATACCTTAAGTATGTGATAACAGAGAACCTTTCATGCACAAGGAGGAGTTCCTGTTAAGGCTGAGCCAAGTCAGAATTACAGGAGATGTATGTTTACTCTTCCCTGAATTTTGGTTTAGTGCAGGCTGGCTGTTTTCAGTTGATTGGAATGCTCTTGTATTTACATTAGTAAATATCAATTACTGTTTTGTGTTAAAAAAAAAAAAAAAAATATGTAAAATATGTAAGCTGCCAGTCTGGAGTTGAGTAACCTGTCCACTAGCAAAGAGGTGACAGGGAGTACTTAGCAGAAAAAGCAAGCAAATGTTAATTCTGGCTTCTGCATGTGTGTGCTTTGTAATGCTTGTATGGAAAAATGGGTACTGTGAGGAAGTGCACTTTGAACAAGTGTTCTCTTCCTGTTTGTGGTAAATCATTGTCTTGTGCTGTGTAGGAGTTACTGAGTGCAGGGGCTCTTTCTGAACTGCAGATGTAGTTGTGAAGTAATGGATGGTTCTGCTTGTTTTGTGGCGTATTTGTCATTGTGATTTATTTTATTTTAATATTGTGGGGTTTCCTTTAATCTGCCTGTGGACTTTGTCAGTGTAAGCATGTAGCTAGACCATAACTGCCAACAAACTTTAGAGCTTGTTGTTTTTCCAAATACTGGTTTCTCTTGACTTAGATTCTACAGGGACTGTAGGAGGAGAAGGGATATAATATCCAATTTAGAGGCACGAGCATGAGTTTAGACACGAGGTAATAAAAGGATGAAGGGCAGCGTAGAAGAAGTGTAGTGCAAGGCTAAGTAGTTGTGAGGAAAACTAGTTGGGAGATGGTGGTGGCTAACAGTGAAACAGGGTAGAGTGCAAGAGCAGGCAAAATTGCAGCAAGTGTCCAAGTGAAATAAACATCCATGGACAGAGATGCTGATGGAGAACTGGGGTACTAATTAACATTTAAAATTGAGGTGTAATTAGTAGTGCTCTGTATTTACATAATGCTTCATCTTTCACAGATACTGAGTGTTTAAAGAAGATCAAGTGGTTTAGTGACTTTGTCTCTCACTAATTTGCACATCAGTGTTATGTTACCTATTTAAGGAATTAGTAACCTTTTAAGAAATAAAATCACATTTTCAACATCTATAGAAGTTAACCAAAAATAAAACACTCAGATTTTGTCTGCATGATGTGAGGCACTTAAGTGTAATGGAGAAGACTAGATTTGATTGGCAGATGCCTGTCCTCTTTGTTACCTAATTAGTGTCAGGAAGAAAGAATTTTCTTACTTTGGGTCAAATAAAACTGCTTTTGTTTTGTTTTTTTGGGGGGAAGGTGTGGGTTTTGGTTTTGGGTGTTTTTTGTGGTTTTTTTTTGTTTGTTTGTGGGGTTTTGTTTGGTTGTTTTTTTGTTACTGCTGAATTGTCATGGAGAAGGCCTAAAGATGAGTTTATGGCACTGTGTGCTCTCTGCTGCTAACTACACAAACAAGTCAGACTATTGAGTTGTTCTGTACAAGAAGCAGTTTACACCAAGTTCATGAAAAATAACTTGCCCTAATGCTCAATGAATCATGTGAGGACAACCGTTACTCAGATTTCTTCAGAAGACAAACAAAGTGATTAACAAAATACCCATACAAGAAACCCGGAGAAACAAGAGGAGAGTGATCTTTATTTCACTTATACAAACAAAAAAAGCTATTAAATAGTTGATGACTTGGGTTTTTGTTCTATTTCCTTTGGTATTGTGCAACCAGAGTGTGTATGTAAAAAGAGTTTAAAAATCTGACTTTTTCATTCAGGAGCACAAATAGTTCAGTATCATTTCCAAGTGATTTCTTCAGATCTCTGTTTTATTGAGTGCCCTGAAATACGCATTTAACAAAGTGATATGATTGTCTAAATTTCATTCATCTTTGAAAAAATACAGTCAGATGATGTCTGTTGTGCCATGAATTACCAATATCTTTTTAGCTATTTTTTTTTCAGTTTTTTTTCCCAGAACTAGCTGATATTGCTAGATTGCTCTGTACCCCAGGTGTGTCTGTATGGAATGCTTCTTGTTGCTTTGTGTTGAACATGCATCCCATATGCTTTAATAAGCAATTTGTGGTATGATGGCCACAAGAATTGCTGATTTTTGTACACTTGTCTTTATTCAAAATTACACAGGCCTGCATTGACTTTGCAGCCAGGTTGTAGGGAATATTCTGAACAGCACTTAACAGAGGGGTAGAAGCCAATTGTGGCAACAGTTATCAAATTATGTCTGAGAGATATCTCTAGAAGGGTTGGAAAATACAATGGTGTGGCTTATTACAATTTTCCATACAAATTAGTATTATTTACTGAATAGTTTGATATCTCTTAATCTGTTATGGAAACAGCAAAGCATCTTAATTTTCATGTAGATGTTTTTAATTATGTAAATAGCTGGGTGTACTAAGATAATGAGATTACTCTCCACAGTTGCAGAAATGGGGCAGAACTGTACCAGAACTGCACATATTAGAATAATTACCAACATGAATTTCAAAATGAGATTTGTATTCAATTCTCAGAAAGCATGCTTACAAAGCTTCAACAGTGAATTTAGATAAAAGTTGTAGATGAAATTAAACTACCATGTATAACCCTGTTATTGATGGCTGATTTTGTTGAGATCCTCTCTGTACTGTTTGAATATATATCCCAAATGATTGCACTTTGAGATTATAGTGCTGGGAGTTCTCTTGCACTGTGACTGCTCTTTTGGTTCTGTCTGTTGTCATTTTCTTTAGGATGTGAGGAAGTCCTGTCTTTTGCTTATGTCTCAGTTCACAGTGTGTAATTCTACTTAGAGTTTTTCTGGAAAAAAAGTTATAATTGCAGTACCTAGTGAACTTTTCTAAGGATTCATGGGAGGATATGTTGAAGTAATCATCATATTAAAAGGGCCTCTTTAAGAAGCACCTTGGAGTAATACTGACTATTAGGATTATTTTAGCCAATGGAAAAGACATTCCTTTGAAAATGGAATACTTAGTAGCATGTAGACTTGAGCAGCAGGTACTTGATACTGCTTTCCAAAACTAGGTGGAAGTTACTTTGTATTTGACAATGCTTGTTGGACACTTAGAAAATGTGGTGAGCCTGTAAGTGCTCCCTCAGTTTTGGCTTTGGTTTTACCTTTGTTTTCACTTGGGAGAGAAGCAGCTGGCTTTCTCAGAGTGTGATGTCTGATTTGTGTAGGAGGTTATATTTATGATTAAAGGGTAGTGTGTTCTCTTTTTATGATAGCAAAAATTGGTTGTTGTTGGGTTTTGGTTTTGATGGTAACGTGTGCATGTAGGGATATTTATGTGTGTTCCTATTTCTGGCCTTAGAGTCAATTACTGGTCTTAAGATTGCACACATTTCTTAATAGTTTTTTTTTTAATTGCCTGCAATCAGAAAATTCTGCCTCCAACAATTACATGTTGTCACAAAAACTTTAGCCTGTTACTACTCTACAAGGTTATAGTTTGCTCTAAATGTGAGGACTCCTTATTACATGTGTGATTTCTGATTTCCCACATAGTAAGGGATTCTGTTCAGTGGAATAGGTGGAGGAAGGGGAGAAGGAAATAGTGGGAAAGAGCGGTTTGAGAGGGAGAATGCTTTTTGTTTTTTATCCCAGGTAACTCAGCCTTTTATAGGTATGGGAGTTAGGAGCTGTCATGAAGACTGGACAGTAATTGCTAAATAAAGTAAAAATAAAATGAGAAATCACTAAGTGAAGCGGAAATCACACATGTAATAAGGAGAATATATAGTTCCTTTGTGCATTTGGCTATCAGATGAATTTAGTCTAGCTTCATCTGTGTCTACTGTCTGCTGGCAAATCAGCTTTGAAAACTGATGTTATTACACTCTGTAGTAATTTGACTCAGCAAGTTTCTGCATTAGTGAATGGAGGCAGAAGAAGCTATCTTTACTTCCAGCCAAAATTGTGGTTCCAGACTTAGCAGCACTACTGGTGTTTGGTTTATAGGCATATGAGTTTTAAGAAAGGGTGGATGTGTTAGAGGGGAGATGTCTATGATGCATTCTTTGTATTATGAGGATTTAAGATTTTTTTTGTATGAGGACTTACACTGACAGTAGTATCATGAAAACACAACTTTCCCAGAGGTTTGCAGCTGACTCTCCTGCCCCTTACCCTGGATTCTTCCTATATGTGGCTGAGGTCACCTTGTTGAGGAGTCCATTCAGTGCAGGTAGCTCAGTGTGTGGCTGCAGGTTGAGCTGTGGGTGAGGAGAGCTCCAGGCAAGAGGCTGTGAACTGCTGACCCTTGCCACAACAAAGGGTCGAGGGACCTGTGGCCCAGCCAGGAGACTGGACACTCAGGAACTGATAGACTTTTCCACACATAGACTGTGAGGCTATAAAAGCCCAGGAGGCACCAGCTCAAGCTGTGATTCTGTTATTGCACCATGATTAAATTATATTAGGGATCTGGATGTCTGAGACTGCTCTGGGAAATGTGTTGTGACTCTGTGAATGTGGAGGGTGTTGCTGCAAACGAGTCTTGGTCGCAGCTCAGGTGGTGCCAGAGGGCCTCCTGGATGGTCAGACAGGGAAGTCTTAAGGCTTCAGTGATTGCTTTTTTGAACTGTCATTGAGCCCTTATTGATGTTACCTTAGACACTGATTTACATTCACCTCCATCCCTTTAACCACTATTAAGTTCCACTTTAGAGTTATTTTCTTCTTTTCCTGTAGTGTACTCTGTAACATTTGGTACCATATTTTTTTAGTTTATTGTGTGCCTTTCCCTTTCAAAGCCTGTGCAGTTTCCTGTGTCAGCAAATTGGTTGCACTTCTAGGATTTATCTTTTTTCCCATCGAATGCTGCCATAGTGAGTTATTTTAAATTTATTTTCCACAAGATTTCTTTCGTACAGAAAACACTCTCTGCAGCTGTCATGTTCTCTGCTCTATGCATCAATCTTCTTGTCTTCAGTCATACACTTAGGTTTCTATCCATGTTCTGATCAGCCTGGAAGTAATTCAGTGGATTTTGCTCATTATTAATTTATCCAAAAATAAAACTTTGTTTATTTATTTATAAGTAATTATTAACTTAAAATACATCTTCTCTTAGACTTTGTAGTATAAAAATTGTTTATTTGATGTAAGAGGGCTGAAGATCCTTTGCCAGGAAAGTTACCACTTTAAGGAATACAGCTTAGAGGAATTTTCCATGCATGAGAATGTGAGGTCTGTTTAAATGGCTGTTGTGTCTCTGAAAGAAATCAGAGCTACCTGATGCTCTATGTATAAGTAAATATTTGAAGTCATACATAATTGTCTCCTCTTTTTTCTCCTATTGAAATGGCTTGCACAGAGTATTCCACAATCCCAGAAACTCCTGAAGCTCAGAGGACAATGCAAGAGTCTTATTTCAAGCACCAACGAGGGGTGCAGTTCCTGGACATGTCTGACAGCGAGGATGAAGAACCAAGAAATGTCGGTGCTGTGAAAGAAACCCGGTCTCTGAGGAGAGAGGCGGCTGTAATGTATGCTCTTGAGACAGCTTTCTGTAGTGTCCCTGCACCCTGAGGGGGTGTTCTAAGTTGAAATACTGAATTGAAAATCAGAGCCTGGGCTGGGTTCTGGTTTACTCCTTTGCCATTTAGCTGCCCCTAACTAAACTTTGCTGGATTTCCAGGGAAGAAGTATCCAGCTAAGGCATTTTCTCAGAAGGAGGGGTTCTGTGATGTTGAAACATATGTGTGATGTTTGTTCATTTATACGTTTGTGCCTTTGCCCTTCTGAAATCCTTTTAGTGCAACTTGAAAAAATAACCATAAAACTCTTGCTTTACTAATTTTAAGCTGTTGGAGTTGATTTTTTTTTTTTTAATGTGAAACTGTATTTGACAGGGAAGCAAACAGAGCTTCAGTATGCAGTTTGAGTTCCTGAGGTAAACTCATACTTGAGTTGAATGGTGTGTTTACTGTATGTAGTGAAAACATTTTTTGCATAAGTGATTTGGAAATTTATATTTTTGAATGTGCTGGGAGGGAAGAGTCACTCTGCAGGAGTCACTTGTGTGTGTGCTAAAAGAGCAGCACTGAGAGAATAGGTGAGACAAGATGTAGGTAAGGCACCTGCAACTATTTGGAATGGCTTAAAGGAACCTCTGCTAGTTATATGTCTGTGTGGTAATTGTGCCCTCTCGATGTTCTTGTGCTAAACAAAACAAGATGTCTTAACCTGCTTTTTTGATAGTCTAGTTGAACTAATCTGCAGAAAACTTTTGTGAGAATTACAGTCTTAGCAGGTGTAGTCTTGTGTCAGGTTTTCAGTCCTACACAGAGCATGGAGTTACTGGGGATTTACAGAAGTGAAATAATGCACCTTCCTGCTGCTATTATCTTGTCCTCCAAAATTTCAACTTAAGGCAGCTACTTGAAAAGGAGAAAAAAAAAATCAACAGTTATGAGTGAGCTCCTGTTTCTGCCTATGATTTAAGTTGTGGGTTGTGCAAGGAGACAGGTGGCCAGCTGGTTTCATGCATCAAATTGGCTTATGTGCAGTGCTGTGAAAATGTAGTTACTCTGCTTCTGGGATGAATCCCATCTGGAAGCAGTTCAAGCAGTTTTGTACCATGTGGAGCCGATGCTGATAAACCACACAGGATCCAACTCGCAGAGCCACTGCTTGCTGTTCCTATACTGTGTTGCAATTACTGGAGTGAGAGATGGACAGCAAGGTGACTCCCAGTGGGACTGATGAACATGAGGCTACATCCTCTTGTACTCTCCAGTATTCCTGTGTAGCCACCAGGCACCTCAGCGCCTGACACTTTAGCCCGGTGTGCTGGCTCAGGTGCTGCTTGATGTGTACAGAACCCACTGAGCTGTCTCACAAGTAGCTGTTCTGGTCGAGCTAACAAACTGAGAGTGTGGCAGGAGTTAGTTTGGATCTGTCCAGGCTTAGGAGCTTTGGCTTGTACTGAATTCTGGTTTTGCATAGAATCAGTCAGTTCAGTGTCTGCATTGTGCATTTTAGTGCGTGTCTTACCTAGTTTGGGGGTTTTGTGGGTTTTTTTAGGCTTTTACTTCCTTTTTGTGGAGTATCCTAGCTTCCCTCATTCTGAGCAAGGTATAGAACAGAAAGCAGAAGATTTAGAGTAGAAAATACATCTTGCCTAAAAGAAAGTGTGCCACAAGTTTTACTACCAGAGTTACTGTCTGGACTTTATTGGATAAAAAGCAGAATCTAAAACAAGGTTTTGTGGGTCAGAGGTGCTTAGCAGTTAAATGAGTGTTTCTTTATGCTTGATAAGAGTGTGATTATACAAAGGGGACAAGATCTATGATGTATGCAACTCTGGTTTAGTTGAGAAATGCCTGGATGTTATTCCCTGATAGGAAAGGATAGGATAATTGCAGAGTTACCGTTTTCATTTGGATTGATTTTCCTTTTTATATACGCTTTTTCAAAGAAACCTTCTCTCTTATCAATGCATAAAGATCAGAAATATGCCAATAGAATTTTAATATGACATTTTATTAAGGCTTTTTTTTAAAGTGAATATAGGATTCATGTTTTGAGGCTTACAACTCGCAACTTTACAAGGCCTTGGTGGACTGGAGAATACTTTAGGTTATCTCTTGTTACTCCCTTACTCTTAAGAGGCACAACCAGAGTGTCCGTGTAGCTCTGTGTGCCTTTTGAAAAAGGAGAAAACAGAAGGATTCTATGATGAACAGTTATCTGTGTGTATCTTTTATGTAAGGGGCATGTAACTTTTTTTCCATAATTCTCTTGCAATCTGCCTGTTGCAGTTGCTAAAGAAAGATATAGTGAGGAAAACCAGGTTTATTTTTAGTCTTTTACCTATATGTATGCAGAGAAATCTGCAGGCAGGTCTGTCTGATGGTGAAATCCCTGTGAAATGGCAAATTCCATACAGTTCAATTAATTTTCATTCACAAAAGGAGACTTTAGAAGTCTGTGGAAGGAAGGAGGAGAGACCTGTGCTAAGGTTCCGTCTCATCTGTGTGACTCAGTATCCTGAAAGATACATATGAGTTGCTTTTCCTGCAGATTAGCTCTAATAAATCTTTCAGTAAATTCAGAACACTCTCCTTTTCAGAAAGGCTCTTCCCATATTTATACATTTAAGGTACTGCACAAGGAACTTTGAATTTTCTTTCTCAGTGAACTGGAACAGAGAGTTGGTACTGCACCTGGAAAGTGTTTACAAAGGACCCTTACAAAGAACCTAATCCACATCTGTTTATCTGTTGGGCAAATAAACACTGGCAAGGCTGTTTGAGATAAACTTGCAGTAGTCTGATGTAATTCAGGTAGCTGAAATGATGAAATGTGTTAAGGTGGTTGTTGCTAAATTATCAAGTAACCTTTTGTAGCACAATATGAGAGTAAGTCATGGTATTTGCCTGGTCTGTTCTTCCTTTCTTCTTCCCTTTGCCAAGTTGAAATTTTTTTTCTCGAAGAGGAGACTGTACTTAATACATGCCTGACTTTGTCCGGAATGGAGGTATCCCTTTGGATACAAGTTGATTCAGTGTTACTGAATGCATCTAAATGCATTTTGTGCAATCCTGTTGGTTTTAGTTGACAGTAATGTTCTGGCAGAGTAAAACATTCATAAGCAAAAGTAAATTCTAATTCTTGTTTTCTTCCCCCATACATTGTAGCTCTGAACAGTCTGATGATGAACAGCCTCAAGAGGAACTGCCCCAGCTGGCACTTGTAAATGGTGGGGACCAGCAGCCAGCTGTGAAGAAGGATGTAGAGGAAGATATCAGAGACTCAAAGCTGCAAACAATGAAGGAACTTTTTCCCCAAAGAAGTGACCAAGAATTATTAAAAGTAATAATGCTTAGTTTTTTTGTTTATTTTCATGATGATTTTATAGGCAGTGTTTCTAAGCCTCTGGCTTTATTGTAAGGAACAATCTTTTGGTGGGTTAATGTTGTCTGAATGCTAGGTTCCCACCAAAGCTGCTCTGTCACTCTGCTTCTCAACTGGACAAGGAAGAGAATAGAATGAAAGACTCATGGGTCATGATAAAGACAGGGAGAGATCACTCACCCCAGTTACTGTCATGGACAAAACAGACTCAACTTGTGGAAAAACTTTAATTTATTACCAATCAAATCAGTGTAGGGTAATGAGAAATAAACCCAAATCTTAAAATACCTTCCCCCCACCCCTCCCTTATTGTGGGGGTTAACTATATTCATGATTTTCTCTACCTCCTTCCCCCCACACCAGTGGTGCAGGGAAATGGGATATGGGGACTGCAGTCAGTTCATCAGTCCTCCTCAGGGGGAGGCCTCCTCACGCCCTTCCCTTGCTCCAGAGTACGGTCGATCCTTTTCCATGGGGTGCACACCTTCAGGAACAAGCTGCTCCATTGTGGGTCCCTTCCATGGGGTCACAAGTCCTGCCAGCAAACCTGCTCCAGCATGGGCCCCTCTCTCCATGGGTCCTGCCTGGAGCCTGCGTTCAGTGGGGGCTTCCCACGGGGTCACAGCCTCCTTTGGACATCCACCTGCTCTGCTGTAGGGTTCTCCACAGGCTCCAGGTGGATCTCTGCTCCACCTTGGATGTCCATGAGCTGCAGGGTTGCAGCTGCCTCACCATGAGCTTCACCACAGGCTGCAGGGGAATCTGTACTCTGCTGGCTGGAGCACCTGCTCCCCCTCCTTCTGCACTAACCTTGGTGTCGGCAGGGCTGTTTTTCTCACATGAATTCTCCCGGCTCTCTCTTGCTGCAGGGGTGTTGTTTCTCCCCATTTCTCTCCGCTGCTTCCTTCTTAATTGTTGTCTACCAGTGCTACCGCTGTCACTGATGGACTTGGCCTTGGCCAGCAGCAGAGCTGTTTTGGAGTCAACTGGCATTGGCTTTTTTGGATGTGAGGGAAACTTCTGGTGGCTTCTTACCTGTGTGAAGAAGCCACCTGTGTAGCCCCTGCCACTATCAAGCCTGGCCTTGCAAACACAGTGCAGCTTTTAATTGTTATTTTGATAATAGCAAAAGGATAAAAGTAACATTTTAGGGGAACTACAGCCATGTAACATTTCTACATATGTGGGAATTTGGATATCTCTAAGAATGAATATATGGACACACAGACTTTAAATAAATACCTTTGGGTAAGTTCAACAGTGAGCTCCAGTGTATAGAAAATTTTTCAAGTATTTCTTTTTGTTGTGACATTTAAGCTTAATTATAGCTGTCTCAGTTGATAACTTGATAACTGCTGTTGTTGGAATGAGTAACTGATTAAATGCAGAATAAGTGAAACCATTACATCCTTGCATTTATGACATTTAACATGCAAAGACTTCAGTACTTCCAGTGAGGCAAAGAGTAGGTTTGAACTTACTGTAATTTATTCTGATTATCTGACATGTGAACCTGAGAGAAGTCTTGGCCTTTGTCCCATATACAGTACAAATCTACAGGTAAGTCTTTGCAAGTGAGATATGGTAGCTCATTACAGTAAAATATTTCTAGTACAGTAAAAGGTATTTTTAGCTAGGTTCCTTTTCAATACTAATATGTAACTAGGTTTTCACTAGCTTTAACTTAGAAAGCTAAATGTGTTTAAAGTAATCTATTAAGTTTCCTGGTTGTTGAGATGGCATTGAAGGAATAGACATTTTGCTGATGCTCCTTGCTGTGTTTTGTTTCCCAGTGGATCAAGCTTTATGCTTAGGCTCCCTTTATTTTGGGAAGAACAAAAGGGTGACAACTAGCAATTTATGAATTTTTCTCCTGAATATTGTAGTTAAAATTTATGTTGTATACGTCCAGAATGTATTTTATTCAATTTTTGGCTGCGTGGAATTTATTTGAATCAAAGACTGATAACATTTCACTGTAGCTTAGAAACTTGCTAGAAATGCTATGTGATGTGTTTGCTGTTTTGTGACTTAGCTACTGTGCGGTATGTGGGGCTAATGGTGTTTGTTTTCAGGAGAATGTAAGATAACTCCTGTAATCAGCAGAACTTTGTAGGAAATGGAGGCTGTACAGATTTCTTTTCTGCAGTTACACAGCGCCAGCATCTTTGAAGGAGGGCAGAGGAATATTGGGCAAATCTATTGTTCCTTCATGAAGGATCTGGAACAGGCTGTCCTGACAAACCTGACACAAATGATGAGGGCTATTAAAAAAAAAAAAAATCACGAGCCTTTTGAAAAGGAAATTCTGCCATTATAGCAAAATTTTAAGAGGCTGTTTTCAAATGTGGACAGATACTTGGGAATCAGAATTCCTCATAACTTAATTTTTGGTGGTTTTTTTTTCATATTTGTAACCTTTATGTCATTTGCTTTTGTTGCTGTTACGTCACTTGCAAAAAGCCTTCTAAAAGTTTCAACATGCAGTTTGTAAAATGGATTGATGTTGAGGTTTCATGTGGCTAGAGAAGGAATCTAGGACTGCAAGTAAAATAAACCTTGAGGCTCATTGTAAGTTTCACATGTGTTCTTAGGAAATGGATCAGTGCAACATTACAGTATACAGACACTTTCTGAGTTAAAAACTAGCAATTTTATCGTCTTGTTTTGTGATAGTAACATTGAATACATTTTGAATAAAAGCTTTTAAATAAATCTGCAGGGTATGTTTGTGAAGTAGGGAAAAAAGCTATAATAAATGACATATTCAAAATATTTTCTGGTATATGTTTTAAAGTGTTTCCAAATACAGTTTATGTGATCAGTCTAGCTAATTTGGTACCTCTTGATTTTGCTCTTGGATGTTATAATACATGTATATTTGGGATTTTTTTCAATGTTTTTCAATCGCAAGTGATCCAGCATTGTCTTCCTCTGTTCAACTGGATCAAATTTCTCCACTTAGGAGTTGCCTTTTTTTGTTTTGCAGCTGATAGAATCAGCATGCACAATGGATGAAGCAGTAGCTGCTGGTTTGAAGCTCAATGAGAAAGGTATGTTTAACCAAAAAACGCCACCAAACAAAAACAAAACCCAAACTTTAGAAGCCGTAGCTAATTCAGTGAAATTGGTTAGGAGGTATTTAAAGCATTTGCTAAAAGTTGCACTATTGTTTGTTTATTGTAATATCACAAAACTGAATTTACAGGCTTTGCAAGGGGAAAACTGAAAAGAAAATGTGGACCAAAATCCATAAATAAAATGGAAAAGGGGAATTTGTTCTGTGAAGCTCAGGATTGCTTTGCACGTGGGTTCTTAAGTGATTTCTGTTCTTGCTGGTTCCTTCTTTGCCCAGAACTGGAGGCAAATAATAATGGGTTAGCAGTAGTAATTCTGAATGTTGCAGGTAAGCAGTCTGGTAGTATGGCAAAAATATATTGGAGTATGTAGCCATTGATAAGTAGATATTGTTTGTATCAAGGCCCATCATAGTTTTTTGTTCAGGTTCTTTGCAAGACTTGCTCTTACTCAGTAATTCTGAATAAGAACTTTTAGTCTTAAACATTAGTTTGACAGATCCCCCTGGTTCTCTACCAGAACGAACTCTCAGAGCTTATTTAGGGGCGTCTATTCTACACCTCAATTTATGCAGTCTCAGACTGTTATCAAAAGAAACAAACAAAGCGAAACAGGAAAAACCAACACGTTGCGTGGAAGTGCGTTCAAAGTGTTAGATGTGTAAAAGGGTCATAATTCTTGGCCATTGGATTTGTTTCGTGACATCACCGAAATCCGGGGTTTAATCTTGTCTTATATTAATATATTTTTGGTTGGTTGGAGTTGGTCGGGGATGAGTGGAATGCTGGTATTATAGAAGGCAGGGCACCATCTGTTTATACTTCAGTTGTCCATGGTTTTCCTAGGAGTTCTTCATGGATGTGATGGAAAAAGCTGTTTATGATCACTCTTGATTATTTCGTTGTTCTAAGTGGTTCATGTGTCTTTTCATGCAGTATCCTATGGATTTGGAAGCAATATGTCTAGGAGGAAGTGTATGTTCCAATATGTCTTGGAAGCATACGCTGAGGGAGAACTATTTTACTCCCGTTTTCAAAGTACAAAACTTTTTGCAGATTCAATTCCCCGTTGTTCTTACCGTGTTTTCATTTTCCCTTTTTATATACAAGTGCAAAGAATTTTAAATTATTTCCAAGAAGGTTTAAGAACATTCAGGCTAATTTTAGTGAAGGGATGCTTTTGTGTTGTTTGATGGGTTTTTTTTAGCTGACCAAACCATTTTTGAGGTGTGTATGGTCAGATTCTATAGATGGAACTTCTTATATGCTGGCAATAGGAAACAAGGCTTGCATGTTTTTGAGAAACACTACTTCTGAGTGCTGCTGTTCCTGGAAGACTGTGATTACTTTTCAAGGGTTTGGTTAATATTAAACCAATTTAGGCTACTCTATATCCTTAAACTTTGTTGCAGTTCACAGTATTTGAACTAAATCACTTTGATTTCTGGTATGTAGGCCCTGCCTTTTGGCCATTTTTGTTTTCATCTGAGAATGTTATTTCACATCCTTTCAATATGAGCCCACAGAAAAATCTTCTTGGCAGCAAAATTCTCACTAATCACAGCTGTTGTATAAAATACCTAGTTAGGAATAAGCATGCCTGAAAGTGATGGTATAAATCATCTCATTTAGGACACTTTTTTTAAAAAATGGAGACATTACTGAACATCTGCTTATCTGTGTCAGTTTGAGATATGCTTTACTTGTTGTGAAATGTTGACTGCGTGAGAGGTCAGGGCAAGATACAGTTTTGTGAAGTATAGCTTTGTGAAAAAACTGTGACCAAGACATCCTTCAATTTTTCTGTCCTTTCAAAATGTAAAAAAACTTGTATTTATAGCTTGGATTCAGTAGTTGTGTAGAGCTAAAACAAGAAACAGTGAGACTTTTTAAAGGTATGAAGATCAGATGTGACACATTAAAAATATGTATCTGAGTGAAAGATGTGAAGTTGTAGTAATACCTGTTGCTTGTGATTTGTTTCTGGTGTTGTTTTTTGTACATCTTGAAAGCCATGAAAGTGGTGGAGGTGCTTCTCAGCTGAAGCCTCCTGTAAATATGTCTGATATTCACTGCTGTTTGAGCGGTGAGAAATTACTGTTTTCTTTTATCATGATGAGGGAAGTCACAGTAATGAAGGGATTTTTTTGTTAGAGGTAGCAGCTTGTAACAGGCGGTGTAATTACAGATACTTCTCTAAAGTTTGAGAACTTGGAGCTGCTTTTCTCATTGCTCATTAGTTATAAAATTTATGGGGAGAACAAGGATTCCTCTGGAAGGCCTTGTGTGCCCTGCCTGCACTCCAAGGATCGTTCCCATCTAACAATAAGAGTTTCTTTATCTCTTTAGCCATATACTCCCTTAGTACAGGAAGGAAAAATTAAGGGTATTTTGCAAAGTTAATGTCTTCAGAAAGTTGGGATTTTTTTTTTTTGTCAATTGCAAATGTGGTAGGTTTCAAAAGATTACAGGTTGAGTATTAAATAATTCTGTGTTGATAGTTTTTGGAGATCATAATTATCAGGATCCTTTGTTTCAGTTCGATTGCCTCTAAAATTGCTCACGATGGGGCTTTCTTAAAAGACTATTGAGTGCTCAGCTCATGACCCAAAAGCAGGAAAATCTTTGAAATACTCTTATATCAAGCCCATGTATTTTTTAGGCCAAAGAGGTTTGCAGGGTCACTGTTCATATTCAGAATTATCCATCCTGAATGCAGTTTTAATTGAGGTTAAGAAATACTAGTATGAGGCCTCCAATGACTTACGCTGCTTGATCTAGCAGCAACCTGACAGCTCCTAGTTTGGATACCAAGACAACCACATATTTCTCAGACTTAAACCAGTACCATGCCTTTTCCTGGTAATATTGTTTAAATTAGGTCTTGGGCAGAAAGATCAAGGATTGGTGAAGGAAAGCCTCCACTGGCACATTCTCTGTATGCTTTGAACCATGCCTTTTTTATTTATTGTGGCCTTCAGCACCAGAAGGAAGCCTACAAGAAAGATGGAGAGGGATTTTTTACAAGAGCACGTAGTGTCAGGACAAGGGGGAACGGCTTCAAACTAGGGTAGGTTTAGATTACATATCAGGAAGAAATTCTTTACTGTGAGGGTGGTGAGGCACTGAACAGGTTGCTCAGAGAAGTTGTGGATGCCCCATCCCCAGAAGTGTCCAAGGCCAGGTTGGATGGAGCTCTGAGCAACCTGGTCTTGAGAAAGGTGTCCCTGATCATGGCAGAGGGTTTGGAACTAGATGATCTTCAATGTCACTACGGACCCAAACTATTCTATGATTCTATATTTTTACCTATATATATAAATACATGGATGCTGAAAAAAATCTTATCACTGTTTTCTGATATCTCTTACTGGATCCTTCATTTAAGAAAGAACTATTAATACTTTACTTTTCTGCCTTTGGGTTGTTACAGTGATTTCTC
The DNA here is from genome assembly GCA_013397935.1 of Dasyornis broadbenti. NCBI lineage: Eukaryota > Metazoa > Chordata > Aves > Passeriformes > Dasyornithidae > Dasyornis > Dasyornis broadbenti. The sequence continues at coordinate 1,892,872 of VZRN01003035.1, read as the reverse complement.
TTTTTAAATATTTATATGTCATTTGTCTGATGTCAGAGTAAATGACTGTAGTAGAAAATTTATTTGAAAGTATTTCCACACAAAATGTCTTCTTGTGCAAAGATGTGGCTACTGAATGTTCCAGAGGTAAGACTGTTTTCATTATCCAGTTTCCTGGATTGGACAGCAAGTGTGCTTTTGGGTGGGTGGGTGTGTGTGCTTATTGACTGGTCTCCTGGGACAGGCTGGGAGGGGAGGTTGGCCACAGTTGTCGGTATCAGACACCAAAGCTCTGCAGGCACCTACTGTTCCAGAAAAGATTTAAGTTCCAGTACTGTTTCAGGTCATGGCCTAGGAATTTTCACAATGATTTGTTCTGGTAATGCTGCTTCAAGCAAAGCCAGTGTGCAGAAATAATGGTAATGTGTTCTTGCCTTCATGAGCTGTGCACAGCAGCAGTCTGAAAGTGCACCTGGCTGAGATGATAATCTCTTGATAATCACCAGGGCCCAGATAGTCAGAAAGTTATGGCTTATATGGACTATTTGTAAGTGATAAGGTTATCACAGACTTAATATGCATAGTTTTCTTTCAGACAGCTGGATTTAATGTTGAAAAGCATTTGGTAACTGCTCTGCTGCACACCTGAGCCAGAAATCAGTCATCAGCATTCCCAGATTGGCAGTGATGTACATAATCCAACACACAGATGGGGTTTAGCCTGGAAGAAATACCAGCTTGAATAAAACCAGAGACAGATATACCTTTATGCAGCTTGTGTATAAAAACACATTGCAATTATAAAAAAAAAGAAGAAAATGCTATTTCAGGTGTTACATATGAGAGGTAATCATTTGATTAATTGCCAGTCTGCTAAAGAAAACTTAGAGGTAAATAAATGTGTGCTTTCAAGCTGCTGCATTGCTTCAAGTTTCAATGTATCTGTGGCGTATAGGAGGAAACCATTAATGGAGACTGATAAACACTGTGCAGGTAACAAGTAGCTACTACATTGTTGTAGTAATTGAAATATTCTACTGTTTTGGGGTGAACTTGATGAACTAATTCTTCTTCTCCATCTCAATTCTTTTTGAAGCTGCCTCTGGTAAAAGGAAAGTAAGAGATTCTCCCACAAATTGCAAGACCAAAAATGAGCGAGTTGCAAAAAAGTCAAAAGCTAATTATGTAAGTATTGTGTTTTTCTCTTTGTGCATTGTAAAATATGTGGAATTACCTGACTTGGTCAATGACAGTGGTGTGTTTTATCAGAAAGTCCAATCAAATCTTGTCATCTGACTGAGTTTTTTATACTTTATTGTTGGCATTCTGAATGGAATTACCTGCTTTGTTCTTTAGTGCTTGTGGATTTGTATCACACCAGGCAGCTGACTGCTTTGGTGGAAGTGGTTGTTGCAGGTATGTGAGGTCCTTAGTACCATTCAGTTTTTGTGAACTGAATCACAGTAGGAATTACAGGCTCTGGATCACTTTGCCTCCTCAGGTAATTCCTTGTATCTCCTCAAGCACATGACGTTAACATCTTTTGCGACTGCTATTCTTTGTTACAGAGGTAATGTTGCTTATAGTTGTTGAAACTACAACTTAAGGAAATCTTCAAAGATAATGAATTGGTTATATTTAAAGGACAGACTACTTTGACCTCTGGTAATAAATGGGAACTATGCCATGATCCTGGTGCCTTCGGAATGGTACATGGCAGATTTGCACAGTCCTATAGTGCTGTCATGAGGCCATCTCTCAGGCATCCCAGCAGACATCCTTGAAAGCCATGTAGAGAAAGGGAATTCTACATAAATACTGGAGCCTGGATGAAGGAGGGCGACTGCATTGAAACTTAGGCTAATATTGTCCTCAGAACCGAATAAAGGAAACACAATTTTCCATTAAAGCAAGAATACAACCACTCATTTAGTCGCCTTCTTCCTGAAAGAGGGATGTGAATTGGGTTTGTTCCTCCTCACCAAACCCCTGGTTTAGGTTATAAAAGGAGGCTTTAGTGAATTATTAACCAGCCAGCCTAGCAAACAATGCTACACTGGACCTGGTTTCATGCATCAGCTTGATTTCTGTTCTTAACAGTTTCATTACAATTAAAAGGGGAAGGAAAAAACAAATCTGAAACATGGGTTTTTAGAGCTCCTTATAGAGAGCTACAGTGAGAAATTGCGGGGTTTTTTTCCTATTCTTGTTTTTCCCTCTGGTTCCTAAGACTAGAGCATCCTATGGCAGCTATTGTATAGCTGCTGTCTTAGTGGCACTGTAGGCTCACTGAGGAAAGGAATAATGTCCTCTGTTGCTCAGAGTGCTTCTGGGTGATCTGGTTTGTGCTCCTTCAGCAAAGCAAATATTAATCCAGCCTGTTGGTATTTCTGCTGTAAACAAGTAGCTCTGTAACCACTTTACATTCAAAGCTCTAGGAAGAAAGTTGTAGCTCTTTGTGGTGGAAACAGAGCAGAGCAGATTGTGTACTGTGGAAGTTTTGGCACTTGTTAACTTCCATTTTGCCGGCTGATAGTAGCTGTTAGTGAAGCTGTTGTTGATGAAAAGTTTTACCAGTTTTTGCTGTGACTCCATGATGCTGTGACATAATATTCGTGGATTTTTTTTACCCATAAATCTAAATATAAACACACCATTTTATGTGTTTGTAGGCTTTGGTGGGTTAAACACTGCATGCTTAGTAATCTAATCTGATTGCCAGCCCTGACATCTTCTGCCTTAAATGTCATCCAGAATTACTAATAACTTTTGATTTTAAAAATGTATAAACTAGACAGCTCTAAATTTTTTATATTTTTGTATATAACTCTGCACTGTGTATGCTTACCAAGTAAAGAGTTCAATTTTTTTGTGACTGAAGACATTTTCTATGTTTATGAAACTTTTGGACTATTTTTGGTCATTGACTATGTATGAGGAATCACTTCAACTTGAATTTGTCTTAAGTGCTTTTGTCATTTAGAGTAGCTCTTTAGGGATAAGCAATATTGATGTGGTTTTCTTCTGTTTCTATAGTTGTAATTTATATTAAACCTAATAGATACCTTTTTTAACATAGCTGGATGACTCAGAACCCGAAAGACAATGGGAGAGGCAAGAGATGCTTGTGAAGAAGTTGCAAAAGATATTCCCTGGATTGGATAAGGAGGTGAGCTGATGTCTCCCTATGGCACATCAGGTTTTGACTTCTTAAGAAAACTGCAGCTGTTGATAGTCCATATGAAACAGTTCTTATACCAACAGCACTTTTGGAAAGAGCCCAGGGTAGGAAGGCTTTTGCTGTTCCTGCTTTTAGAATGTAGCTTGCCTTGAACTGAGAGCAGTGGGATGTGGTTAGGACTATATGGAACTCCTCTTCCTACATTTCTGGCCCTATGACAAGCCTAGCATAGTCCAATTTGATGACTTCTTATCAAAATGCAAGGGGAAATTATCCCTCCCTCTCTCACTCACTCTTCTCACCGAGAGTGCTAGTTATATCATACACTTTGTTACTTTAGTACTTGATGCTCCTCAGTGACTGGTCAAGCCCTTTCAGAACGGTGCTTTAAATTGCTAGAAGCAAAACTTGTTTATGTGTGTTCTTACACTTTTTAAAAAGTGGAGTGCAGGTCTGCCTAAACTGAATGTATAAAGAGAAAGTGAAGGGTTTTCTCCTTTTCATTTCATTTATTTTGAATCATCTGATTTACAGGGGTTTTCTTTGCCTAATGTTACTAGGCAAAGAAATTTATCTTGTGCTTATCTCACCACAACAAAAAATGTCTTATTTTTTACTAGGAGCTGAGAGAGGTACTTCAGGAACATAACTGGGTGTTTCATGATGCACTGGACGCCCTGAAAATATTTGCAGACGATGAGGAGGGTAAAGAGATTTATAATCTATTTTATTCCAAGACAAAACAGACTTGTGATACAAATATTTTTGAATGTCCAGAGATGACAGTCCTGACAGCACCATGCCCAGAAACTTGCACTCATACTTGAAATCAGTATTATGGGGAGGATAAAAGAAGGAAACTCAATTTTTCTGTAGTTTTATCTTTTGCTCTCTGAGTAGGGATAAATATCCTTGCCCTGCTGATACAGATAGGTATAAAAAGTTGTAATTACCTGTGGGTATATCTTAAAATATATTTTGATACATGTCAAAGCTGATACCTGCTCCCTTCCTGCCGGTTTAAAAATAAGCTTGTTTTTTAACTGGACTAATTTGTAAATTACTGATTTCTAAACCAGCAATTGCAAATAAGTGCATAGGTAACAAGTGATTTATGCTATTTTGTCCTTTAAAAATGTATTCTAGGAGAGAAACATTCTAGAAGTAGGCCTTGAATTATGCAACCCATATGTAAATACCAATACTTAAATGTGGCAGGGAGCAAGCCTGTGATTCCAAGTAAATCTGCAAATTATAACTTAAGTACTATTTAATGAGTTGATTCCTTTTCAGTGTGTTACACAGCTGTCAGATATGTACACATTTTGCTGTATCAGCTATTGAAGTGTTCTCAGGACAGGGAAATGTTCTTAATTGGATTCTTCACAAGTGGAGGGAGCTATCAGTACTCAGGAAGTTGTGTCCTTACTGCTGCTTCTGAGAAGGCAGACATCAGGGTTGGACTCAATTAGCAGCAAGCTGGAATTGGGCAGAAGAGAAACTTCTGCACTGCAAGTGCTCTTTTCCATTGAAGGAATCAAAACCTGTATGAGGCATTTCTGAAAATGACTTGCTTGTTTTGTGTTAAATAACTTCCATTATTTTTACAGACAGCTGAGTTATTTTGGTTGGAAATACCTCATTCTTTGAGGTTTTTTAACAAGTGCATATTTTCATTGTCCCACCTCTAATACTGTACTACAATGCATTCAAATGGAAAAAATTATAACATTTTCTTGGTGAAAGAAGGATTGTTTTCTCAAATTAGCAGAATTAGTATCCCTGCAGTCAGGTGCAGTGGGACCAGTATCTCATCGTAAGGACACATCAGAGTTCTTAACTGTTTGCTCTTACCTCAGAGCTTCTGCAGTTCACGAATATTACATAACATTGATCTTCTCTATTTTGAGACAGTTACTTAAAACCTTCTGCTATTTGAGCATTATACACATTAGCTTTGCTTATCTTATATACTGAAAGTTGGAGCTATTTACATGTTCTATACAGATTTGCTTTTTTGTTCTCTTAGTAACACCTGCTGTTGAGTTCTTATGTATTAAATACTAGAACTGTGTTTTACAGATCTGTAAGTCTTATTTTGGAAGAACAGCTTGTGTTTTCATCAGCCCCTAACCAATATGCATTGACTTGTTGCCTTCTGTGTTGCACGCATAGGCGTGGAATTTCCTCCCAAAAGGAAAGTTGCTGACTGGACCAAAGCTTCCACTGAGAGCCAAAGTGAAGAGAGTAAAGAGAAAACAAAGCAGAAGTCTTCTGAGCAAGAGCAGAATGGCTTTCAGAAAAAGGACAAAGGTAAAAGGAACATTTGGAGTGCTAAAAGAGAAACAGAAGACATGGGGGATGAGTCCGCTTCCGAAGATGGCGGAAGCTCCCTGGATGAGGACTACAGCAGTGGTGACGAAGTGATGGAGGATGGCTACAAAGCAAAAATCCTCAGCTTCCTGCAGGATGCTTCCCTGAGCGAACTGACTTTGATTCCCCAATGTTCTCAGAAAAAAGCTCAGAAGATAATAGCGCTCCGGCCCTTTAACAGCTGGGAGGCTCTGGTAGGTCTGCATTTTTCCTCTCCTATCCCCAGCCTGCCTAGAGTCAAGGTGACTCCAGCCTAGGGAGGCTTAGATGGGTGGCCTTAGCCTGATTAGGCTAAAATGCTATGTTCCTCCTAAGCCAATAGCATTTCAAATAGTGTCATATGACCTGATTTTGAATGAATTAAGGGGTGATTTTTCTGGAAAACTCAAGCTGATTGGCTGACATTACTGTCACTCACTCTGTAGCATAGAAAGTTGGTTGATTTCACTCCAGAAGGAGAAATTAGAGCTTTCACTTGGGAAGGAGGTGTTTGCTAGCCTGTTCTGAGCTGTTGTAGCTGAAAACTCATGCAGGAGGGAAGAATGTGGCAGGACCTTTACTGCAGACATTTGTGTAGCAGCAGCAGCTTCCAGGGTAGCTCCATGATTGAAGAAGCAAGCATGGATATTTTCAGTTTCAGGCAAGAAATGGTCATTCTCTCTTTTTTTTGTGTCTTTATTCTACTGCAGCTTAGTGCCTAGCATGCTTTTGCTAGCTAAGCAATGCAGCCATTTTTAGTGAAGTGAGCTGCTGTGTTTTTATTAATAAAAGGTAAAGCATCAGAAGGCTAAGCCACAATCCACCACAGAAGGGAAAATGATATCTGTTGGTAAGTACATTATCTACGTTCGCTGTGTTGTTACTTTCGAATGTTTACCATGGCTTGTTTGTAGACTTCACATTTCATGCAGTTTCAGTTAACTGCAAGACATCAGACCTGCTAAGAGCAATGTCCTGGTAAGAAATTTGAAGTGCATTACAGCAGATTGTCTTGATTTAATTTACTAGGGGTTTGGATTTTAAAGCAGTAACTGTGCATAGGCCTTTTTACAGAGTAATTGGTGCTTTTCCATCGGAGTATGTTCTGAAACCTCACCCACTGATGTGTGTGAGAACCTCTTCAATTGTGTAAACCAATAACATTTATTATTCAGTGTGTGAAATATTTTACCACAAAACAGTAAGAGATACTAAACAGATTTTTAGGGGAAACAAAATGGTCTTTGTGTGTTGTGTTGCAAGGGGAGGGGAGAGACAAGAAGATGATACTTAAAAAATACAGGGTACAGGTATGCTGCAAAAGAAATCCGTTTTGCCCCAAGCCTTTGGCTTCTCACAGAACATCTGTCATACAGCTATTCCTTTCTAAACTTGTTGGATTTTGCCTGAGCTTAGTTCTTTGCAGAAATATTTGCTACAGGGCTCTTTTCCTTTTCTCTGTGTAAAATATTTAACAGTTAAAAAAAAAAAGCTGCATGGGCCTGTTTGCATTCAAAATTTGTCTTTCATAAAGATTGCTGCTGTCAGCAGCCATATGTTTATGTAGTGCTTTGAGTACTTGCCGAGAGTAGAAGTGGTTTGCAGCAGATTTTAGCAGATGTTTTGTATGACTGTGGATTTAATTGTTTATAAAGATCAGTAGCTCAGTAACACAACCTTTTTCCTACCAATTAATAAGAGTGGTTAGAATAATGGAGAGAGCTGATTCAGTTACGGCATTAAAGAAATTGGCTTGGTTTTAAGGTCTCTTTACTGTAATGGTATCTTGTGTAACACAATGTAAAGCACTACGAATTGTTACCACTTGCTCATTATTAGAATCGAGAAAGATATTAAGGCTCTCAGCCTAAGATTAAAACTAAAGCCTACTTATTTGTAAATTGAATGTCTTATTCCAGGAAAACATAAATAAGAGTGTCTTTTTTTATTCTAGACAATCCTTTTAAGTTAGACTAAGCTATTTTGTTTTCAAGGGGATTTAAATTAATTTCATAAGCTCATAAGGTTAATAAGAGCACTTGGAAATACTTATTCTTTGGAGTTGGTATTTCAGACAGATGTTTAACTTGGTCTAGTAATGCTTAAAATATATATTAAAAAAAATCAGCAGACATGGTTCTCAAAATACAAGGAGAGAGCCGAAATTGTCCTTGCTCACAAAGATTCATTCACTCGGCAGTTTAGAAGTGCCTATGCTGTAGATCAAGAGCATTTTCCAGGAGCACAGTTTTTTCCCAGCTGGACACACCTAGCTGGGAGAGCCCCCTCTCAAACACCAGCTAGCATAAAGTGTACTCAGGTACGTCCTTGATGCTTTAGGTGTCACTCTCCTTGGAGAAATGATGCTTTGGTGTGCAAGGGCTGGTGGCCTCTCTCTAGAATACATTGTGTGCACAGGGAAAGTGGTAGCTAACAAAAGAAATCAGAATGTGTTTTTTGAGAGCACCTTTCTCAGTGCCTGTCATATTCACAACCTAAAATTCCACACTGCTTTCTGAGGCAGAGGTTTTGGAAGGGTGGCCCCAGATGCTTCTGCAAAGCCCAAGCATGGAACTGAGACGTAACAGGAGGTGTAATGGGGAGATGGGAGATCTTGAGGAGCAGCTCTGCACTGCTGGGAATTGGGGCTTAGAACACAAGGGGAGTACATGAGTGGTAGACAAACTAAAGGATGGTCAGCAGAAAGCATGGCTGTGACAGCTAGGAAGAGAGGCAGGGAGGAGTTCCACAAATGTCATCACCTCTGGAGGGGAAGGTGAAACAAAGGGTCAGACCAGGCTGCAGGACTGGGTGAAGAGGAAAGTTCATCTCCCAGTGTCTTGGTCTGATGTCGTATGTTAGCTCAGCAGAGGCTTTGGGATCTGGGCTGGTGGTCTGTTCCTTGGCCTGCTGTGTGTGCCCAGTGCAATTTCCTGCTGCCTCTGGTAAATGCGGGAGATGAATTGGAGAGAGTTTAATGCTATTCAGTTTCTTATTTTTAACGTGTATAACTGTTACCTAGTTGAATTTCCTTTGAGTATAAAAAAATATGAGATTTGCTGTATCCTCTTATTTTTCTCATTCACAGTATTACTCTATCGCAAAATAAGGTGTCTTGTTGAGCATTTAAAGACTTTGTGGTGTGTAGAAATTCTTACAGAATACATGCAAGTAAAGCTGATGGAAAGTGTTACATAGAAATTTTGACATAGCATATCACTTTTAGGGGAATGGGAGAACTGAGCTGTCAGGGGTGTACACACTTGTCCATCATATTCTGTACACTGCAGCAGTATATGAGCTAGGAGATAATAGACTCAAGGGAGTAGCTCTTTCGTTTATCTCATTTTCTTTGGCTGCACATGTACAAGCTGCCACAAAAACTAAACTCCAGAACCACCTTGCACCAAAGCCAGCTGAAGAGAAGCAGCAAATGCATCAGGTTAGAAATGGGAAACTGCTTACAGTGGAACAGGAGTTTGTTGATTGAGGCTGAGGCTGACTTTCACCCTTAAGCATTAAAGTGAAATCCTACATGATACTGCAAGTGGTGTAAAGTGAGCCCAGGTAGAGTGTGCTGATGTGATAGTTCAAACTGTGCTGGGAAATCTCATGGGTTGTTTCCATGATGGGCTCACATTTTTGGGCCTCATTTGAAAAAAACCTGAACTTGGGAGGGTATCAGAACCTCTAGAAACCAAAGGCCACCCATGGATCTACTCTGTGTTCTGAGTAGGGTAACACCCTATGTTTCACATGCAAACTAGTGGCTAAAATATTTCTTGTTGCAACTTGGACATGGATGTTAATGTGCTGACATGAAACAATACCATTTCTGTTAATGACAGATGGCTCAATTCTCCACACCTTTATTTATGGATTACAGGATTTCTATTCATGCCAACCAAAGCTTTAGGCATCAAAACAAATGTTGAAATTTTGTAGTCACCTATTAAAAACTATGCTGTTTTATTTCTAAATAGAGGTGTCTACTTAGAAAACTTCTGTGCAGGTGTTGACATGTGCACCTTAGCCTGGTCTAACCTATGAGTGTTGGTAAACTTCCAGGGTTTTGTTTAAAATGGAAAAAACACAAACAAAATAAACATACCCCCCAAACTGTAATTGCATCACGCCATTTATTTTTTTAGTTTTTTTTTAATGAAAGCTGGATTTTTATTTAATTTCATTTTTAATTTAATCTGGTTATACTCTTCAGCTTAACAAAACTTGCTTTTACTCTGCAATGTGGCAATATTGGTGAATTACTTAGGACATAATAGCTGGATCATATGACTCCTTTTTTATGCAAGGAAATCCTGGAGGATATATGCATATGACGTCTTGTGCTAAATGTTAACAGATCTCTGATCTAAAAATCAGAAAAATCTGTGAAAATTGCCTCTGCTTTAATACAAGAATGGCAAATCCAAAGAATCTTGTGTTCTCCAATTCTTAAAATGCATTAATAAACAAAAAAATATGTCTACCTTTACAGTGAAATATTATCATTACAAATATGACGCCAGTTACTGCAGAAACGTATTTTGTGGTAGGTTTTACACTTTCTGCAGATGGCACTACGTGGAATTCAGGAGAAATTGATGGGCCTGAAGGGCCTGTTTTGACACAACTTAAGGCTGCTTGTCTCTGACATGTAAAAGATTCACACTGTAATGAAGATAGAAAGATTACAGGAAGGAAATACGAAGTAACTGGTGTGGACTTGAGGAAGCAAGTGGTGGAAATAAGGCCCCTCTGTACAGTAGGTACTTGGTGACCATTGAAAACCTGCCGTAATTTTGGGAAACTTCTTATCCTTTTTTTCATATGCTTAAGTCCAGTTTGACTTAACTCCACTTTTTGTTGGTAGAGTTAGAGCTGGAACCAAGTAATGCTGAGGCCCAGACAGACCCATAACAAAATGTAGTAGCCTTCCCTATAGGTTCATTTGTTTGCCTTGATGCCTACATTATGCTTACATCTTATGCCTTAAAAACTATGCAGGGTTTGTTAAACAGGGCTTGTTTAAAAGGGCATCTTAATGAGAATCAGTGCTTTTTTCTTCTTCCTTTTGGAGTTTTGTTCTGGTAATGGGCCTGGCCCTCAGAGCTGGCTTTGTGCTGTATGTTGCTTCCTGTCAAGGATTTTGAGTTTAAAGCTCCTGTATTTTATGTTAGAAACTCTTCGGAGAGTTGGTATCTCTTAGGATTTCAAGTTTCACAGTGTGGGGAACTGTAATGATGAGCTTCAGTGTGGATTCACACAGCTTGCAATGGGCCAAGTCTAAGGAGTACTTGAAGTTTTGAGAGATCAGGATGCTGTTGCTGTGTCCTACTTTAATTACTGCCTGCAGCAGCTGTGGATTTTCACTGTAGCACATTTGCTGCTATTACCAATGTTCATAGAATTTTTTTTTTAATATTTTGCAGTTTACAAAAATGACAAAGACTACTGGTTTGTCAGAAGATATAGTGTGGAACTGCAAGATACTGCTGAAGGAGAGAGATGTGGTTCTAAAGCTTATGAATAAATGTGAAGACATTTCCAATAAACTGACAAAACAGGTAACCAGGATTACTCGAGATGGAGGATGTGGATGGAACATACAGCAGCCCTCCATTCTGAATCGCAGGTATCTCTGGTTTTTGTACTTCATAAGGGTGTTCGACAATGAGGTGGAGACTGGGATTTTAAAAGTATTCTCTGAAAGTAGCGTTGCAGATATTTGTTACTTAGTAGCTGTCAGTGAGCTAGATAGTGATGTGCAACACTTCAGAGAATCTAACAGATTTTTAAGTGTTATCAGGAAAGCGGGCAAGGAGGATAAAAACATAAAAAATTGTAACAGTATTTTGTTACATAAAGGTAAGGCTTTATAAAGCCTCACCTATCAGTAACAGTGTTTAATACCTTGTTTTACTGCGTCCGGTTTGTGGTGAATGTAAAAGCCAACCTTGAGTGATGGAATCATAGGTAGTCAACTTATTTCAAACAAACCTCTGTAATGGGGGATAGATTTCGAATGGGATTAGATTTCAAAGATGCTAAATTGGAACAAATCTGAAGAAACTGGGAAGGTTCATCAGCTGGATGAAAGACCTTGGTCAGGAAGTTCAGATGTACAAAGTAATCTGGAACTCTGTATCCAGTGGGAGTGGCAGCAGGGATGTGTTGTGGGGAAGTATTTATTTCAGAGAGGTAAATTGGTAAGGATCTTCAAATGGATATTAGGAGTAAAGAGGGAGCTTAGGAGGAATGGAAATGGGTATGGATATAGTGAAGGACATTATCCTAAAGGTTAGGAAACATAGGGGTGAAATGGGAATGGCCAAAGTAGCAACTTGAATTAGAGTTGGTGTTACAGGTAAATAGCAAATGGATTCTCAGCTGTGTGAAAATAAAACCTGGGAGGAAGCAGGAAGTCTTTGGAGGAAGGGTGACAGTGATGATTCTTCATTGGAAAAAAGTGCTGAACTGGGTGACTTGCTGTTGAGTGTGTTTTGTGGGTTATATTTTTGGGTTTGGGTTTTTCTTTGGTGCTAACACAAACAGTAATTGTACAACAGAGCAAACTTAGGGATGCAGCTGTAAGATGTGACTTAACTTATTGTCTATTTTAAAAATCAGTGGTTCAGTAACTGCTTTTATCTGGATGTGTATCACTGATTTTAGGAGAAAAGTATTTCTTGTGTTACTCACTTTGATCATTTAAGGTCCATGAAAATTCAGATAAGCAAGTCAGTTTGTGTTCAGGTGACTGATTAATAAAGTTTGTGGTTTTCATTGCACAAGGAGATCTGGAGTGCATAAAAATAAAGGCAGTGTTAAACTTGCATTTCTGTGATTACCAAAAGTTTCATGGAAAAACAAAGAAAAGGTAATAATAAGCTTGATTGTTTCTAACAGTTTGAAACTGAAGCCATATCAGAAGATTGGTTTGAACTGGTTAGCACTGCTGTATAAACACGGACTGAATGGAATCTTGGCTGATGAAATGGTAAGTGTGATACTGGTTATTTAAGAATCATTAACATTTTGCAAAAAAGACTTTGTTAAATCCTTGCCTAGAAACCTCAAGCAGATTATAGGTAATCTTAAATTGCAAACAGTTCTCCAAGAGCTTAGAAGCTGCTAAGCTTCTTCTTTCCAACTGAAAGTCAAAGGTAGCCTAAGATTCGTGGACACTGACAATTACAAGTCACATGGGGTCTTCTGATGCAACGGAACCAGTTTCTACCACAACAGGTTATTTTCAAACCATTGATTTTAACAGCTCCTTGCCCAAAAACGTAATTCATTCTACTTGTCCAGCATTTACTTGAGCCCCTATTTTCTGCACTTCTCCATCAGTTTCAAAATAGGCAGTTAACAGTACAGGAAAAACTAAGTAGGCAGAAACCTTTTCAGGTTATCCAGAAGCAGCATTTCCACCATCTCCACACTCCCCATAAACTTTTAACTAAGAGAGACAATCTTATGGGTTTGAGGTTACATTGAGTGCTGACACCACCAGTAGTTGTACAACAGAAAAAATTTAGTGGTGCAGCTGCTGATCTTGTGGCCTGTTGTTTCTAGTCCTGGCTGCTGTTCATCTTCTGTTGAACCATGAATGAATGAATGCATTGGTTTGCCTTGCTATGACTTAGGCAGTGTTTCTCAACTTCTGTATGTTTTGTGTTAGTAAGAAAATGTGTGTTTTTATTGGTAGATACATAAATTTTTTAAATTCATGATGCAGAAAACAGGAAAAGTGAGTGTTGGTGGAAATGTAGGCTTATCTTATATCTGATTCCCATATTAAATTCTATTTCAGGAATAGGTGGAATATCCTTTGTTCAACTGGCACAAATGGAAGTAAACATTTAGTTTCCAAGTAATCATTTTTCTGCACCATTGTTTCAGGAAGGTACATTTTTGAACATGATTTGAGGGATGATATTGAACTAAAATGAAAAACTTCATAAATGGAAAAGATGAATCTTTATTCAGATTTTGAGCTGAAGTGATAATGAAGTTTGACTGAGGTTCTACTTAAGAAGGAATTGTCTTCTGTAAAATGGGTTAAACAACAAATTTTCTAATCAGATTTCTAATTTTTACTGGGCCTTCACTACACTGTATTTGTCTTATGAGTACAAAACACTTGTATGTCCTACAGATTGTAAATATTGTTTAAATGGATTTATTTTCTCTTAGGGTTTAGGTAAAACAATTCAAGCTATTGCATTTCTGGCTTATCTCTACCAAGAGGGCAATAAAGGTCCCCATTTGATAGTTGTGCCAGCTTCAACATTAGGTAAGTTACAAGCTTCAGAAATATTTTTGTTGGGGGGGGGACGACTAATCATGTACAGACTGTAAAGGAAAGATAATTTAATTAAAGGAAACTTGGTTTTCTTATGGTGGTATTCAACTCCTTAAGCAATTTGAATTGGAATGCAGACCCTACTGCAGGCATGCTTGTTCTGAATTAATTAGACTTAGCATGGAACTTTTTTTAGATAATCTATATGCTTCGAAAAAAAATAAAACTGCTTGTTACAATTTGAACTTGTGTAGCAAAGTATTCTTTTACTTACTGAATATTGGCTGAACTTCCTAGTCTTCAGGCTGTGCTTAGGGTTAGGTTTCATGACATTTGAAATATTCAGTGTCTTTTTTCCCTCTTTGCTGCACAGCATCTGTCAAAGCAGATGAAAATCCTAAAATGATGAGGCTGACTGTCTTTTAGTTGTGTGTTCTGATTGTTCCATGACTCCAGTTGAAAGTAGAAAGAATATGGTGGAATGAAATGTCAGCAAAGCTGATGAGGTTGAGCAGAAAATGGTTCTTGATGGAGTTAAATTTGGATTTGTTGAATGAAAGGAAAACTTGAATTTAGAAAGTAAATGCTGCTTTTAATACAAAATGCTTATTTGGGCTTCAAAAATTTCTCGTGACACATCAGAAAAGTTTCCAGTTGTTCAACTTAAGTTCAGAATCACCGTTTTTAGTGCGCTTTCAAAATCCACTAGGACCCACTTTTTTTTAATAACTCTTAATAATGCATATTACTTAAAACCAGAGGATGTGAATAAAGGTGGTTTTGTGAAGTCAGTCTTAGAGTCTGAATTGGAGTGGCAGGGTGGCCCAAGCCATCCAGCATGGCAGTGCCTGGGCAGCGCAGTCTACTGCAGCTTTCCTGACACTTTTCTGGAGGTGTCTCCTCAGCCCTGATCTGGGTCCAGCCCATTCCCAAGTGGCATTTACCAGAGTTCCCCTTCTGCTGTGGTTTGGGGTCAGCAGTTGTGTTGGCTGTCGAGCAGCTTCCCCCTGGGTAATGTTGCCTGTGGCCCTTGTGCTGCTGCACACCTGGAGCCGCACACCCGCCTTGTCAGGCTCCTCTGCCTGTGCTCCCAGAGGCGGTGTCTCTCTCCCGATGACATACTTCTGGAGGCAAGTACTGACAAATGAAGTGATTTGTTTTCTGAGGAATTCACTGTCTAGCAAAGCAATCCAGCTGCAAAGTTAAACATTGTATTAATCTCACATGGTGGTTACAGACAGTGCAGGGTCTGTTTCTGTAGGAATTTAAAGTGAAAGCTATTAAGAGTTACTAAAAGCCCAGCTGAGGTTGGTTCTGTTTCTTATATATTATCAGTTTTCCAGTTTTAAGACAGAATGTTTCTTAACCTTCAGGAGAATTCAATGGGATTTGCATTAAAATCAGATGTTTGGCTTAATGCTGAGGTGTGAAACTGTAAGACGTAATAATGTATAAATGTCTTTGGTTTTGTTTTAATGTTGTCTTACAGATAACTGGATAAGAGAAGTTAATCTGTGGTGTCCTGAACTGAATGTCCTTTTTTACTATGGTGAGGAATCCAGTTTAGAAATGAATCCAGTAACACAGTTGCTTGCATGGTCAGTCTAAGAAAAGAGGAATTGTTTATGGAAGCATTGTTTTAAGACAGTTGTTAAATTCACAGAAATCACTCGTCAATAATTCTGTGACTTTAATTGTTATATGTATATAAATATATGTAATTGTACTCATTTTATGTTCTGCCCTTCTGTAGGATCCCAAGAAGATAGGAAACATCTCAGGGTGGACATTCATAATAAAGTTGTTGATTTCAATGTGATTGTGACTACGTAAGTACAATTAAACAGTGAGCTTTCATGAGGTTCTGCTGACCTCTAGTGGTACAAGAAAACAGGCAATTTTAGGAGCTGGGTTTCAGGTAATGGTTAACAAGGATTTTGTTATTTTGAAACAGGTACTATGTCACCAATGCTTTAGATATGTGTCTGTAAGCTTGTATACATAATACAGTATTGTAATAGATTTTAGTAGATTTCTATGAAGTGTTACTGGGAGCATTAGCTCATCAAGTAAACTGTAGTTAATTTCCAGTAATACACTGTGTTACAGTTGGTCACTCCAGGCAGTTTTACTGCCCCTCCTGTACTCTCTTCATACCTCTTAACAATATTAGAGAATTTAATTTGATTGTGATAACAGTACATTCATTTTCAGAGAGAGACTAAGTGCAAGTGATATTTCTCTCTGACAGATACAACTCTGCAATCAGCAGCTCAGAGGATCGAGGACTGTTCCGCAGGTTGAAGCTTAACTATGCAATTTTTGATGAAGGTCATATGCTCAAGAACATGAGTTCTGTACGCTACCAGCACCTCATGACAATTAATGTAAGAGGTTTAGTTATTGTTGGGTTAGAGGGGACAGCTCCTGGTTTTTCTGTTTTGTAGTTACAAGCAAGGGGGAAATGGAATATTAACTGTAAAGTTCATATACACGTGACTTTAGAGAAACTACAGTGTGCAGGTGAATTTAAGTGCTGGTGTGGTCTAAGGAGTGGATCCTGCACTGTGATCTCTTTCAGGGAGATAAGCGCCCAGAGAAATGTAATATATTTCCTGTAGCATCATTACAATGATGGTAGTGCTTGAGTTTCAGTATTGAGCAAATTCCCACTTTTATCCCATAGTAGTAAAGATTCAAAAGATGCTATTCTGATTACTTGTGCTGAAACCGTGTAATATTTAAGGACCTGCTCTGATAGGACTGTGCAAGAAATCCAGCTTGAAAATATTTTTTTCTTGTGGCTTGCAGCCTGAGTAAGTGGAATTTTGAAAAAGATTTGAGGACAGCTCTTCCTCTGAATAAAATGATCTAGCACTATAGTATTTGTATAAAAATAATAAACTTAAGATCACTTACTGGAACTTATTTTTCAAGATCATGTTTGCATCAAAAGCCTTTTAAAAAGCTGATCTTTAAGCAATAAAACTTGCTTGTACTTGCAATTCAAAACTTGTGCGTAAGTATTGTATGACGTTAGAGAACTTGATATGGGAGCAACAATTACCACAGTCATTAAGAGGAAGGGAAAAAAACTAAACAAAATACCCAAAACCCAGACAGAACAATCAAGAAAAAGCCTAACAGATCCAGGAATGCCTTTTTAAAATTTTCTTAAATTGGTATGTGCATGGTTCCCCAAAGATCTGTAAACAATTTTGTTGACTTAACAAGGAAATTATTCCATCAGTTCCAAATATATAATAAGTTTAAGTAGTTATAATTATTTATCTTCTCACTTCTCCACAGTGAAGAGACTTCTCCATTGTGTTGTTTTTGCCAATAATAGTTTTTAGCCTGTTTGACAAATGTTTCTCACTGCTCTTTCCACCTTGGAAAACAGGCCAAGAATCGCTTGCTGCTAACAGGGACTCCGGTTCAGAATAATCTGTTGGAATTGATGTCCCTCTTAAATTTTGTCATGCCTCATATGTTCAGCAGTAGCACAAGTGAAATACGAAGGATGTTCTCATCAAAAACAGTGAGTATCATGAATTCTTATCTTGAAAATAACTTTTTTTGGTAAAAGACTGCTGTTGCTGCGTAACTTCTGTTTTATTGGTATCTTATGGAAACAGGTAATGTGATTATGAAAATCCAGAAAATAAAACAATTGAATAAACTATCTAAATTAAAATATGCTCTAACAGGATATCTTGGAGTACTAATGATCAGGTCAATTGTGTCTGTTTTGGCTGGGGTTTTTCATCAAGTTAGAAAAGTTAAGGTGGTGGTGTTACAGCTGAAAGCTTCACACTGTAATTGAATTCTTGCAATGTTTTCCTTAGAAGAGTGCTGAAGAACAAAGCATATACGAGAAGGAGAGAATTGCACATGCAAAACAGATAATAAAACCATTCATCTTGAGAAGAGTAAAAGATGAGGTAACATTTTATCTCTAAAATGGTGGTTTTGTGTTATCAAAAAGCCTGATAATATCAACAGTATAATACCAACAGTATAATATGAGGTGAAATTACTTACTGATCTTAAAAAATGTCAGTGGGTATTTGCAGGCTTCACTTGCCAGTGGTCTGAAAAGGGTAACCCTGATTAGCAGGAGAGTAGATTCCAGGCATTGCATATAATATTATTTCACGCAGTTCTGGAGTGTGCTGATCATGCTACTTGATGGGGAGATCGATGTATAATCCAAATCAAGACCTGAGTTGAATTTCTGCCTGAGTTAGTGAAGTTGCAAGCAATGAAAGCAGTTGGGATGAGGAGAATGAACAGAGTAGCTTAACAGCTCTTAAGTGCACGATTACTGACCATTTACAGCAATATAGGTTTTATCTGGTATCATTTTGTTTTTTCAGGTCCTTAAACAACTACCTCCCAAAAAAGATCTCATTGAACTATGTGCCATGTCTGAGAAACAGGAACAACTCTACTTTGCTCTCTTAAACAAGCTCAAGAAAACTATTAACAGTAATGGTATGTAAAGGCCTCATTTCTTTTTGGTGGATTCTTTTCGTGCTGAGACATATATTGAATGTGACTACAAAGTCTTTCCTTTATGGAAATGTCTGTTGATTATAAACTGTCTATATCCCTTCTACGAATTTTTCTGAAGTTCAGGTAATAGGTGAATTTTCAAACTGAGTTCTTACAAATAAAGCTCTGCTGAGAGATAAAGATGTTTCAGACAGTTATTTTCAGTAGTAGTACAAAAATACCTTCTTGGTTTACAGAGAAAAACTCCGATATGGGAAATGCAATGATGCAACTTAGAAAAATGGCCAATCACCCTCTTTTGCATCGTCAGTATTACACCAATGACAAGCTTAGGACAATGTCCACCCTTATGCTCAAGGTAAGGGGATGAGATTTAGAAGCAATCCTTCATTTCTCAGAATTTCTAATGCAAACTTGTTTCTTTGTTTTTATTGTTAGACTTCTGGTCCAAAGTGTGTCTTTGCCAAACTTAATTCATTGTTGCTGCTTTTTATTTCTCTGCATCTATCCAGTGCTCTAATCAAGCTCTGTATGTATTTAACACCAAATTGAGAGAACAGTTGTGGGTCTGTAGTAATTTCCTTTACATTAGCTCCCCCTTAGCACCTCTTCCCTCCACCCCAAAATCTAAAGCCAAAGTGTTCATGGAAAAAAAATCTTCAGTTGGCACTTGAGTTTAGTAGCTTTCTGAGTAGCAAGAAATCTAGGTTGTACAGAACTAAAATAGGGAAGGCATAAGTATTGATCTGTTAAGGATCTCTTTTTTTTGTGCTTAGTCTGGGGTTAATCCTGATGAATTTGGGGAAAATGGTTGTTTCTTTCTAAAATACAAGAAATCTCAGTGTGCAGCCATGCTCTAAGAAAGTTGCAGCTGGCTATGAATATTCTTCAGCTTTGTTTTAAAGTGAAGCCAGACAAGGTTGGGGGGAAGCAAGAAGTGACCCATTGGTTTATGAAGGATTTTTGTCCCTTTTTATTCCCATACCTTCATACTCTCCAGATGTGGCTTTCACTTCCTCTTTCTTCCAGGCATGACATCCCTCTACCCACCCTACATCTTGGGCTGGGCTTCCCATCTCTTCTACCATCTATCCAAGGATTGGACCTCCCTTTTAGGGAATATGTTTTCAGGGGAAGAGGTCTGATTAAGGGGTAAAAGGTCATAGGGCTTGATGGGAAGTAGGTAACTGCTATGGAGATTGAGCATATCCTTCTTAAGTTTTTGGCAATACAAGCGTTTGTAAAAGCTAAACTGTGAAGTGATTATCCTCTACCATAAACCTCAAGCTGAGAGTTCATCTTTTGTTGCTTGCATGAGCCATGCTCTAGCATTTGTCCATGTCTAGCTGTGTTACTTTTTTCTTGCAGAAATTTTGGATGTTATTGTGTGGTAGTTTTGTTTTTAGATCTCAGGTGAGAATGTGTATTGCATTATTTCCCTTCATTTTTACTAATAGGAACCCACACATTGTGATGCTAACCCTGACCTTATCTTTGAAGATATGACAGTAATGACAGATTTTGAGCTGCATGTGCTTTGTAAGCAATATTCTCACATCAGTGATTTCACGTTAGACATGGATCAGATCTTGGATTCTGGAAAGTTTAGAGCACTGGAACGCATTCTCTCCGACCTTAAAGAGAAGGTATTACAGATGACTGAAGCTTTTTCCTGTCTGAAGAGTGGCTCTAAATGACTGGTTAAATTAATATCTGCCAGCCCTATATGCAGCCCAGTTGCTTTGCTGTGGAGTATTACAATGGGATTTAGGGCAGGTGCAGAATTGCAGAAAGCAACACTTACAGCTTTTAATGTGCAGCCTTGAGTATGCACATCCCTTTAGAGATAGCTGAAATAAATGTTCCCATTTTTCCCAGTCTCAGAATATTCATCCCATTGATAACTATTTTATCAATATATGAGGTCTTCCATAGTTTTCATACCTCATGGACTTTGACCTTCTCTTGGCAGCTGAATAAGACTCTATTACATTAGAATAATCATGTGTGTGTTAAGCCAGTGTGAAGCTAAGAAGAGATCCCTGCTTGAAGTCCCGCCCTGAGATTCAAACAGTTATTTTACAAACAAGCATGTGCCATTATGCTTCAGAGTATCCTGAATTTGCACAAGTGGGTGCTGTGTATCTGATTATTTCAGACAAAATAGAGCTACTCTCTATATTATATGAAATATTTAAGTTTTGAATTAAAATAGTTTGTTTATGGATGGAGTAGATCTGTCATTTAGGCATTTGATATGTGATTTGCTTGAGTCACCTAAGTACAAAGTAATTAAAATATTACTGCAATGACAGACAGTGAGTTAATGCAGCAGAAATACTGGATATGGAGTCTTCACTGAAAGTCAATCCTGACTTGATGAATTTCAGCTTAGTCTTTTATTTTGGAAAACAGGGCTTCAGTGAACGTAAAATCATGTATTTGCACTGATGAAGAATTTCTGTAGTTCATCGTTGACATGGTTTAAAATTTTTGTTTTGCATTGTCTTTTCCAGGGTGACAGAGTTGTGTTGTTTAGCCAGTTTACTATGATGCTGGACATCTTGGAAGTTTTTCTAAAACACTGGCAACATAGATACATTCGGTTGGATGGGAAAACGCAGATTTCTGAGCGGTATGTGACTCTGGCCAAACGTGAAAGAGAGAAAGTGAATATGTGGTTGGAAAGGGGGAGATGACTTCAGACCCTTACCTTTGTTTTCCAAAGTGTAGAAGTCTGTGGTCACTAGACATTGACTATAGAAGGCATTTAATGCTGAATTTCAGATCACCTTAGTAAGGGTGAGGCTGAAAGATGAAGGATAGGTGGTGGGCTTACAGTCTTAGCCATTGAAATCAGCCATCTTCAGCAGTTCCTGGTGTGTTTGTGTCATCTTGCCATAACATCTGTAGCTGTTCCTTGGAAGTACAGTATATCTCTTTTACAATAGGCAGATAAACTTTGTTTCTCTAGGGCAAACCATTCAGTCCATTCATGCAGCTGAAAATGTTACAGTGCTTTTCTTATGCTTGAACTGTGCTGGCTTTCTGTCTCAAGAATTTTAAAAAAAAATTTTTATTCTTTTTCCTTCATTTCAAAAAACTGTCATTCTTGCTGTGATGTTACTTCCCATGCAGAGCTGATGTCTGTTTCTGCCCTTGTATGTGCAGTTAGTGCAGAAGATAGCCATGAAGTGAAATTCATCCCCCACCTCCCCATTTGTTTCATGTACTTCAGTCTTCCATTGTCCTCAACACTCTCTGTGTTCTGTGATCATCAAAAATCTTCTTCTAAGACTCTTCATTCTTTGCTATCCATCTGTCACTCAGTTTGTTTCTCTGGTCACTGCAAGTGTACTGTTGGTACCCTTTTTCCTTCTGCATAACATCTGTACTTTGGAGCTGCTGTGCAGCGCCCCTGTCCTCTCAGCCAAAAGATCATCATCCCAACTTGTGTGTTCAGCTCTGGAGCCAGTGTGATGTGTTTTCCAAGGCCTGATGCATGTCTTGTATTCTGCAGGATACATCTCATAGATGAGTTCAATACAGATATGGGAATATTCGTGTTCCTTCTGTCAACCAAAGCTGGTGGCTTGGGCATTAATCTGACCTCAGCCAATGTTGTTATTCTTCATGACATTGACTGCAACCCTTACAATGATAAGCAAGCAGAAGACCGGTGCCACAGAGTAGGTCAGACGCGGTAAGATGATTTTTTTTTTTTCTAATTATACTGTTTGGGTTTTCCTGGAGGCAAGCTCTCAAAGGAGGCTAGAAGGACAATATTTGTGATTAAAAATTTTAAGCGGAGACTTGCGTAAGCAAGCTCTGGGTTGTGTGGGAGTTAGGAACTGCAATTGTCTTGGAACATGTTGCTGCCAGAACAAACCTCTATTTACACTCTCCTCCTTTTTCTAGTTCACTACAATTCCCAAATTCTCTATAATTTTCAAATTTCTGGTGCTGGGAACTATTCCAAGGTAGATCTGAAGTCTTTAGGACTGTTTAGTCAAGCTGTTTGTTCTATTCAGGACACTTCTGAGCTTTTAAGCGCCACCCTATCAATAAAGAGTGAAACTGTAGAATATGTTTAATAACTGGTATTTCAACTGTAATATAGAACTAGGGGCAATTTGACTTGATTATTTTAATGGAGATTTTTGTGACTGTCCAGACATTTGCAGTAGCTGGGAGTACAGGAGAAAATGTATTTTCTGGCAATACAGAGCACAGTTATTCCAGAGAAAAACCTAGAAGCTCTTTGTATTGCCCTTTCATTAATTTCCTCATCCTTGCTCTAAACCCCAGCCAACTGAGCAAAGGTGTAGCATCCTTCTTTTTTGCACTAATCCAAACTACGTAAATGAATTTTTCCTATTTTGTGATTTTCAGAGAAGTACAAGTCATAAAGCTTATCAGTAAGGAGACTATTGAAGAAACCATGCTCAAAATCAGCCAACAGAAATTGAAATTGGAACAAGATATGACTGCAGCAGAATCAGGTAGGTGTATTACATATCATGTTGTCCACTTAAGTAAATTAAAGCTGCTACAATACGTTACTCTGAAAAAAAGGGGTTTTGATGCAGACAAGCCTTTTCTTGTTTGGGGCTTTTAATGTTAAACTATAAAGATGTATTTTTGTTGATTATTCTTGGATTTGACAGGAAGTGCCCTCTGAGTCTGACCCTGAAATCAGTGACCAAGTCCTAAAAGGAGAGGATTTTTTTACAGTTTTGGGGCCGTAGGCTTTTATTTGTTTTTTGTGAAATATTTTAAGCTGTACTAATGCTTATTTTTATTCCTCAGGAGAAGAAGGAACCATTCCAGCAGATATAGCCACACTATTAAAAGCTTCATTGGGTCTCTAAAATGTAAATATGTTGTGAAATTCAAGGAAGAAAGATGATGATGTACCCCAAGGACTCTTACATTACTGTTGACCAGTTTTATGAATGTTTATAACTTTTTGTAGTTTCTTTATTGTATTGCTCATGGTATCAGAAATTTTTAACACCAATAGCATTCTTTTGATGCTTAAAAGCATAAATGGCCCAAATGTGCCAACATCAGATGCTGAATAAAGGTTTTGCAGATCACTTTTAAAAATGGGGACCTAAGTAGAAATTAACAAATCTGCTACTGCTTAAGATTTGTCAGTATTTTTGTAATTATTTCTACCTCCAAATATATATATATATAAACTGTCTGTTTCACTGGATTCCGCGTGTAGATTTTTTTATATGTGCCTTATTTGACAATGCTCAAGTCTGTTTCCGCTTGTTTTGGTTCATTTGATGTTCCGTACTGGTTTTGTATCAACTTGTTCAAATAAAATTCCACAGATTGACAAAATGTTTTCATGGTTGTGGTTATCTGGGGCAGGTGAGGGGATGATAATGTGCATGTTACAGATCAAACAGGTGGCTTTCAAACCAGCTGCAATGTTCCAATTCAGCTGACTCAACTTTGTCCAGCAGTAGTTAATTACTAGTGTGTCATTATACTCTAATTACAGTGGTGTGAGGATATTGATTGTAAAAACAATTGTAAAAAAAGAATTTCTACCAAATGGTTTGGTCAAGTCTGTGGGTATTTTGGTCAACTATGCATGATTTCTGCAAATTCAAAATAGATGGAAAATTGAAGCTTTTAAAATGTTTTCCAAGTGTGGACTAAAGTGCATGGCTTTTCCTAGAAATATTCTGTGGCTGTGCTGTCTGTTCCAAAATACACTGCTGGCATAAGGTGAAGATACACTGTATTGTTTGAGAAGGGGTATGGGTAAGAATCAATTTCTTTGCCATGCTTCTTTAATTCCCCTAGTTCTATTGGATTAAATGGTGGGATTTAACAGAGAGTCCTAGATGTTTAATGCTACAGCTAATTAGGTGGTGTTTTTCTGTTGAGTGTGATGCTAACCCAACTCTTATCCCATTGTATCTGCCTGTTATCACCTGTCTAGTTCAAATGTGGATTGAAACAAGGTCCCTGTCCTTTAGGGTGGATTGTTCTGGATGTGTATGGGATCTGTTAATGTAGTCTGGCAGAGCAGTGGATACTCCTTAAACAATCACACATCCGTAGAGCCCTGGGGTCAACACCTGTCTTTAGGTGTTATGAAGCTCATGTGTGTTTCTGCCTTTCTTTCTTCCTTGTAACTGCTTCTACCCTTTTTGGTTGGCGGGGTGTCAAGAGATTGCAGAGTCACTGTCCTTGGAGATAAGCAGACACTACCTGGATGCGGTCCAGGGCAGCTGGCTCTAGGTGGCCTTGTGTGAGCAGGGACTTGGACCCGATGTCCTCCAGAACTACCTTGAACTTCAGCTGTTCTGTGGTTCTCTGTCTCTGATTGGGAAAGAGGTACCGAGGGGGAAAAACACAAAGGCGCTCTGTCTGAAGTCAGCTGCTAAAGAAGAGAAGGGTTTGGGAGCTGAAGAAGGAAAAATGCATAAAGAGCCAGAACAAAGCAAGCAAGGAGTTGCAAAGCAAGTGAGGATGCCACACTGGAGTAATGGTTGGTCGTTTGTGTTGTGACAGTACCTGACTTTGTTAGGGGTTGTTTGGTGTCACTCATGATTCAATGAAATAATACTTAAGGTTGGAGGGAAAAGCAAGTGTGAAGGGAAAGACTCCCAGCAGTGGCCATTTTTAGCCCAGAGTGTTGCCCAAGTTTGTTGTGGTTTATCTGCTTATACCACACAACAGAGACCTCTCACAAGCACTTGAATTTGTGTAAACCACTTGCAGCTACAGCCATCCACGTTGCCAGGATTTCCTGCCTCATCCCCAGTCCTGGAAGAACAAATCCTTCGTTTGTCTTAAACCTGGTTGCCACCACCAACCCCCAGTTTGTGTCTCCTCCTTACAAGCAGAGATACTGAGCTGCTGAGTGGTTTTGCAGCTGGTGCATTTATGGAGAACTGGTGCTGGTGTGGGCACCAGTTCAACTGCACAACTGCTTTTTGGGTTGTTTTGGAGGTTTTTGGTTGTTTTTTTTTTTTTTTCAGGGGCAGGGCATAAACTTCAAGCTTCTCAAGCACATTTTTCAGGCTATTGAATTTTATTAAGTGTTTCTTTTTTTCTTTCCTTTCTATTTTTTCTTTTTGTGTAGTGTCCCACACATATGCCCTCTCCATTTAACTTGCTTTCCTCCAGACTGAAAGACTGCAATAGGCAAAATATTGTTGAGATTGCACCTCTCCAGGAAGATTTATTCATCTTTTCTCCCTTTGAGAGTGCACAAAATATTAATTGGTTTGATCAAGCACTGTATTAGTAAAGGGGCAATGTGATTGAAACACTTCTGTGAATCAGTATTTATTACTCTACTAAATCAATATTTTAGATTCTCTTGCAAGTGGATACAAGTGGTAGATTTTGATTTGACACAGCATAGCCATCTGAAGTTAACTGAAATTATTCTGAAGTTAATAACTTAGGAGGCTTGTCATATTGAAAACTAAACATGCATTTGTTTTTCTGAGCAGTTGATCTACATTACACTCTTCGGCCTTTTCTGGATCCAGGCTGCAATAGCTGGAAGTGCTTGCACTCTCTCCTTGAGAGCCAGAAGCCTGGGGAATTTGTCTGCCAGGTCAGGTTTACAGGACAGAAGTGTCGTACTGCACACATCCCAGTAGAAATCAGCCCATGTTACCTAGTGGAAATGGGAGAAAAAGCAGTAAATTTTAGTTGGTAATCTCAAAAGCCAGGACTACTAATATTGTCAGAAAAAATGCAGAAGTGAAGCATGAATTTATCTGTTTTGTTTAAGTTTTTGCTTTGGGTTGGGTTTTTTTTTAAGCACATAATTACAGAGCTAGTAGTTAGGTTGCAATACAAGGCTTGGCTTCAGTAAATATTAGTTAAAATAAAGCCCCTGCTATAAATATTACTTGTATTACAATATTAGTCTTTCCCGCAGAAAAGTGTTTAAAACAGTTTGGAGTAAAAGAGGGTACTATGTTTTTATAGAGGTTTTTTTCATATTGCCTTATAAATAAGTCAGTGATGATAAAGCAGAGTTCTGTGTAGTCATGAATGAACTCAGTTCACAAGTACAAAGGCATTTAAAATATTTTCTGTCAACATACTTATGAACTGCTTTAGAAAATGCAGATCC
The DNA here is from genome assembly GCA_013397935.1 of Dasyornis broadbenti. Classification (NCBI taxonomy): domain Eukaryota; kingdom Metazoa; phylum Chordata; class Aves; order Passeriformes; family Dasyornithidae; genus Dasyornis; species Dasyornis broadbenti. The sequence continues at coordinate 1,866,409 of VZRN01003035.1, read as the reverse complement.
GAGTCCTGGTTTGCCTCATTTTTCTAATATTATGGAAAACAATTTTCACTTTGCAATTGAGTGACCAATTGTGTATCAGTAAGAACAAAGAGTTAAAATTGTGGGAAGAGCTGCTTCATGGGCTGACATGAAACCCAGAAATTCAACAATAGTCAATTACTTAATTTTTCTGGCAACCTGACAGGAATGGGAGAAACAAAAATTATACTTACAGAATGCCCAACCAGCCACTTCTTATCCCCTAAGAAAGTATCCAAATCTTTCAGTAACTCAGGTGCTTTGTTGGTGAGGATATCATCAAACGCTTTTTTCTGGTGGGAGAACAAAACACAGAGATGCACACCAATGTGTAAGCACAGCCGTCAGCAAAACCAAATTTTTGTGGTTTTCTTATTTATGAAAAAGAAAGCTGAAATATGAAAAAGATTAAGGTTAGATACCAAAACATGGCATTCATGGCTCGCTGAGCCATGATTTAAAGCCAGTTCCTCCCTGGGTGCTTCTTGATGCTGAGACACGCTGTCTGTGGTGATTGCTGCTCCTTTTTCTGCGCTAGCAGCCACCCAGCCATGGCAAGACAGGAGCTCTGCCATAGATTTTGGAAGAATCCAGCTACAGAATATATTCTTAATGTCTTACAGTCATTTTTGGGGGGAGCCTTTTGAATGTCATCTTTTCTAGTGTACAGGGTCTCAGATTTCCAGGATGCCTTGCGCTCAAGTCTTTCCATGCTGTCAGTCAGATGCTGGTCAGTTATCTTTGCTTACCAGCCCTTCTCATGTGAAATGTGGAACCTGGGTTTTGAGCTTTTGCTGGGGGTTTACCTTTGAACTTTAATGTTCAGATTATTCTGCTTTTTTTTTTTTTTTATTTTGTCTCCAGTAAGATTTGAGCAGTGAGATTTGAGGTAGCTAAAATGTATTTCTAAAGGATGATCGAAATGCTCAGCCTTAGTATTTGTATGTTAATGGCTGAAGCCTGCGGTTATGTATGGTGGTGGTTCTCCACTAGCTGTTTCCTGTAGCAGAAAGCTTTAAGGCTGCTTTTAGAAGGGTTAAGCTGTTTCCTTTGGAGAGGAAAACTGCTTCTGCTTCTCTCTTCTCACCTGCATGGAAACAATTAAGACTGCAGACTGTTGTGATCATCTGGTCAACCCATGTGGCACAGTTTGGGCAGTTAATGTGCTTGGCCTAAATCTGGAGGAATCTACTCAGGCTTGGGTAAATAAGCACTGATGTACAGGAATAGAATTATTTCTACTGCTTTGAAACTGAGGTTAATGAAAAAGAATAAATTAGAAGAAGCAGAAACCTAAATGGAGACTGAAATCAAATCAGTGTTTCTAGTGACAGGATCAAAGATTCGACATAATTTTCTGCTTTCTGTTAAGAGCTTAGTAAGTGGATGAGGTGACTGCAAATATCAGCCACGAGTTTGCAGTCCAGAAATCTCATATCTGTACGCCGGGTTGTAATATTTCCTTTTTTTACAGGTAAGTGATACCCTCCCCACCTATTCACCCTGCAAAGAAAACCCAAAAGTATTGTGTGATCGTGATGGTAATGACCTTCCCCAACTTGGAGTGCACAACTAAACTCAGAAGCTGGTGGGGACAGCCAGGATTGCTCTGCTGGAGCGGCACAACCTGCTTGTCTCAGCCCTGGAGCTCTGCACTGATGGTGCAAAGCTGTTGCAATGCCAGCTGTGTTTTAGGGACTGTGGGGTGAAGGGAGAGTCTGTGCTAGGCATGGAGGGAGTTTCCAAGGGCAGCTTCCAGCTCTGCTCCCCTACTTTGCTTTGATTTCTCTTTGCTACTGGCATGGCACATCCTCCCACCATTCTAGAGATGTGCGTTCCTGTGAGAACCACAAGGTGGCGGCAGCGGGAGGAGAGAGGGAGAACAGCGAGAAAAATGTTGGGAGATTCCGAGAAAGTGTGAATCCCGATCATCCTTGGCCTCAGCACATAACCTTGCATGCATACGTGCAGATGGGCACGTAGGGGTTGACTGCCGGCTCGTCCTGTTTAAATTAATCACTGGTGACACCATCTGGGTCCTTTTTTGGAGAAGTGATTGAGTACAAGCTGGGACACATGCAGGAGTTACAACAGGAGCTTCCCCATGGAGGAGCAGCAGTGCTGCCTCTGCACCAGCACATCAGCAAGAGTGTGGCTCTTCTGAAATTATTAAAACCCATGACTCAACTTACTCTCCCCAAATAAGGAAACTTCAGGAAATCACTAGGAAATGTAAGTAATTCACACTTTTAAGTACTGAACCTCCAAATATACTTTCAGATTTTCCCCTGCAAGTTTTCAGAACACTTTCATATTGTCTCTTTACTTATTATTGGTTTGGGGCACCATTTTTCACTCTGTGGTTTCTGCAGTAAGATTCCATAGTTGATCTGAAATGTTACTTTGGAATAAATGGAAGGTGGCTGCACTGGCAGTTCATAGTGAGACCTGTTGTTGCGCTGCTACTTCCCTAAAAGGGTCAGGTTATCTGCTCAGGTCAGAGCTGTGTGAAGCCATTGTAATGCTGGAGTGAACTCGTCCATCATCTTCTTCCCCCAGAACTGATCTGTGTACTTGCTTTTGGGGTTCTGGTGAGAGGTGCTGGACAGATGCCAACAGAAACCCCGAAGGCAGTGGGATAAGCCCATGACTGTGTGTTGAAGTGGCCATGGCACCGTAGCCTGGTGTCAGTCCTTGCAGAAGCACCACAGAGGATCAAGGTGGGCTGAAGAGCACAGTGAGGGCTGTGCTACCCACCCTGTTCAGCAGTGCCTGCTGTCCTACACCGCTCTGGTGACTGACAAGCACCTGTCCCTGGCAGCTGATGTTATAGAAGATTGATAATTACTGAAAACCTAGAAGAAATCAAAATGAAGGAACACTAAAGGATGGGATGGGGCTATTTATCTCATTGAGTTGGCAGATAGAGAAGATTTGAGCACAGGAGAGAGGAATTGCACACTGCCAGCTGGAGTGGAAGTGCCCTGTTGAAGAGCAGTTTGGTGTAGGCACATCCTTGGTTCAAGCTGAACTAGTGAGGGGCAGCTCACGATGGCCTCAGAATTTTCGCCAAGGGTGAAAACAACCTGGGGAAGGAGGAAGTAGGATCAGCTTTGAGGAAGAACAACAAAGCTCCACCAGCTCAGCTTTGCTGAGCTGAGGTGATGGACCAAGTGGCTGACACACATCAGTGCCTCCAGAGGAGATGCTCAGACACAGGGTCACAGCTTACATGCTACCTTTGTTTAAATTAATGATTGTCTTACTCTCACGTCCTGGTTTTTCTCTGCCCAAGGGAACAGCGTCATGAAGTCATCAATGGTGTCCACAATGGCATCAACTAAAGCCTGTTCCACAGGCGTCTGGCCTGCCAGACCTGTGGGCAGCAAGTATATGAAGGGAGGTTAGAGACAGTGTCAGCAGGAATTTTTGATACCCTAAAGGTAAACTGTGAACATTTTCATTAAAATACATATTCTCCAGGTCTTTTTTTCATGCTAACAATGTGGATTTGACTCCTTGCAACCAGATGCAATCTTATCTACCTTTGCTTCTTAACTCTTCTGACCTTGTACAGCCATACAAGATAGTGAGTTCTTCTATCCATCACCTGAGCCCACAGACTGAACATTGTTTCTTTATCCTCTCTGCTTTTCATCATCCCGGCACATTCAGTGAGGGACAGCACAAATTCCTTTCCTTTGATCTTTGCCCATCCCAGCTTTCAATGTCCTTCTCCATCTCATGGTCTTTCCATTTTGGTCAAGGCATTCTCCAAAAGTGCATCTGTGAAAGCCTGCTTCTCTTTCCCTCTATCCTGCCCTTTCAGCCCCATTCAGAACATTTTCATGACATTCCACACACTTTTTACTCCTTCATTGTAATCAGGGACCTCAGCCAAACTTTGTCTTGTTTACAAAATTGCTTTTCTCCCCTGTAGTTCTTTGGCTTTCCCTGTAGTTCTCTTGATGCACCTACTTTTTCTCCCTCGCTTTCACTTCATAGACCTGTGTTTATACTTTCAACTCCATGCTGGTTCAAATCACAAACTGCATGCCCTACCTCTGCCAAGTCACCTCCCTGACTGAAACCTTGTGCTTTTGAAGGTGAAGGTTGTGCCTCTCCTTTTGGGCATCAAGTATTGTGAACCTTCAGTTAAGAGTTGTTGGTGACAGGAACCTAAAAATGCCATTTCTTAATTTTAAAGGATTACTGACAAGTATGCAGATTTAAAGGCAGAACTAGCAAGTTTTCACTATGAAAAGATCTTTTTCTCCTTCCATGCGTGCTCTTTTTCCTGCTGTAGCTGACAGCATGATTAATGCTGGAAAGAGAACAGCATGGTCTGAGGGTGCTCCAGGTCCCAAGCCTTTGTCACTGGTGCAAGTCAGTCAAAAAAAGTAAGAATTTCAGACTGCCAAAGGAGCTTGGCTTCAGATCAGCCTCCCAACAGGAGCTGGGGAGGGAGGAAGCCAGGGAGGAAGGTAGGTGTTCTCACTGTTTTTCATCACCAGGTGGACTTTCATAATTTTCCTCCCTTGTAGGGAGTAGATTGCACCAAAGCTGGAGGAAATGGGCAGGAACAGAGTATTGCAGACACACTTGAAAATATGATGTGCTAGTGCCTTGAAGAGTAATGCTATGAACTTCTGCTTGTTTCCTCAGTTAGAAAATGGGAGGTATTTTGAAAGGCAGGCTACATCTGCTTGCTCACAGTATGAAAAAAGTAGGATACTACTTGCTTCCCAGCCCCCCTCTTCAATTTGCTGATGTCCAGCATGCCAGGGACACATCTGCTTTCAGCCAGACCAATTTTGCAGATGGTTCTGAATGACAGCTTGTTGACCTAAAGCAAAGCCTGGCCACTCTCTTTGATTACTTGCATTACTAAGTCTTATATCATTTTATCTAACTGGTTGTGTACTTCCACAGCATGTAAGTATTTAAAGATGCAAGTGATGTCACCGTCTCCTTTAATCTCTCTGCTAGCCCAGAATTGTTGCCTAAATCTGCTTCAGAGTTCTCTGCCTGATGTGATAATCTCTAATGCTTCCAAAGCCTCTTCCTCCTGGTCATCTCTCTGGTTAGCCTGGCAGTTTGAGGTTTAGGTTTAGGGGAAGCCACATGCATGTGCTTTCTGACATGCAGGGACAGGTGAATAAAGTGTATTGGCTGGAGAAGTCAGCCCAAACCCCAGGCACTGGTTCCATTTTTGCCATGCTGCTGTTGACTTCTCTGTGGTTAGGCTTGCTGAGCTCTTGGTTTGTTTCTGTTTTTACTGTGGATGTGTTTTTACCGAGCATTAAATGTGAGTTTAGAAGAGAGAAAGAAATAGTCAAGGATATATTACCTGCTTCTCTGGCAAGGTATCTTGCTATTGCCAGGCTCTGGTGAATGATAACTCCATCTACTTCCAGAATAGGGAGTTTGCCAAATGGGATAGCTTGGAGGAGAAAGTAAAAAAGAAAAAACAACCAAAAGTTAAATCATAACCATTAACAGTGGGAGTCTGTGAAAGCTGTAATTTTACAACTCAGAGGGTATGCATTGCTATAGCACTTAACGGTTTCACAGTGTTTCTGTGGAAAAATGCATGGACTGAAAAATAAAAAGTAGGGTAAGGATGTAAACAGATTGCACTGCATGAAGCCAACTACAGCATAGAAACCAGGCACTGCATTTCCTATTTCCTGACTTTGTGTTCTAGAGGCCGAATGTGCTCCTATACATCCAGAAATCTTTGTATAGGGAAGCTTCTCAGGGGAATATTAGGTTTTTCTTCTCCTCTCTGCTTTTTCCTCCCCAGGAAAGTGACTTGCAAGATTAAGTAAAGTACTACTGAAGATTTCGTAGTGCAGAATCCAGCTGGGGCTTGAAATAAGAGCAAACACTGCAAGGTGCTTTTCCATTTATGCTTGTTTTAAATTCAGAAGCAGTGATTCAGAGAAGCATCTGCATTTCAGAACTTAGATCGTGACATTTCACTTGGCAGTCATCACTGAGACAAATACATCTTTCACACTGAACTAAAAATGCTAAGAAGATACTCCAGTTTACCTGATGTGGCTTACATTCAAAAATAATTCAGTCAGTTATGGGGAAGAAGCCTCCAGACTTTAAGAATAGAGAAAGAAAAACTAAGTAGGTGTCATGGATATCTGTAGGGGCGTTTGAGATAAGAAATAAGTCTTAGTTTTCAGTTATTTATTTCATAGTTACATGAAAACTTGGACTGCTGTTTTGCTATGTTTTGGAGAAGCTGTTGCCATGATATGAAATGGAACTGGAACCTTGGAGCAAAGCTTAATCTGGGAGAAACAGTCATCTTCAGAGTAGTGAGAATCTGCTTGTGGGAACCCAGTGCTGCTCATTGAAGGAACTGCGAATCTCTGCATTTCCAAGAATGCTTTTTCCAGCTATGTGACTGCAAGTGCTGATCATAGCTAAATGCTTTGAAGCTGATTTTCATCTGCATTACACTTTATATAATTAAGATTTATATCTTTAAGACTATCTTGTGATGTAAAAAGGTGGTAGTGGTAAAGTGAGAACATTGGCCATTGGAAACATGCAAGGTGCTTTCAAACCCAGAACTGTCTTAACAAGACAGCTGGAATGACAGTGCTATTCCATGAGGATTTTTACTTCCTAATGAAAAGCGGGAAATAATGAAACCTTATGCATTCATAACTGTTTAGCAAAGCAACTTCATAAATGACAAACGCTGCCAGTGGCTCTGTGGTTTAGAGTGCAGTATGTGAATCACATTAGGTACAGGATCTTAGATGTTAAATCTTGATCTGCAACATGAATTTTGCAGTTGCATAAGACATCCAGGACTCCTCTGTACTCTCCCCCTCCCTATTTTTTTTTCTGTATCTGAACACACTCATGAAATCTCTTTTTTCCTTTAAGTTCAGCATACTGGTAAGTCATTATGAATGTAGATGCTGATGACTAGCAGAAGCAAGAGAGTTCAGTGAGCATTAGCGGCTGTACCCCAGGTAGAAAGCATGTTCTGCTGGTTGTTATTGAAGCAATGATAAGACTTGTTGCACAGAAGACTTCATATGTTTATTTTCCAGAGAATAGTAAGGTCCTGGCAAGTCCATGTACTGTTTCATTGAGAGATGAAAAGGTTTATGAATGTTTAACCGAAAAGCTCTCTGGCTGTGAAAATGAGAAGAGCTTTGGTTCTGCACAGTAGGTTAGTGGTGCAGAGTGCCCTGAGCATCACTGCTCCAAAGCAGCAGAGCTGTGTGATAATGTTTGCTTATGCAGGATACCAGCACATCTTTCAGGCCAGCACAAACAGAGGGGATGAAAGCAGATTTGACTGATGGATGTGCCAGTGTGGTCAGCCTGCAGCCAGCTCCAGATCCCCCCAGACCACACAGGGATCTACAATAAAGCCTGACAACAGGGAACAGGAAAAGTGCAGCCAGACTAGGGGTAATAACTCCCACCATGAAGGAGTTAAGCAGCCTCTTTTGGAGGCCCCAAGAGGATTGCTATGGGATGATGCAGTTCTGGCAAGGTCAATATGACTAAGCCAGGCTGTAGCAGTAACTGTCAAAACACACTGTCACTCACTGCTCAGGTTGGGAAACTGTGAAACCGGGATTGCTTCATCTGGAAACCAACAGATATTTTTGCTGCTGTGTTTACATACAGGGGAAGAAGTCTATAAAACCCAGCTTTGACTGATATTTCACTTTGAGGGTTACTACATAAAAAAAGTTAAAGGCAGTTTATTTGTATGGGCATTTTTTGAGGTTTGTTTGTTTTGGGGGGTTTGTTTTCGGGTTTTTTGGGGGGGGTTGTGGTTTTTTTGTTGTCTTTTTGTGTGGGTGTGTTTGGGGTTTTTTGTCGTTTTTTTTCTAGAAATCCTTGATTACAACTAAAGGAGGGAAGTATTTCTGACAGTTGAAGAACATGCATTATGGTGTCAGTCTCAGCTGGGTGGCAGAGTGGTGCTCACCTCTCATGTTCTGTTTCTCAGGAAATGTGGTAATTTCTGAATTCAAGGAACTTGCTATTCATTTTTTGAAAACATGAGTAATGCCTACAAAGGGCTTTCTCCTCAGTGCAGAGCTACTTTCTTTAAGACCTGCTTATTCTTCCCTGAAAAATAAACTGATTTTTCAATTAAAAATATACAAATACAGCTTTGTTTTGTGTACATATAACTGCATGATTCATAATGCAATTATAAAATTAACAAATGAGAGCAGACTTTATTGAATGTTGTTCCATAAGCCTTAAATTTCCTAAAGGATTTATGCTTTGATTTATAATGAGACTTGGGGTTGGTTTGTCATGAGGCAGCAAATGTATTGCTATCATTACTAAACAATGGACTCTTTAAAGGATAACAGATGGTAAATGGTAGAGTTTCCTTCCTTTCTTGTGCATTCAAAATGCTATTTAATGTTTTCTTATCAAGAACAGGGAAAAATTGTGATTTAATGTAAACAAAGATTTTTTTTTTTTTTTTTTGCTGCTGATAGAGTATATGTATATAATTATACACTGATTTTGTTGATTATTGAGTTAATAAGCTATAAATGAGTGTAATTCTGAGAGGTACCATTGTGCTGTGCAGGTAATTCTAAATATGTGTTGTTTCTTCTTGGGTACAGGGCATGCTATATTTGAACATCACAACGTACAGCAGATATTCAGGCTGCTTTATAGCTGAAGAAAATAACAAAGAATAGTCAAGGGTCAAAAAACATTTAAAATACATCTCCTCCATATCTGAGGAGAAGATATAATGGCTTATAAAGCTGGGTTTTCAGTCTGGAAAAGTTCAAGAAAAAAAAATCTTTGGCTTTGAAACATCATCTAAAATTCATGTAACGACCAAAATTTTTAGGATCCTGCTGTAAAGTAACTTTTTGCTTTTGTAACTTAGAATAATAATTTTCCCAGGAGACTTTTTATATATGTAAGTTTGGCTGTTGTGGGCAGGAATGCATTCCCTGTGCAAATTGGAATCTTCCTTTTCCAGATGGAGAAGAGAGGGGTGGATTTGCGTCACACAGCTCATCCTAAGGGAGAAAATGAGGAGCCTTCACTGGAACGGACACAGTCTGATTGCCGGAAGTGAGGCTGAGGTTTGACAAATGACCTTGAAGTGGCCTCTAGAAACTGCCTCTCGCAGAAATTACATCCAGGCCATATTCTCAGGGGCTCCAAACTACAACAAAAACCTGTCTGCACATGGAATTAAACAGTGTCACCCTTAGGCTCATAGGTATGGGCGTCTGTGGATTGCTTTGACCTCCTGTGGTGCTTTTGGCCCTACTCTGCTCATCGACATGACATGTTCAAGGAGCCTCTGAGGATGCCCAAATGGCCCATATATATCAGCATGGTGATAAACCTGCTAAATTTTTCACAGTTTTAGTGAAAGGCATGGTTTGTGTGACTCCAGATAAGCAGAGCAGGTAGATTGGTTCCTGCCAGGCTCCTGCATTAGATGAGTGAGTGAAAAGCTAGAGAGAGATGTTGTTTGGGTAGAATCAAGGTCATGGGGGCAAGGTATGACACACCATCCACTGGTGAGAAATTACAGCTGAGCAGTTAAACCAAAGTAGTCCAGGCTTGAAGGACTTGAGTGTCACTTTGCTGGTTTTTCTCTGATTGGTTTGAGAGCTGCCTGGTACTTACATGAGTTTAAACCCTTGTGTATCCATACGGATGTTCTTTCCATGTTTTTCAAAACAGTGTTCTCTTACAATATTTCCAACTCCCACTTGAGCAAATACATTTTGAGAAGGAAAAGCAGAAAAATCTACTGCTTGTCATCATCCAAACCGTGTCATTTCTCAGACATGCACAAAATATGACCCTTCCTATTTAGTTCATGCTTGCTTTGATGCTCATCTGAAGTACAAGGCACTGTGAAGGCTTGTGTTGGTTTCCAAATTTAGATTGAAAACTCACTGGAAAGAGGAACAGGGTTTTTAAAAAGCATCTTTTTTGAATATCTAAACCCACAGTCTTTTTAAAATGGAACTTTTTATCAGCAAATTCTTGCTTTTCATGTTATGTTGGTTGTCGTGGTTTGAGACGGCAACGACACGTAAAGGAAGCAGCTCCAGGACAGGTTGAGGGAAGGCAGAGTCTTCGTTTATTGCCACAATGTCTCTTTTATACCCTTTTCAAAACTTCCCGCCTCATAGCCATTGGCTCCTAGCTTGTTATCCTACAATATTATTGGTAAGTGAATCCTAGCACACACCTCCTGCAGATAAGGACCTCCCTTTGAGTTGTTCCTGAAGTCGTGGGTGCTGTCAATTCCCACAGTTAGTTAGTTATTTATTGGATTTTGCATCGCATGCTGGAATGAAATCTGCACAGACTACACTTCCCATGAAGTAAACCTTGACAGAGGACAAGTCATCAGTCTGATCTGCAGTCTCTCTTCTGATTTTAGGAAGGACTCGCTGATGTATCTGTACAGTGTTTAGGAATTGGATTAATTCCTTTTCATGCTACTTTAATTTTGGCTGGCTTTTGTGCCTAGAACTGTGGTGTTTATACAAGTCTCTGCTGGATGCTAAGTAGGGGAGATGAGGGCTGATGAGTGTTAAAAAAAGGACATCCCTTTTAATTCACTTCCATCCCATTAACTCCCTAAGGGCTGTGATAACTATTCTCATCCTGCCATGCCTATAGGTTCTCGCTGGTGTTCAGGCCTTCTCTTTGAACACAGGGAGGGGAAACACAACAGAGTTGAGCACATTTTTGTCCAAGCCTGGCTTCTAGGCTGGTCAGCTTCTGGCGCTGTGCTGTGCTTCCCACCACTGTTCTCCCCTATGTAGACACAGTTTTTAACTGTCTCCTTCCTTTACCTCTTTCTTCCATTTTCACTGATCTGAACTTCTTCATTATTCTTCTTCTCCTTATTTCTGTTGTCCTTGTAACACATTCCCCCACTTCCTCTGAGCTGACCTGCCCATGACTCATGCTGCCCATGTTGTAATTGTCTATGGCTTCGATGCAATGCAGCCTGTGTTTAAACAGTTGATTATTGCTCCGAAGCTGAATAATTAACCATTTGGTAATCAAACTTAGATTGGCTCCATAATAAGGCAGCTGGATTAGTCAATTATAGCGGAAAATAAATGTCACAGTCATGTTTCTTACTACGGTGTATCTGTGTCAAAGTAAGTTCTCCTTTGCCTTGAAAACTGACTGTAACTGCTTTTCCTATCCATTCCTATCTAAATTGGATGATGAGAAACAAATGTATTGAGATACTTGCATCTTCTCATAAGAAATACATGAAAAATGTAATTTTTGTAATGGTGGCAGAGGAGCAAGGCACTTGGGAAATGGTAGACCCAGAGCTGGAGGCCCAGAATCTGAATCTTGTAGAATGCAATGAAGAGAAGGATGCTCTGCCCTCGTTTAGCGTTATTAGAACTACATTTTCTCCTTGGAAGTTCTTGCTAGGCCCTACTTTTTACCCAGAAATAGCTGTATACACATTTTAGCTAGAGCTACATAGCTGAAAGTCACTCAGGAAGCAGGGCAACTGCTCCCCTGAGGAATTTTTGTCTGTTGTCAGGTGCTTCTCAAGATTTATCTATTATCTTGGGAGTGTTTTCAGCGCCATTAGTCCGTCAGGTTTCCTAAGGACCTTTCAAGCACCATTCTACACAGCCTAAACAGTTTATGGGATGTTTACAGCCATCAGTGCAGTGGAAGCATCTTTTGCTATGATGATAAAGGCTGTGTTACTGCCATTGCTTCAAAATGCTTGAAGGAGTCGCAGATCAAAAGCTGTTGCTGCCTGCCAATCTAATATCTCAAGGCAGTGGTAACTTTGTGCCTCTTTACAGTGGATTTTCTGCTCTATCATGACTTATATCAGTGCAATGATGCTTTTTGTGAGGAGCCCATTGTGTGCAAGTACAGATTTTGTATGAGCCTGTTATAGTTATAGATCTTAAATAGATTACCCTTTAAATGGGGGCATGGTCAAGTCAAAGTGTGTTCAAAAGAAGGGTAAAGAATGAGTTTGTTTACTTGTTAAAATAATTATTGATTTATATAGATTGGAGGGTTATGGAAAGCTGCTTCTTGATGTTTGTCTGTTATTTTAAATTCTGTGCTAAAGCAGGACAATGCTAATACTTACATTGGCTTCCTTAAATGTGTTCATATTATACATAGCAGTCCTTGCCCAAAACCATCCACTGGAAAACTTGCCAGAGATGATCTGATTAGTGCCAAAAGGGGAAAAAAAAATGGTGAATTACAGAAATTTTAATTTCAGACTGTATAATCCAAATAACAGAAGTTCTTATATTATAACATGCCTTCCATACAGAACAAAAGCAACACCTAGGTGTAAACAAAATCAAGTGGGACAGTATTTCCAGGAGGGAAATTATTTATTTTCATGAAGGTATGTTAAGACTGCAGCTTATTGGTGGCAGCCACATGAAAAATGCCAAAACAAAAAATAAACTCCATCACGTTCTGTAAGTCAAAACTAAACTTGCAGCAACTGCAAGTCTGCTTTCTAAATGACCTTCCTGCACATTGATCTTTATGCACAGATTTTCTTATTTCCCATCAATTTTACGGAACTAAGTCTTTTCTTTAGAATAATGGCAGTATTTTCTAGCTTATATGGTATGATGATTTGGCTGGCTTGGTATTTATTGCAAAACCTTACCTTAATTTTGAAAAACCTGCTGAAGCAAACCTATCCTCTCAGATCTCAGTTAAAGACCTGACTCCTTGTGCTCTTAGACAAACTCCAATTCTTCAATTTATTCCTTAGTAGCTCAAGACACATGAAGTGTTCTCTTGCCCAAGCTTCTTCCCTAAGTATTTTTTGTTTATCTTGCTTCACCATACTTGAAGGTTTTAAAAAGAGGGCCTGCAGTCAAAACTGGTTCCAGATCTTTCATAAGCAAGTGGGTAAAGTAAAACGTGGTGTACGCACATGAGCATAGCAACTTGTCTGGTATTTCTTAATCTCACCTCAATATATAATTATGCAATTAGTTCAATTAATTGGACTGATTTTAATGATTTTTGAGGACTGCAAAATAAGCAGCGTACCAAATTGCCGTTACATTAGCTGCTGTTACATCAAATGTAGCTCTAATTCCCTTTATCATTGCTAACACTTGCCACCCTTTGGTTTCTACCAGGGTGAGAGTGACTGGAATCTGCTACTTTATTTCTCTTCTTTCTAAGACAGACCCAGTTCAGGCAAAATAGGGGACAGGGTGGAAGAGCTTTATATAAAAGATCTGAATACAGATACAAATGAGAGCTGTGTAGAAGAATTGTCAGCAGAGTGAACTATGCCTTTGTAGGTGCAATGGGTTGGATGGACCTCCTCATTTCACATTTACTTTTGAACATAGAAGTAGTTAAAAGTTTTTGGGCAAGAATCCTGTTGCCTGGTGCTTTTTCCTCTTCAAACAGTGCCTTTGTGGAGGGAGCTGAGACATATTTTGAAAACTCAGGATAGCAGAGAATGCAAGGCTTGTTTTCCATAGGGCAAATGCTGCATGTCTGCTGTATGCAACACTGTTGTATTGTGAAGTAACACAAAGCCTGTACAAACCTACTCCCTCTCCAAGACACAACCATTTCTTGTGTTGAGTCACAGCCTGCAAAGTCAGGATTTATGTGCCCTAGGGCAGACTGGGGCACTGGCTATTGATCTTGTTGAACAGTTACGGCTGTTTACTCCAAAGCCCTGTTGCTACCTTTGATTCAGTGTTTTGCTGAATGATTTGCCTGTGGGAGAACACTTTGTCTGGAGATATTGTGAGTAACCATGAGAAATGCCTCACAAACGAGTAGGAGGAGGTAGTCATCAGTTGGGTGATCTCTGGACAATTTCCTTGAGCAGCATTACATTTTTATGCATAGAAGAAACCTTTACTCTTGTTTTAGTTGGCAAACCTCTTAATTGCTTGTTGTCTGTAATGTGGATGTCAGTGGTGGCAGACGGCACCATTACTTTCCCGCTTGAGCTAGGATTCAGGGAGACTTGCAGAGCCTCCTGGCATAAGATGTAACAGCACTCTCAGACACGCACCCAACTATTTCTGTATAGGTGTATGTTTTCCTGGTCAATTAGCAAGGTACATTCCAGTTCCCATCCACTGATTGACTGACTGGGTGTCTACAGATGCCTGAAATTCAAAGAACACTTAGGCCAGCATAAATTTTGCACAGATGACTTCACAAATCCTAGAGTAGCAGCTCCCACATTTTACTAAACTTCTTATCTGCTTTGGAATTTCATCCAGAGATCAGGCATAGAGGCTGCTATGAAAGGCCATTATGCAGAGAAAAAGAAAAATGCTAATTAACCCTTGGTAAACCTGCTAGCAAACTTTACACAGCACAGAAAGAGAAACAAAGGTGTCCAAAGGTTACCATACTTAACCAACATCCACTAATGCAGCAGATACAATTACAAATTGTGTAGGTTTAGGATTTCTAGGGTTTCTCTGTTCTGTGTTTTTGTGGTAACGATGCTGCAGCTGGGTACACACTGTAGTGAACAAGTCCTGTACACATAAAGCTCCACTGGGAGGTTTGTGGAGTGAGCGCTGAAGAAAAGTACAGGAAGAATTCTCCTGCACTGTTTTTGGCACTGCTCAGACATTGGGATCAGCAACAATATTCAAAGAGTGATGCAATGCTTTTACCTTGTCTGATAGATCTGCTGCTAGAACATCTTGTCCTACGATGTGAATGCCTCTGTACCCTTTAAGTGACTAATTATGCTTTGTCTTTTTAATTTATCTTACTTAATCAGTATGCAAAACTCTACATAAAAATATACTTCGCTTACATGCTCAGCTTTGTTTCAAGACAAAAGTGAGTGTGCATATGTGTGAACATGTGTGTAATCAGTTATGAAAAGCCTATGCAGAGCTTTTCTTGGGTCATCTGAATTCTTAATCTCACCTTTCGTTTCTACCCTGTTTCCCTGAGAATTGCAGTGAAAGAGAAATAAGCTATACCACGCGGTCAACTGGCTTAAGCTCTTATAAAGAAAAGGTTTCCAAATTCAGTCATACCTAGCTGAAAATATCCCAGTTGCACTGCTTCTTATTTCTCTCTATGGGTTTTTGCCAGTGTTTTCTAGGCTTGAGTGCCACTGAAGGCTTCAATTGCCACTTTGATTACAGCTATGTTTCAGTATTTATAATTCAAATCACTACAAACAGGAAAGACCAACTTGACTGCACCCTATAAAAATTTGGTAGCCTGCTAGATGGGCTTATTAAATAGTGGGAAAGCTTATCAAGAAAGCATTGCTTCATTAAGAGAAATCACCTTGTGCATTAGTTGAGTCTTTCCCCCAAAGGGAATTACTTTGGGGGAAATACTTTATTACTCTTCATTCTGGATGTGAAAAGACATCGCCCATGTCACCAAATACAGGCCTCATCCATGAAATGAAGACACAGATTTCTCTGATTTCATACCCTGAGTCTTCAAACTCAAGATCTGGTTCTGTCGAACTAAGGCTAATTTAATGAACAGAAATAACAAATACCTTTAAAAGCTGGACAGAAGTTATTTAAACTAAAAGACATTAAATAAATGGGGTACAGTACCCTATAGGGTACTCTTGGAAGGGCTGGTAGGGCTTGTTCTTAGAAACAATTATTTCCTAATATCTCTTTTTATCCTTTTGTTTTTCCTTTACTATATCAGCTGAACTTCTTTTGATTTCTCATCAGCTTTCCTCCGTGAAGACCTTTCAGGTTGCAAAGGAGTGTCCTTCCTTACACTTTCTAATTTGGCTTTCAAAACCCAGGGTGAAGGCTGAAGTGTGATCTTTGAGATCAAATTATCCAGAAAAGCTGAGATCAGCACTCATTTAGTTATCTTTAGGTAGACAAAAGCTGTACTGAACTGATAAGGAGTAAAAAGCCCAGCTGGATCACAGCAGGTAAGTCATTCTAGGTTGTATGAAGCTTTGGACCTAGTCTCCTGTGAAAGCATCAGGAATGACATTTTGGCTATCTCACCTTAAAATTCGCATAGGCTTAATTAAATTGTTCTCTATTAATTAAAGCCAGAAATTAAATGTATTTCTGCTCATGAAACATACAGGTACCCCTTCAATTGTTTTTCTTTTTGACAGCATTTCTAGTGGAGCTTTGGCTGTAAGAACCCATGCTACTCACTTGGCTTGATTTTGGGCCAGTCTGCTGCTTCTATCCTGTGGTCTTCGTACTTCGTGCCCGAATAGGCAAAGAGGTAGCGGCTGATCTCTGCTCGTCCTCGCAGGTTGAAGTAGGTGAGTTTGTACTGCGGCATGCTGGACCCTGCTGGGAGGGGAGACAGAGTTGCTTTAGAGAGGATTCATTCAACTCCTTTCTTGCAAAAAGCACTCTGTGAGCTTGTTTTTCACAGACATGCTTGTACAATGCAAAGGAAATGTTACACTAAGCCGTGGTGTGTTGTACTTCACAATCGTTGTTTGCTCACACCTTTTTGTTCTGCATTTGTCAGCCACAGCAGGCTGCGACAAAGCAGACATAGACAAAGACAACTGAACCTGCAGTTCCTCCTTCCGTGTCTCTAGAAAGCTGGCTTGATTTTTTTTCAAATGTATTCGGAACTTTCAGCTTTCATTTATTTCTCTTATGACTCCAAACTATGGCTATTTTCTATGAAGTGGATTTTGTTGGGTTTTTTTTTTCAGAGTGCAAATCTAAAATCATACATTGTACCAGAAGACATTTGTTTGGAGTAGCAATTTTGTTCCGGCCTGCCCTGCTCAGCCCCTATTGCTTATGGAGACCTTCATAAAAGACCAAATCAAGAGAATTACCAAACTCTTGTGATTTTTTGCATTAACTATTATCCTAGTTGTATAAGCAATCAGTCAAAATTATTTTATAAGAAAAAATTGCAATGGGAACCAGTCTACAGTGTTGTTTTGAGAAAATCATCATAGAATTTTCAGTTTCTTGTACAGAAGCCAAAAGAAAACTTAAAACAGGGGGGTTTTAGGTTTTCATGTGATTATTTTTTTTTTTTTCCCCCTTCAGTTCTAGTTAGGAGTCATGTAACAGGAAGGCTCTATTTGTTTTCCAGGGTAACAGGCAACAAAAGAAAGTATTTGAGAGTTTGTGCAGCAAGGATGGTACAGGAAAGGTGAACAGATAAGGCTGCTTTAAACCAAAGGTAAGCATTTACACATAGCTGAGATTTGAATGCGCTGGCTAAAGGATAGTAAAACAACCATCTGCCTCCTTACCCAAAGCAAAACCCTTTCTCATTTTTGCCTTAAAGTATTGCATTTATCATTCTTTTATAAGCATCGGATTCAGAGAGTTAGTCAAAAAGCCTGGAACACAGATAATCTGCCCTGGGACAGAAAGGGAACTCTTTTTTCTTTTTTTAGTGAGTAAGTGCTACTACATAATCTCACAATCAAAACAACCCCATTTAGTCATCTTGCCTTGAAAACATGTGCTTGAGGAGATACATCATCAGCTTTCATGTCAGAAGGAGAAGCTCTTCGTTCAGAAACAAAAGCTTACACTCAGAGCTTACATTCACATCGAAAAGACCCAACTGCTTTTGCCACTTGCTCTTCTCAAAAGTCAAAACATATACCTTCTGTCCTCAAAATAGCAAAGGCAAAAA